>OX638359.1:1039576-1469875 GCA_951812935.1 Hermaeophaga mercurialis
CCGTTGGATACATCTTTTCTCCACCACTTCTTTGATTGTTATTCTATCCCCTTTATTATCGTTGAGTCCTTCAAAATATTTTCCACAATGTGGTCTTGTTTTGATAATAAATTTCTTCTTTATCCCTAATGTTCTTTATATTGTGTTCTCTGTTTAATAGAATAATTTCTGATTTTCTCTATCTTTGTGATTTTTCTCCAAATTCTATTCATTATTCTTCTTTAGCTTTTTTAATTCTGTTCTTTTTCTCTCTCAATTTTCCGTAATCTTCTGGTCTTTTAATCTTTAGTATTTATATTTAACATTCATGCTTGTCTACGCTTGTTGTTTTGTGTTTTTACGTTCTTCTTGGATTGAAAATTCAGCTATAAAAACCTAACACATTTTTTTTAAGTTCAATTACATGATTCAATTAATTCTGGTTATTCAAAGACGGAAATTTGGAATCAATGTAAGGACTTCAGAGTGCACCTGTTTTATATTAGTTTAGAAGATTTTCTTGAATCTCGCCGAAAAGACTCTCGTTGAATGTTACTATTATTTTGAATTTGAGGGTAACCCTTGGCTAGAGGTGATATAGGAAAATGATTGACATTTAAAGGGTACCTTCGGTTTCTTTAAAATAAATTCGTTTACTATTATTTCCTTCTTCGATCTAATTGACCAAAATTTAAAACTATTTCATAGCACATCTGCAGTATAAGATAACTTAGACAATTCTATCTTCGACATTCAACAAAGATTCATCTAACGATATTCTCTCATCAACTTTTAATCAATAAACATTCCATAATAAGAAGAAATTCTCTTGTTACATTTAAAAAAAATTACCTTAAACATATTAAAATAATAACAATTCGAATGTATAATTGTTGTAATAAAATTTGTGAGTGTATTTAAGTGAAAATTAAACTAATAAAGTAATTTTTGTCTATGATAACACCATAGTTTGAAGTCCAATGGCGTGGCACTCCTTTAACTTTTAAACTGTGTAATAAAAATTCAGTGAATTTGAAAATTCTGGACTTATTTCTCTCCTCCCATTGCTAAGAAATTATTAACCAACAAGCGACTTTAAACAAAAATTTGAATTCACGATATTGTCTACATTGTACCGTTTTTATCTAGACAAATTAAAAAAAACTGGGATTTAATTAAGGATTAAGAGATTCTTAGAAAAATCCAAACTTTTCCAAATGAACTCACACTTTCCCCCCCGACAGCCAAAATACTCGACCCACAATGCTTTGGTTAAGCAAACATTACAACCTCCGCAAACATTGATAACGGAAAAAAACGGGGGAAAAAGTAATAGAAGCGACCCTAAAGCAAAAATAGCTATGATTACGTGTTATTGTTATTCCATTCCACCCTCTCTCTTAACCATAACACCGGAATAGTAAAAAGCAAATAATTCGAAATAAATCCCGTTTACGTTCTTTGATGTGTGAAACGCGATTGGGGGGTTGTCGTTCAAATGTCTCCCCGTACGCGCCAGAGTGTATTTGTTGCGTGGCGATCAAATGGAAATAATTGCAGATGGGGGTGATATCTGGTGCATATACGAAGATTAAATTAATTTTGGCAAATATTTCTGTGGATAATTTAGAAAAAAAAAATTTTTCATTCAAATACTTCCAAAAATGTTGATGATGTTTTGGCTGGTTTTATAATTGGATGTTTTCTTTAATATTATTAACAACCTGGTCACAGAAAAGATTTTAAAAATAGTTTTTTTAATACTATGGAAATTCATATAAGTATTATTTATATTTTTTTTATATTCATACGATGATTATTAAAATAGAATAAAAATACAAAATTTAATACAGCAAAAATAAAAAAAATATATATCCAAATTCCAAAGAAAATACAATCTAAGAGACAAGGAAACTGTAAAATCTTATACAGAAGAATTGGAAGTGAAAATAACAACTTCAATATGATACAGATAATAAATATTAACTTATAAAATACAAATATATGGAGACTATTTAATAAACCAATAAAAAAATACACTGAGACAGGAATTACCAGACAAATAGGTGAAATAATACCGTTTGGTTTACCTTAAAAGTTTACTCACCAAAAAAGAACAAATTTAAACGGTCGAAAGTACCCAAAATGGTCCATTTCCTATAGGCGGTGCTAATTACTCTAAAATTGGGATAAATTCTTACTTGATATATCAAAAAAACTAAAAAAAATATATTATTTAAAAAATTAATAAACTAGTTCTCGTTCCAAAAGTGTTCGGAATCAGGTTAAAGTTTTTTGGAGCTCTTGCTAAGAGTGACGTTTTTCTTTAATTTTTTTGCTCTAATTCCCTCGCGAAATTGTCGCTTCTTTTTTATTGCCATTTTGGATAAGCACAACAAAAAGAAATATAATAGGCATCGACAGTAATACGACCAACAACAAATTTTTACCAGGCGAAGATGAATTAGAGGGAGACCAAAGAAAACATGCTAACAGAAAATTTAAAGAAAAGAAAGAAAATCTGGAAAAAGAACGCGAATTGACGAAAAAATAAAACTAACTGGGAAATATCTCTTTATAACTCAATGTTTTAACGTTAACACCTTTGGTTATATTAACGTCACTGTTTATAAAAACTTAAATTAACACAAAGCTCAAAAATTTGAAAAGAGTGAATATAGATAGAGTCCATTTCATGTAAATTGACTCAAATCATAGCTTCCTTTGATGTTATGAAAAAATTAATCATATTTTCAAAAAATTAATGAAAAAATTAAGTGACCTCTCTTCCATTTTGAACTTTACAGTCACCACATCAACAAATTGTTAAAAAAATTGTCGCTTACTTGGATCTAAAGATAAATCAATAAATTTATAATTTCACTAAAAATATTATTATCTAATAATTCATATGATTAGTGATTTTCCTTTCACAGATCCACTCTGTACGTATTAAAGAAGACGATTTATTGTCACTTTAATTGTAAAACGGCGACTTTTTCGTTCTGAATTTGTTAAGAAAAACAAAATCAAAGCGGATGCCACATAATAATCTCATTTGCTACTCAAATAATGTCTTGTGCAGAGAGTGAATCGTGTTCTAACCAGCGGAGCAACCTTAAGCGGGATAACTGGGAACACCAACTGTCTCCAGGGGGCGAAGGACACGAAAAAGAACGCGAAATTACGGAGACAAACTGTTCTTTCACCGTGTGCGGACACAACGAAATGAATCTTAAATGGAAACATTTTCAATATAAAAACAAAAAAGATGAAAAAAAATAAAGACTCTATTAACTGTACCTAGGAGATGAGCTTTTTTGGTTTTTTTTTTTGACAAATTGGTAAGTTGTGGTCACAAAATGCTACCAAAAAAGCTTAACTCAAAAGTTGAGTATAGATAAGTTAATTCTAAAAATATGAAATGTCAAATATTTTTATTTTTTGAAATTTATATTTTCTCTATATTTTTCATAAAATAGAAAATTCTTGATTTCCTTATTAAAATACCCTGGAAAGTAATAGTTCATGCTATTTTGTTTCAAATCCAGTCCACGTCTATTTTATTTTAATTATTATTATTTTAAATGTTCAGTTTAGGTATTTTGATAAATAATTTCAATAAAACATTCACAATAATACTAATGTCTAACATTCATTTACAATGATTTTTTACAGTTTAAACGTAAAAACTACAATAATTTTCTTCATTTTAAAGTACTGAAACTTATCAATAGCGATATTTGCTTTCTTTTTTCTATGTGAGGAAAATATTTTCCAATAAATAAAAACTGGTTGTCACCAATCATTTTGTTTTCCAGTTATTCCATCCTTTATTAAATTATTTCAATGAATTTCTTTATAGATATCTAATGTCTTTAAATCTTCTTTTTTTCTTTTTTGTTAAACATGTCAGGTCTGTGACATTTATCCATTGATAAAAGTTATTTCTAAACAAAATATTGAAAAAAATTTTAGAAAATATTCATACAAAGAATTTTAACTCTTGTTTCTTAAAATAAAAGTTAAAATATTATTATTTTGAAAGTGCACTTGCCTTTTAATGAAAGGGTATGAAGTGTTTCTTATAAATCTATTAAGTATCGAAATGTGTTTTTCGGATTTGGTTCTGTAGATCGATTGAATTTTAATAACATATTAATATTAACGATGAAAAAGAAAAAAAAAAAGGTTCATTATTGAATACGTTGTGTTTGTTGTTGGCTGATTATAATTCTTTTTATTTTTAAACTATGTTGTTGTGTAAAAAATGTAAATACATTTATTTATATAAAACAATTTTTTACGTTATATTATAATATTTAGTCTTAATTTAAGACTTAATGAATTTATTCATATAAGCAATAATCCTACAGAAAACTAAACTAATATAGTTTAGGTCAAATATGTTCAGTAGTAATTGTTTATTTAAATTAATAACACAAACCTTACCTTTTGACATACTTTATTGAAATTCACATTTTAATTGCAGTACGTACAATATAGACTTTTAATAAATTACAGATAAATATAAGATACACAGGGTTTTTTCTAAATTCATGTGAAAAAATTTGAAAATTATTGTCTAGAAAAAAAAAACAGAAATTTATTTTTTGGGTTGAAATGAGAAAAAAAATTTATTGGAAAGATCCCTCATAGTTTTTAGTAAGGAGAACACTGACTTTTTTCTCAAGATGTTTAGAAACACCCTCTATAAAGTAGCAACTAAATGATTGTAGATTTTCCCTATAGACGCTCTTAACACATTTTTGTGTTTTGTTTTGTTAAAATAAAACATATTATCTAAATTAACTAAATTATCTAGGATTTCTAATTTTTAAATATTTTATGCGATATTTGATCTTTAAGAAGTTCAAAACTCACGTACTTACAAACCAGTATAATTGTGATTTAGGAGATTTTTTTTAACGATATGAATAAAAAACAAAATATAGTTAAGTACTCACCTAGTAGATTTCCATTTAAAGAAGGATTTATTCTTCCAATCTGGAGAAAAGTTGAAATCCCAATTTTGGCATTCGAAAGTAGCTGGAATAACAATATTTCGAAATAAATGGCTTCGTTTACATCAAGGAAACTCCAAACAAAAGTAGAAACCATAGTTAAATATAATGGTAAATTTCCACACCACCACTGAGGTATTACCTTGGCGCGTTACCATTTTTTTAAGGGGATGGTTCGCCTGTAGCCATATAACCCCATACACGAAATTTACAAGTAATGAAACATATTAAAAGTGAATAATTTACAAAATGAAAAAAATATCAAATTTTTTGCCTAAAAAAAAGTCATCTCAGAAACTTAGAAAAGAACTTCAATCAAAATCGGAAATATAACAACAGGAAAAGAGAAAAATAACAAACAAGCAAAGAAGCTGAGCCTCTCCAGGAAAATAGAACAAACTTCAACAAAAATCAGGAAAATAGGAAAATCCTTCCAAATAGAGAAAATAACTTGAGTCAAAAACGGAGAAACGGGAACGGATCGCTCGAAGAAATCTCAATAAATAACACAAATACTGATTATGACCAAACTTCAGTTTCCGAGTTTCCAGAACACATCCGACTGCCTCCCCCTTTAACGCATCCGCTTGCTTTGGACACAAGTCTGATCAATGCAGGTTCGGCAGAGACCCCAGCTAGAGGTGCACCTAGTGTTCAATGGAAATCAAGGAAAAAGAAGGAGGGCCCCTCAACGAACACAAATCGTATAGAAGAATACCCTTTCCAAGAACATAGAACACAACTCCGTAAATAGAAGACCCGAAACAGAGAAAATAACTTCCAACGACAAATTCCCTTCATAAATAGAAAGAGGTTAATATAAAAAAATCCTTCCAGAAATCGAAAAAAAGCTTCAACGAAAAAATCCATTCAAAAGCAGACAGAATAATTTCAATCAAAAACAAATTTTCCCTTCAAAAGGCCTTGTAAAGTGAACATGAGGGCGACACCCAGGGTCTGTTGAAATTCCCCAAGGATGACTCCAAACCTAGTCGGTCCATGGTTTTGGTAGCTGTCTTCCTGCAGGATGTTCTTCTTGTTTTTCCTCCCATTCTATAACTCCAACCTTAACAACCTCATCCTTCCATCTAGAATTGGCTCTCTTTTCGCATTGTTCCTCTTATACTGTTTTATTCTTTGTCCTTTGATTACCTCTACAATATTTGGCTTTTTAAAAACGGTTTCTATCCCTATATATTCAATGAAATTCTGGGAAATTCAAAAGTCTCTCCATAAACAAACACAACAAATTTAGTCAAAAATAAGGAAATACAAAAAAATTGTTCATCTCAGAAACTTAGAAAAAAACTTCAATCAAAAACGGAAATATAACAACATGAAAAGAGAAAAATAACAAACAGGTAAAGAAGATGAGCCCCTTCAGGAAAATAGAACAAACTTCAACAAAAATCAGGAAAATAGGAAAATCCTTCCAAATAGAGAAAATAACTTGAGTCAAAAACGGAGAAACGGGAACGGATCGCTCGAAGAAATCTCAATAAATAACACAAATACTGATTATGGCCAAACTTCAGTTTCCGAGTTTCCAGAACACATCCGACTGCCTTGCCCTTTAATGCATCTGCTTGCTTTGGACACAAGTCTGATGAATGCGGGTTCGGCAGAGACCCCAGCTAGAGGTGCACCTAGTGTTCAATGGAAATCAAGGAAAAAGAAGGAGGGCCCCTCAACGAACACAAATCGTATAGAAGAATACCCTTTCCAAGAACATAGAACACAACTCGAGGAACAAGAGGTAAATAGAAGACCGGGACAAGAAAAAATAACTTCCAACGAAAAATTCCTTTCATAAATAGAAAGAGGTTAATATAAAAAAATCCTTCCAGAAATCGAAAAAATATCATTCCAGAAATCGAAAAAACCTTTAACGAAAAAATCCATGCAGAGGCAGATAAAATAATTTCAATCAATAACAAATTTTCCCTTCAAAGGCCCAGTAAAGTGAACATGAGGGCGACACACAGGTTCTGTTGAAATTCCTCAATGATGAAGAGGAGCATTGTAAACATTTTGGTTAAACCTCCCTTTGCAAGTAGGCGTCTTTGAAATGAATTTTTGAAAAATATTTAGATGTTAATAGATAATCCATTTTGACATACTTGTTTGTAGCAACGTTGAAATCTGCTCATATTCTTATTTTTCCATTCGACTTTAATGCAATTACAATTGGGAATGCCCGGGAAATTGGAGTATTAGTAGACTCGACTAGTTTCAATCTGTCAAATTCCAGAAATATTAAATCTCTTTGGTTGTGGTCTCTCCCCCTCTCGTTTACTTTTGAAAGTGAACTGTTCTTTTCATTTTTGGCCTAATATGACAAACTTTTGCACCTGGTGGTAGTGGCAGATTAATCGCTACATAGTAAATAACTTCGAGCAAAAGAAGCTAAATAGAAAAGTACCTTCACTAACTGAGAAAATAACTTCAACCAAGAAGAACGAAACAGACAAAATCATTTCAATTAAAAACAGGGAAATAGAAGAAAGGTCCCTTTAGAAAAAGAGAAACTAACTGTAACCAAAATCAGCGAAACATAAAAGTCCCTCTGGAAATCGAAAAAAAGCATAAACGAAAAACAGGAAAATGAGAAAGTCCCCTATATATATATATATATATATATATATATACTAGCACTTCAAAGCTAGTCGGTATATGGTTTTGGTGGCCATTTTCCTGCAGGATGTCCTGTCTTGTTTTTTCCTCCCATTCTATGACTCCAACCTTCTCCAAATCTTTAACAACCTCATCCTTCCGTCTAGAATTGGCTCTCTCTTTTCGCATTGTTCCTCTTATACTGTTTTACATTAACTTCTTCGGAATTCTTACATTTATTTATCATTCTCATTATATGTCCCCTCTATCTTAATCTTTGTCTTTTGATTACACCTACTCTTCATACCAAAATAAAATACAAAAAAATACCTCTCCTTATTTTTTGATTACAAAATAATTGTTTTTATTTTTAAAGTATAAATCAAACTCTTTTGAAGAGCGCATGAAATAATAATTAAAAAAATTGAAATCTCTAAATGCTTTGTTGATTTTTATTTATAATTTTAATGCTGTGAGACATTCTGTATATCTCAGTTATTTCTAAGTAGTAAAATGAAAGTAAGAAACTCTGTATAATTCACTTTTCCTGTCGGAAATTCTTTTCATGCGTTTTCAAATTTTTTTATAATAAAATTAAAAACTAATTGATATTTTTTGATTACAAAATAATTGTTTTTATTTTTAAAGTATAAATCAAACTCTTTTGAAGAGCGCATGAAATAATAATTAAAAAAATTGAAATCTCTAAATGCTTTGTTGATTTTTATTTATAATTTTAATGCTGTGAGACATTCTGTATATCTCAGTTATTTCTAAGTAGTAAAATGAAAGTAAGAAACTCTGTATAATTCACTTTTCCTGTCGGAAATTCTTTTCATGCGTTTTCAAATTTTTTTATAATAAAATTAAAAACTAATTGATATTTTTTGATTACAAAATAATTGTTTTTATTTTTAAAGTATAAATCAAACTCTTTTGAAGAGCGCATGAAATAATAATTAAAAAAATTGAAATCTCTAAATGCTTTGTTGATTTTTATTTATAATTTTAATGCTGTGAGACATTCTGTATATCTCAGTTATTTCTAAGTAGTAAAATGAAAGTAAGAAACTCTGTATAATTCACTTTTCCTGTCGGAAATTCTTTTCATGCGTTTTCAAATTTTTTTATAATAAAATTAAAAACTAATTGATATTTTTTGATTACAAAATAATTGTTTTTATTTTTAAAGTATAAATCAAACTCTTTTGAAGAGCGCATGAAATAATAATTAAAAAAATTGAAATCTCTAAATGCTTTGTTGATTTTTATTTATAATTTTAATGCTGTGAGACATTCTGTATATCTCAGTTATTTCTAAGTAGTAAAATAAAAGTAAGAAACTCTGCATAATTCACTTTTCCTGTCGGAAATTCTTTTCATGCGTTTTCAAATTTTTTTATAATAAAATTAAAAACTAATTGATATTTTTTGATTACAAAATAATTGTTTTTATTTTTAAAGTATAAATCAAACTCTTTTGAAGAGCGCATGAAATAATAATTAAAAAAATTGAAATCTCTAAATGCTTTGTTGATTTTTATTTATAATTTTAATGCTGTGAGACATTCTGTATATCTCAGTTATTTCTAAGTAGTAAAATAAAAGTAAGAAACTCTGCATAATTCACTTTTCCTGTCGGAAATTCTTTTCATGCGTTTTCAAATTTTTTTATAATAAAATTAAAAACTAATTGATATTTTTTGATTACAAAATAATTGTTTTTATTTTTAAAGTATAAATCAAACTCTTTTGAAGAGCGCATGAAATAATAATTAAAAAAATTGAAATCTCTAAATGCTTTGTTGATTTTTATTTATAATTTTAATGCTGTGAGACATTCTGTATATCTCAGTTATTTCTAAGTAGTAAAATGAAAGTAAGAAACTCTGCATAATTCACTTTTCCTGTCGGAAATTCTTTTCATGCGTTTTCAAATTTTTTTATAATAAAATTAAAAACTAATTGATATTTTTTGATTACAAAATAATTGTTTTTATTTTTAAAGTATAAATCAAACTCTTTTGAAGAGCGCATGAAATAATAATTAAAAAAATTGAAATCTCTAAATGCTTTGTTGATTTTTATTTATAATTTTAATGCTGTGAGACATTCTGTATATCTCAGTTATTTCTAAGTAGTAAAATGAAAGTAAGAAACTCTGCATAATTCACTTTTCCTGTCGGAAATTCTTTTCATGCGTTTTCAAATTTTTTTATAATAAAATTAAAAACTAATTGATATTTTTTGATTACAAAATAATTGTTTTTATTTTTAAAGTATAAATCAAACTCTTTTGAAGAGCGCATGAAATAATAATTAAAAAAATTGAAATCTCTAAATGCTTTGTTGATTTTTATTTATAATTTTAATGCTGTGAGACATTCTGTATATCTCAGTTATTTCTAAGTAGTAAAATAAAAGTAAGAAACTCTGCATAATTCACTTTTCCTGTCGGAAATTCTTTTCATGCGTTTTCAAATTTTTTTATAATAAAATTAAAAACTAATTGATATTTTTTTATTACAAAATAATTGTTTTTATTTTTAAAGTATAAATCAAACTCTTTTGAAGAGCGCATGAAATAATAATTAAAAAAATTGAAATCTCTAAATGCTTTGTTGATTTTTATTTATAATTTTAATGCTGTGAGACATTCTGTATATCTCAGTTATTTCTAAGTAGTAAAATAAAAGTAAGAAACTCTGCATAATTCACTTTTCCTGTCGGAAATTCTTTTCATGCGTTTTCAAATTTTTTTATAATAAAATTAAAAACTAATTGATATTTTTTGATTACAAAATAATTGTTTTTATTTTTAAAGTATAAATCAAACTCTTTTGAAGAGCGCATGAAATAATAATTAAAAAAATTGAAATCTCTAAATGCTTTGTTGATTTTTATTTATAATTTTAATGCTGTGAGACATTCTGTATATCTCAGTTATTTCTAAGTAGTAAAATAAAAGTAAGAAACTCTGCATAATTCACTTTTCCTGTCGGAAATTCTTTTCATGCGTTTTCAAATTTTTTTATAATAAAATTAAAAACTAATTGATATTTTTTGATTACAAAATAATTGTTTTTATTTTTAAAGTATAAATCAAACTCTTTTGAAGAGCGCATGAAATAATAATTAAAAAAATTGAAATCTCTAAATGCTTTGTTGATTTTTATTTATAATTTTAATGCTGTGAGACATTCTGTATATCTCAGTTATTTCTAAGTAGTAAAATGAAAGTAAGAAACTCTGCATAATTCACTTTTCCTGTCGGAAATTCTTTTCATGCGTTTTCAATTTTTTTTATTATAAAATTAAAAACTAATTGATATTTTTTTATTACAAAATAATTGTTTTTATTTTTAAAGTATAAATCAAACTCTTTTGAAGAGCGCATGAAATAATAATTAAAAAAATTGAAATCTCTAAATGCTTTGTTGATTTTTATTTATAATTTTAATGCTGTGAGACATTCTGTATATCTCAGTTATTTCTAAGTAGTAAAATGAAAGTAAGAAACTCTGCATAATTCACTTTTCCTGTCGGAAATTCTTTTCTTGCGTTTTCAAATTTTTTTATAATAAAATTAAAAACTAATTGATATTTTTTGATTACAAAATAATTGTTTTTATTTTTAAAGTATAAATCAAACTCTTTTGAAGAGCGCATGAAATAATAATTAAAAAAATTGAAATCTCTAAATGCTTTGTTGATTTTTATTTATAATTTTAATGCTGTGAGACATTCTGTATATCTCAGTTATTTCTAAGTAGTAAAATGAAAGTAAGAAACTCTGCATAATTCACTTTTCCTGTCGGAAATTCTTTTCTTGCGTTTTCAAATTTTTTTATAATAAAATTAAAAACTAATTGATATTTTTTGATTACAAAATAATTGTTTTTATTTTTAAAGTATAAATCAAACTCTTTTGAAGAGCGCATGAAATAATAATTAAAAAAATTGAAATCTCTAAATGCTTTGTTGATTTTTATTTATAATTTTAATGCTGTGAGACATTCTGTATATCTCAGTTATTTCTAAGTAGTAAAATGAAAGTAAGAAACTCTGCATAATTCACTTTTCCTGTCGGAAATTCTTTTCATGCGTTTTCAATTTTTTTTATTATAAAATTAAAAACTAATTGATATTTTTTTATTACAAAATAATTGTTTTTATTTTTAAAGTATAAATCAAACTCTTTTGAAGAGCGCATGAAATAATAATTAAAAAAATTGAAATCTCTAAATGCTTTGTTGATTTTTATTTATAATTTTAATGCTGTGAGACATTCTGTATATCTCAGTTATTTCTAAGTAGTAAAATGAAAGTAAGAAACTCTGCATAATTCACTTTTCCTGTCGGAAATTCTTTTCTTGCGTTTTCAAATTTTTTTATAATAAAATTAAAAACTAATTGATATTTTTTGATTACAAAATAATTGTTTTTATTTTTAAAGTATAAATCAAACTCTTTTGAAGAGCGCATGAAATAATAATTAAAAAAATTGAAATCTCTAAATGCTTTGTTGATTTTTATTTATAATTTTAATGCTGTGAGACATTCTGTATATCTCAGTTATTTCTAAGTAGTAAAATGAAAGTAAGAAACTCTGTATAATTCACTTTTCCTGTCGGAAATTCTTTTCATGCGTTTTCAAATTTTTTTATAATAAAATTAAAAACTAATTGATATTTTTTGATTACAAAATAATTGTTTTTATTTTTAAAGTATAAATCAAACTCTTTTGAAGAGCGCATGAAATAATAATTAAAAAAATTGAAATCTCTAAATGCTTTGTTGATTTTTATTTATAATTTTAATGCTGTGAGACATTCTGTATATTTCACTTATTTCTAAGTAAAATGAAAGTAATATAGTCTTTTACTTTTTCTTTTGAAAAACTTTACATGCCCTTTTCAGATTTTTAATTTAGAAAATTAGAAACTCAATTCACATTGTTTTATTACTCAACATTTGTTTATATTTAGTAAAAATCAAATCTTTTTATTAAAAAAAAAATAAGTTATCATTGAGAAAAATATTTTGTAATTTTTTTATTCTAGTACAGTAACATATATATTACATTTATTTTCATAAAAACTTGAAATTGAAAAAAGTTGAATTATCCTTTTTTAAATCGAAATCAATAAAATTTTGGAAAAGTAATTACTCAAAAAATGATTTTATTTGTTTTAAAAATTCTCTATATAAAATCAAAATATTATTTGTTTCTATCTTTAACTGAAACTACTTCGTTTAAAAATAAAATGATTTTTTCTTAAAAATAATTTTGAAAATAAATAAATATTGCAACTTATTTTTCGACGGTTCCTTAGTTCTGCAGCACTCTGTAGATCTCTTCTTCGTTAACTCGACTTGAAGACGAAGGAAGCACCTTGTTAATTATATAGCCCTGTACATTTTGCCTATATTTAAATTGATTAAAAAATTAATATCCTGAAATTTCATTTTTTTATAATTTTAACGCACATTGAAATAAAATTATTTTTGAATTAATTGTTTTTATATAATATAAACCAAACTATGAATAATATTACGACAATTAGGCAAAATTTACAGAGTTGTTAGTAATAATTTTGTGTCTTTTGATTTCTTTTGTTCATAGAGGGTGATTGCGAAAATTTTCAAAATTAATAAAAACAAAGCCCCTTTAGTTAATATTTTAGTAAAACTTTCACTTATCTTTTGAAGACTCTCTGCCATTGAACACAGTGAATATCACTAACTTTTTACAATCTGTGTGTAAAATATACTCAAAATGTAAAAAATTTAAATATGTTCATTTTCTTTCGTAGACTCTGTCACTGAACACACTATAAATCAATAATTTATTATAAACTGTGTATAAAGTATACGCACAGAATATAAACAATTTAAAATATTTAACTTACCCTTCGAAAAATTGTTCATAAGTGAACACACTATATTTAATTCACTTTTCCAAACTGTGTATAAAATATACGCACAGAATGTAAAAGTTTTAAAAATGGTTAATTACCTTTCGAAGACTTTCTGTCGTTGAACACACTGTATATCACTCACTTCACAAACTGTTTATCACTCACTTTTTATAATCCGTTTTTAAATATGCGCATAGAATAAAACAAGTAAAAAGAAAAATCTCATTTTGTATAAGAAGGGAATAATAATATAATATTTATGTATCACCCTCTATATTATAACTGTTGTATTAATATTTAGTCAAAATCGTACTATTTCTAGAATAATTAAATTGAATTAAAAAGAAATCAAAAGACCACCATGTAATATTATCCCAGTTTTTCTACCTTTCATGACGAAATCAAAATTGAAGAAATTCTGGAACCAAAAAAAAGAAAATTTTATTCATTCGATAATTAATTCTTGTTTAAAATTTAAACGAATCATACTACAAACAGTAGAACAAAGAATCTGATCTTGTTATTTTAGTTTTTTTCGGCGTTTTTGTTTTGCTGTTTACGTGTTCATTTTTAAAGAAAAAAACGTAGAAATTTAAAAGAAATCTATAAAATTTAAAAATAAATATTTAAACAAGAAATGAAAATATGTAAGGAAATTATGCAGTGAAAATATGTAGAATTAAGGAAAATTAAGGAATGCTACTGTAAATATACCGGAAAAAATAAAAAATAGAACTACTAATTATTAGAGGAAAAAAATATTTTAGAAAAAACTAAAGTTCTATTTGTTACTGCAAACAATCTATTATTTTTTTAAAAATATGATGAACTAAAGAATATATAAATACACAATTGCTAATCGGGCGTAAAAAATTGAAAAAAATTAACTAAATTTCATTTCTAAATTTAAAATATCGAAAAATAAAAAAATATTTATCTTACCTACTCGTTCTAGAAGGAGAACCAATCCAAAAGGGCATTTCACAAAAGCGAAAATAAAGGGATCAAAACCCGCACTAGATCCTTCGAATCGGAAAATAGAAAATGTAAAATTGAAAGCTATTTTATTTTTTAAACTAATTAACTACTAAATTTTGAATTAATATTGAATTAGATACAATGATTTCATTTTAGACCGGACCCGTTCACGAAAACTTCTCGAATAATGGATTTATTTCAATACATTCGTAATTTAATCAGTCCTTACCTAAGTATGACTAAAACTTTTTTGTGGCAATGCTCGATCGGTATATTTTTTAAACACATAGGCGTATCATATAATAATTACTTATAGTAAACATGATTTTATTTAGTATTCCAAACAAATTGTAATAATATTTATAATATTCATTGGAAATATTTGAATAATGTAAAGTTTCTTTTATAGGGAAAATGTTTTTAGAAACATAAGTGAAATATAATAGATCATTAAAATGATAAAAATATGTTTGATTTATAATTTAAAAATGTAAAAAACTCTAGCGCTGTTAACTGTGAAAATAGTTTTAAATATGTTATTTAGTATAATTAAAGTTTCTACTTATTTTTTTTTTGTTTGTTTTGCCTTAATTTTAATTATTATTTCAACCCGTACTTTGTGGAATCTATCCGTAAATACACATATTTACATCTTACTGTATCTCAGGAATCTTAAAATATATATATATATATATATATATATATATATAGAAATGTTATCTCACTTTCAAATCTTCCAAAAAAAACTTTATTTTATTTTCAAGAACATTTATTTGACAAAATACATTATTTTTGGAGACAAATACAAAAAAATAATTAACTCTAGGTAAGGTTAAAAGTAAAAAGCCTCGTGGAAGTGTTTATCCTCCTATTTAATTAATTAATTAATATATATTTCGGCTGTGGTCTCCTATTCCTGAGAAATGCAACTTTGCATTTCTGGTACATCCGTTGGTGACATTTCTATATATATAAACACATAAACAAAAACATCTCGTTATACATAATATTACAAAACTTTAACAAACGCACATAGGCAAAACATAATTTTTTTTGTTCATGGCCGGATTGTTTTCAATTTGTTTTACCCAATAATTTTCCTCACTAGTTTATTGGAGCATTTTTCTTTTACTAAATTATTTCCGTTTACCTTTTTCGCTATTTTTTGTTTCCACCTACTTGACATCATTATCATCAAAGTTTAAGTAAATTCCATTTTAAAACGAATTACCCTGTAAAGTTCGAATATATCAAACAAAATATATAAATCGTGGCTAAAATATTAAATAAGTGACCGATGTCAAAGCTGGAATTAAAACGGACATTTATAGATTATTCTGAAAGCCACTCGCCCATTTAATATTCACAAGTTTTATTGCTTTCGCAAATTCATTTGAATTCATCTCGTGCTGTCATCAAAGCCTATTATGTTAACACAATTTGATCAAAATTTCGGGATGCTTTTTAAAAAAAAACCTCCAAAGTGACGTTTATTGGTTAATTCACTTTTGTGTACATAAAAAATGATTTAATTGGTTTATTTTAGATAAATGTATCGAAATATTTGATATAAAAATTAATATTAGTACTGGGAGGTTTTCTAAACGAAAAATATTACTCGTTCAATTGGTTTTGAAATAGGGCCTTTTGTGTGTGATAAATTGGATTCACGACTTAGATAAATCTTTAAAAAAATATTGTGTAAATAATTTTTTGGGATATTTTAGGCGAAACAATTATTTGTTTTTATGAATTGGATCTCAAGTAGAATTGATTTTGATGTAATTTTTACCATAAACGTTTTATTGGTTCATAATTTTAGTTTCAACTTCGCGTAATTAAAATATGAGAGGAAATTCAATGAAATGGCTCTGGTCGTGCCGGGCTCCCAATCACTTCGAATGCTTAAGGTGCAAGTAAAATGAAATTAATAAACAAATATTTTATTTAGATATTTTATTTACAGGGAACGTTTGTAATTTTTGTATTTTGTTCCTTTATTTTTGAGACTTTGTTGATTTAATGTTTCTGTTCAAATTCACCTCGTACTTTCACGAGAGCCAATTATGTTAAACTTTTTAAAAACTTCCAAATTATGTGGTATGAAAATTAATAATAGTACAATACTAAATAACGTTAATGTTCAAAGTAAAAAAAAATGTTTTATGTATTGTAAATTATTTTGGTAATAATGACTCTGTAGAAGTAAACTGTTTATGCATAAGGAAAATCCCCTTAGCCTTAGATTTTAATTGGCCGTATTGCGCGAGTATGCATATCAAAAATGGTCCATAAATTCTAATTTTCACTAAGAACACATAGATAACTTGGAGAGAAACCATCTGCCTTGAACCCCCTAAATAACACAAAGGAAATGTAAATTTGACTATAATCTACATATTAGCAATAATCTTGATTGGGATCGGTGGCACAAGGAGGGAGAGATAACATCATAAATACATATTTACCATTATGGGGTGTCTGAAACGCAGTTCCAGCCAGTGCTGTATCCCAAGAATATTTTTTCCTAATTATTGTTTCTACCTTTAATTCGTGTAATCTATATAAATTATATTGTAACGGTCAAAAACGTTAGCTTTGAATTGAACAAATTGATAGGTACGAACACATGAATCGAATAAAATTGGTTAAAACATTTTCAATGATTTTTATGTAATACTTATAATGCTTAAACTAATCAAAATTCTGTAAAATTAATAGTAATTGTTAATTAAACTTTGGTCACTACTTGTATAAAAATTAGGCTTTGTTCTATCTGAATAATAAATTAAATTTTAATGTAGAAATAAAAATTATAAAAATGCAAACTAAAACATCATATTTTAATTATATGTAGTTAATTTTTTGGATACAATCAAAAAATAAGTAAAAATTTATATTGTTGTAATTTGTAATAAATAATTTAGTTTAAATTATTGTCAACAAAAATTAGACATAAAGTATACTCTTTGTGACCTGAGAGAAGGAACATCGTTATTGTAAGAAATTTAAAATTATTACTTAACCTTAAATTTAGTTTTTAAAAGAAATAGTAAACAAACTAAACATAATTAATATTACCTGAGAGTGAACAATTCAAAGCATTCCGTTAATATTATTTATTACTAAAAAGATAATTGTATAAATATAACCATATAGTGTTTAACCTAAAAAGGAAAATTATAAGAAAAGGACAATAGTGTTATCATTAGAAATAAATAAACCTTACCTGTTGTGGATGGGTTCCTATAAAAATGTATTATTGTATTATTATTGTATTATTATAAAATAAAAGAAAAATATAAGGAAAAAGGAATAGAGCTCCTAAAAATATTGGAAAATTGATTATACATCAAATTATTAACATATGCAAATTAATTCAGTTTCACAAAATTGTATATGTAGCATCACACTTCATTATTAAGAAAAATATTTATTATTAATTCCGTATTAATTAAAAAAAAATGATAAGAAAAGAATATAATGGTTTTAATAAATAGAATTTTGCAAGTGTAAAATTCTAACCTACTAGGGGAAATTTTAAATAATTTAAAAAAATATTATGTGTGTACTTTTTTTTAATTTTGTTTGTTTATTTTATTAAAATTAATAATTATTGGGAGAAGATAAATAAATGACTGAATAATCACTTTCTAAAAATAAGGATAATTTTAATCAAATTTAACTATTTTTCTTTACTAAAAATAGTAAACTCATTAAGAATTTTATTTTTAATGAAATATTTTATTCTAAACACGAAAATAAATTTTACTGTACTTATTACCAGAATTTTAAATTTTCAATTAGTTCCAACGAATTATTTTCATTTTCTTTCCTAAACTTTTAAAAAAAAATTTATTTGCTAACTTTAATTTTTAAACACTTTCCTTCTGTGCACTGTGCCTCTGGTTTCTACGAATATGTATATTATTTGACATTTTAGAATACCGTGACAAATGCGGAAGCAAAGGGGCGATGCCGATGATGTTGTTTATTTATGGCTTTCTCTCGCATAGATGCATCTCGGAAATTAATATCCGCAGATATTAAATCGGTGCAGCGAGGAGAGGGGCGAAGTAAATTTGAGGAAAACGTCACAACTCGGAATTGCTCTTTACTTCGAACAAATTATTACGAAGAAAATAGTTTAAATATTCTGTCATTTAAATACGCAAGAATCCGTTAAGAAAGACCTTTTTTATTTTTTTTTGGTATGCCTTTGTAAGATTTATTCTGGAAATTTTAGTCCATTTTAAGGTTATTTAAAGAGATGCACGTGCATACAACAAACTTTTTCTAGTTTAACTTCGCACATTCGAAATATGGGAAATCATTTCAATGAAATGGCTCCCAGTCATTTCGAAACATTGTTAACTTCGAGGTGCAGGAATGGTACTACCAAATAAAATATTTTTCATGATATACCCAAAAACAAGCAAACATTGTATTCGATTAATATCAATTGATGAAAAATTGAAAAAACAAAGTTTGGATAGATATCTTCTTTTTTTACAGTAATTGTTTATGAACTTGTTTGGACACAAACACTTTAATTTTAAGAACGTGAAAGATATCGGAACCTTCTCAATACGTACTTTCTGTATGGTAAAAATTGTTGATCTAAAAAAAAAAACTAACGGTAAACTATCTGTTCGATAGTTCAGTAAAATTTTTATATAAGTTCATATCGAAATGAAAAGAATCATACTCGTGTATTCTAGTTAACTGTTTTATTTTCATAATTTTTTTAATCAGAGCAATAACTTAGAATTACTGTTACATACGAAAGTCTGCGAAAAAATGAAAAAAAATGGGAAAATACCCTTTAGTGTTTTATCAATAGAATTTGTGAAATACAAAAAATAATCAAAGAAGGAAGGATAGAGCGAATAAATATAGATAATAAAAGTGTGTGATTTTAGGAGAACTTTTATAAAAATAAAACAAAAGAAATATATTTCCAGCAATTTCTTAATCCACCGAGCTTTATTTCGGTAATGAATTCTAAATAATAATAAAGAAAAACTAATACCAAAATTAGGAAGTGTATTAATAATGCTTACATTCCAGTTTTTTGGTTAGGTACTGTTATGTTTTTAAATTATATAAAATACTTACAGCACTACGAAGAAATTCTTGATAGTCTGTGGTAAATTTCATTTTAATTTTAAATTTTTTTTTAATTTTGTTTTGACTTCATTTTTACTACTTTTGAAGAAAAACTAAACGTAATATCATTGGGTGTTTGTTGTAAGCTTGTATTGTAATTTTTAAATGTAACGTTAGCAATTGTGTTAGTAATGCCCGTATTGTAGTTTTTTGTTATTGGTATTTTTTAAATTTTAAAAAACACTAATGGTACTGCAAAAAAAATTCTAACAGCGTGGTAAAGAATTAATATTAATCGCCTAACGCATAGGTGTAATGTTGGTTGTCTATCAATAGTGAACATACATGTTTAAATTTAAACGAATATTCGAATTTTAATACTATTTTTTCTAAGAACATTAACATTAATACTTTTTGGTCTAGTAAATTGAATTGTATTTTTCTTAAATGCGACAATAAAAATTGACAGTTCACACAATTTATATAAAAAATGCTAGTTTCAATATAATTTCAGAGATATAGAGACACGTAACCCATTTTACCTAACTATACCTACGATGTAACTGTAAAGTCCGTGAAAATAATGACCGTAGTGCGAAAGATTTATTTAATAGAGACAAGAATTGTGTGGAAACTATTTTACACATCGTTGATTTTCGTTTTTCATATTCCGTTTAAGTAAAATTGGCCGAGTGCCAAGTGACAGGCTTGATTTTGAGATATATTTTCATAGAAAGTAAATTACCGGCGTGGTGCGATTTTTGCATTTGCGCCACTAAAAAATAGAAATAAATGTAGTTGAGTAAAACCAAAACGTAATCTGAAATGTAAGATAAAAAAGGGGAAATAATTAGAAATTTTACTTAGAGAAATCTCACTGGTATAAAAAGTTTACGATCATGTTAAATAAAATAAAAATATTATAATCCTCTGTCGTATCACTAAAAATCTTTGAATTCTCTAATTATTATAACATTATTTACCTAATACATAAATAGCAACGTGAACTTAATCAGATCTAAAATATAGATTATACATTTTAATTTCACATTTTTCTGAATTTTATACATTTTAATTGTACTGAATCTTTTTAATTATACAAACTTATTCCTTGCACGTTTCTACTTAAACTTTCATATACTATTTTTAACTAGAGTCCGCAATTACATTCTGTTAATTTTTAATACAATGAATATTATAAATAATTACCTATTTATCATTTGCCGGTACATGTTGAAAATATAAATAATTTCAAACATTTTCTTTAATTTCTGATTACCTATTAAAATTTACCTGTATTCTAAAAGTAGATATATATTTTAATAATTTTTCTTAAAATTATTTGTAATAGTTTCTTAAATTCAGACATGTTAAAATATCTTCATTTAAAAAGATGAATTTATTGTTTATCCTATTTAAATTTATAAAATTTTGTAAAATCGTTAAATTTAATAAAATTTTCTAATTGTGGAATTTTATGATAATTAAATTTCACCTTTTACATTTTTTATAGTGGATTTTAAATTTTTAAATAATACGGATAGAAACAATCATTAACATTTATAATTCAATTTAATCTAATTTAAAACTTTTATGGATATAATGAACCTTCTTGTTCTTCTTCTTCTTCTTCTTCTTCTTCTTCGAGAAATATTTTAGTTCTTATAAATTTTTAGGACAATTCATAGTTTGTTATGAAAATTCTGTTATAGAGGGACAAAAACTATTTGGATTTGACCTGACTTGATCTTGACGAAAGTTAAGAACTTAATGCGTTTCTAACGAGGTCCCCTACTGTTATCATAGGGCCGTATTCAAGATATTGCATGAAGGATTTACAATCTGCATTTCTTGTTAATCATTAGAAAATAAGAAGAAGAAATATTGTACTTTAATTTTATGGTCCTGTTAGTTTGAGAAGATGAATTACTTGTGTTGGTTTGAAGAATTAATTAACTATAATATTATAAATGTCTACCTTACTCATTTTTAAAAGAGAAAAAAAATGATTCCCTAAGTACAGTTAATGTAATGAATAAACTATTTTCCAAAACTTTTTAAATATTATTTTGACAATTGTTTCACCCACCTTCTTTTTATATTTCTATAATATTTTCTTCGACTGTTGGTATGCTCGTTTTCCAAATAAGAAGAATTTGGAATTGAATTATCAAAAAACTTATTGACATATCGCTGTTAAATTTGTAGCAAGGATTGAAGATTCAAGTTAATGGTGCTGTCATCTTCGTTGAAGCTGATCACTTTTGTACCCTTCTTGGTATATAATTTCTCTGGCAAATGATGTTCCATTATGTAATAAATGCTATGGCTGTATCGATTATCTTAACCCGAAGTTAACTACTTACCTAATTTATCCCTTGACGACAACAAATTCTAACCTGAAATGAAAGTTCAACTTTGGCAATATATCTTATTGGCCCTCCTTTACAATTATTACTCAGTCTATCGAAAATAATATCTTTCTAATAAATTTTGTATATTTTACCGTACTTTAGTAAATAATAGTGAATCACTAGGAAATAACTTTCGAAAATAATTAAGTTCAGTGACAACCAGTCACTTGTACAATTACCTCTAATGGATTTAGTCATAAGTATTTAAATTTTATAATGAATAATTTCGCACTGTTTATTTTAAAATTAACAAAATGTATTCAAATCAATCCGACTGAAGCAACTTTCATGACTACCTCCAATTTAAAACCGTAATAGCTTTTTCATTTAATTAATAAAAAATACGGGCTAAAATTAAGGTTATCTTGAATATTCATCACGCGCGAAAAAAACCGGGTGGAAGAGATAACATTTAAATAGACGTAGACTGCGATATTTTCCATTTAAATAAATTTTAATAATATGGAAAAAGAAGAGTCTCTCTGGCACTTGCCGTGTTTGTCAAAACCTTCGGGAGGGTCGCGAACGCCGCCCCTTTTGCTCCCCCTTTAAATTCGTCCCTCGCTTTTGTTTGTTACGGTAGAGTGCAGGAATTCCTGAAATTGTGTGTCGAGACACGGACTAGGGGGACCGATTGCACAAAAACATTTTCCTAGGCGAATAGCTTTTTTTTTTTCAAGTAACGTCGGCTCCAGTTGACGAGCTATTTTCATTTCAAAATTAAAAATAAACATCCTAATTATACACATAATCCCACACTCCCCCAATAAATTTTTAATCGCGTTCCATAATAATTATTAATATTAAGGAAGGTAGTCACTTTAGGCAAGAATTAGTAGATGAGTCGGAAGTGTTCTAGAACAAAATCGTAAATGTCCATAAGAAAATCAAATGATTCTGAAATTTTCAAGGTCACACGTTGTCCAATGTATATTTTTATAGCGACCGTGACATAATTTAAGAACGTGTGAAATTTTTGGAATGTCTAAAAGGTCAGAACAAGACTAAGCCATTTTCTTTTAATTATTCATTGAAGAAGTTATATATCATTATGATATGAATAAATATTTGAAATTCTCGGAATTTGCGCCTGTAATGCTAATTTGTTGCGTAAATAAAACGGGTAAATAAGATTGAAATAAACACTATGAAATTTGTATAACGAATTAAATTTATTTTTCAATGGGCGCAAGAAATTATCATTTGAATACTCTATTTCAAAACAAGAACGGATTCGCTTCGACTAAAACTTTTTATTAATTAAAGTATAATGTTTATTATAGAACTTGCTGTAAAGGGAGTTTAAACGAAAAGTAAAATTAATAAAAATGTGACCCGTTTCTTCGAATGTATTAAATATAAATTGAAAAATCAATTAAGTTATGAACTATTGGCCCACAATTGTCAAAATCCAAGAAGGGCAAAATCCTTTTAAATAAATATACTTACGACTGTTTACTTGTATTTTTAAATAAATAAGCCCCTGTATGTTTTCTATACTATTTATTAAAAAACAAAAATTGTTTTACAGATTTGATATTCTTGTTGTCAAGTGAGATTATGTATTTTGTTATATTTCAAATTTGTAAAATATATTTATAATACTCAAAAAAAAAAAAAAAAAAAAAAAAAAAAAAAAAAAAAATAAAGGAAAATTATTCCAGAATCGGCAATTTTGAGATCTCAGCACAGGAATTTTCCGGAAATCGTTTATAAGTTGTATACATGCCCTGATTCCTAGACCTTCCTTTTTTCTACCTCTTCACCTCCAAGAAAATATTGTTTTATTCTATCTTCTTAGTGGATCATTCCTTTGATGGATTTAATAGTAGAGCGTTTCTCTGTATTAATAAAAAAATCTTTAGTAGTGTTAGAATATTTGGTCCTTAATAGTTTGTTTTCCATGTATAAACTTACCATTTGGGTTTTGGTTACCATAAAATATGGCTATTATCTTGGTTGTTGTTATAATTTGAATCACTAGGATTTTCAAAATGATGGTTCCTCTACGATTTTTCTTTCTTTGGAATACAACCTGTTTCCTCTTTTTGCTATGGTCTTCCATGTGCTTCTCAGTTTGCTCGATGGACTGGAATTTAACTAACATTTTTCACTGTATAAGCAATAAGACTTTTACAAAAAAAACATCATGACAAATAATTTACTTTTCTATCTCCGAGGCGACTGCAAACAAATGAATTTGGCCAACTAGAGATCACATTGTAATCGAATTTTTACTGTTTGTTTATAGTAACACAAAGTTTGCTATTACATTAAAAGGGGGCTTACTACTAATACTACTTAATATTACAAAGTAATACCCACAGTAAAACTAAAATCACAAATTGTGAGAGAACAAAGCAAACATAAAATTACAAACAAATAAATAAAACCTTCTTTATAATGTAGGAGTGAAGGCCTGGGACAATTAATTCATTAACTTGAGAGCCTAAGATTATATTACTCTTTTAAAAAAATATGCGCAAAATAAATCTAAATCAATCATGTGAGTCTTCTTTTTTCTACTTGTTCCCACGTAACAGCGCCGTCGTTCTTCTTTTTAAGCAGCTCTGGCCTCGTTCTTATGGAACTACAATAATTTATTATTTGGAATTTTTAAGTATATTTGTTGATTTAAATTTAAGAAAACAGGTTACATTAAAAATAATATTTCCTATCTAAACTCCCTTCGCAATACATTATGTATAATGCAAGAATTTTTCCCTTGTGTACACTCAATTTGAATATAATGCAGAGTAGGCAATTAACCGTTTCTTTGAATATACATGGGACATTCAAGTATTTACACTGTTTGAGGGCAAACGTCAAGGAGCAGGTCGAGGTTCTAATTGGAGCTGGAAGGTACTTACCCAAAGGTTGCTAAAATGAACTAAATGAAGGGTTTCTACCCAGTCATAGTGCCTTTTCTTATTACCCTATTAACGTTGTTTTACTAAATTTATTAACCATGTTTGAAAATTACGAATGTAAATTAATGATTGGATTTCTGTATTCAAAAAGTATCGATGTATACTAAAACTATTGGCTGTGTATATAAGGGCGGTTTTAATAATTGTGTGAGGAGACAATAAGGGAAACTAGAATATGATGAAATGATAATTATCAGTTTTATCATATCACATATAAGTATCAAAATCATTATGCGTTAAATATTGTTTTGGTGCTCTTGCTTCGTTTATAAAGAAGGTTAAGCAAACCGGGGAGAATGCAAATATTGAACGAAATAAATATACAATATGCTGCTTATGCGACAATATTCTTTTGTGTTCGTACGGTCTTTATATTTACTTTAGGCCACTGGGGATTTGTTTATTGTGTAGTTTACACATTAAACGGAGTGACCGGCCATTTTTACGTTGTGCGTGTCGAGTGGTGAACTCGAATTGCAATCGAACGGCCGTTATTAATATCGCACGTTTTATCTCCCTTCAGGTTTTCTTGTTTTACCTAAATAGTCCGATGTTATTTTACGAATGATTTATGTTTAGGTGTGGCTGTTTTTCGGTTGGCGCATTGACGAGACAGGGCCGGCCAAATAAGTGTAATTCGTTTCAAATTTTTTACTTAAAAAAAAAGCTGACTAGTGTTGCCTGTTCGCATACATAAATATCAACCCTCGTAGTAGTATTCAAACTAGATAAATGTTTAGTAAGAAAAGTCTGTAACAGTTAATATCACTATTGATGTCGTAACCATATTAAATTAATGGAAATGGTTACACCATAATCAGTTTAGCCAACAGTTCAACTTCTTTGCAACACGGGTTTTAAGGGTGATTTGAAGTAAAGTATTGATTAGTCAATTTACACATTTTTTGTCCATACAGTTCATAAAATATAATATATTAGTAAGTATTATTGAAATAAATTTCCGTGTAAGACTTTGGTTTGGTAGTAAAAATTATATAAATATTTGTTTATTTTAAACTTTTAGCAAAATATTCCACTCAGAGGAAATACGTTTTAGGAAATATCATTAATATCGTCTTATTAAAACGGTGTCCGATAGACAAGACAATTAAGGAGCATTATTATTTAGTAATTAAGTCCCGCAGGACGAAAACATCGGAAGTTGGGAACAATAAAAAGGAAAATTATTATTTTAGAGTTTATTTTGCCGTGACCAAAGATTGACCTTTTCTGGATATTGCTTGTAAAATTCCCGCAGCCAATGAGTATTTGTACGTGCCCAATATCCGCAATCGTTGCCTTTTACTCTTTTACTGGACAAAAAAGTTGTGTCATGAGAAAATCGAGCAAATAATATCGGGACGTATTGTAAAAAAAAAAATGAACGGGAAAAGAGAACAATGTATCTAACGTAATTAGTTTTAATTATTTACTACTCAGAACAACATTGAAAGAATTTTTATAGTAAATTAAAAATTTTTGGTGTTTTTGGATGAGGGTTTTTAATTTTTTATTACTAATTTTTTTAATCTGTCAGTCATAAACATTCTATAAAATAAATATATTTATTTATTTCGCTCTTTAGATTATATGATTTTAAAAAGCGCAGTTCGGGTTTTTTTTATTTTTATTTTCTTTCCCCTATTTTGATTCCATTCAATTCATCGCATTGTGTTGCTTCGGAGTTTTCGCGGTAGTTTACAAGTTTCTCATATGCGTTTTATCAACTTTTTTATAATGCGCTAGAGTCAGTAGCGTTACTTGCGGAGGAGAGTCGTAAATAATACATTGCGGTAGTTAATATTGTCTATTTCACCGCCACTGATTGAAAATGTTGATTTATTAGTCAACCAACGGTAGTTTGAAATGCGGCTTTTTGAACCGTTCAATGCGTTGTTAATTGATATTTTGGTATTTGCTGGAAAATTAATTCTAGGTTCAATTAAATTTGTTAGAATATTACGTGCTCGTCTTTTGTGACAAAAACAATTATTTATTCGGGATGTGATGAAACTATATAAACAGACCTTGATATTCTAGTCGTGAGTGGAATTATGTAGGGCGACCTAATTAAAATTATTTTTGCGAATTTTTTGTTCATGCCAGTTGGGATTAAATAAGCTATTTAAAAAAATTTAAATATATACAATCCAATAATTTTTTTTTCCGTGAAATACTTGAGAGTTTAAAAATATTAACTTACAAGAAAAATATGTTGTGAAGGGAGTTTAGATAAAAAATTAAATTAAAATAAAAAAACTAACGGTTTATTAAGTTTATATCAACAAATATACTTAAATATATCAAAGGATAAATCAGAATTTAATAACTTTAAGGAATTTAAATTATTTTATTAAATTGTTTTATTTAATGAAATTACCAAGAAGTACTTGTTTGGAAAGAAATTTTGCTGATATTTGATAATAATTATACTCAGAAATTCGAAACCATGTTCTAAAAGATATAATGAAATAACATATAAAAAGTTGTTATGCAAAATTTTGTTATACAAAATTTAAAGAAAGAATATCAAATTTTATTAGAAAGTAATTAATAATAATAATAACCCTTGTACTTAATAGTAATTAGGAATACTCAAGCATTGTAAATTAGTAATTTAATGAAAATTTTATATCATATTTGCTAAAAAAATGTTAAATTTTCATAAAAATTGAAAAAAATTATTTTAGAACCTTAAAAAAAATAAATGAACTGAATTTAGTGTCTTACCCCCGATGGTGCTCTTCGAATTGTTTTTAAGTTGTTCCTATTGTTTGATAAAACCTTTACAGGTAATTCATTGTCAATTAATTAAATTTTTATGGAACTTGCAAAACCAAAAGAACAAACAATTTTTAAGTGCAAATAAAGTGTTTTAAAAATAAAGTTACAAATAATAGTGACATAAAATTAGTTAAAATACTTGACTCTGACATGCATGGATTTTCTTGAGCATTAAAAATATAATATCTTCAAGAATTTTCAAGGGTTCACGCTGATGCTGGTTTATAACCTTCATTTTTTCGGGAAAAACTTCGAAGTGAATAATTTTCCCGCATGTGGTCGATATATTTTAAAAGTAAAACAATTTTTAGCGTTGGCGTTTAGAAAATACCAAATTTTATCTTTTTCGATGGATAATTGTTATTAAATGTTAAAATTAACATTTTTTCTTTCATAAAAATTTTAAATTAAATTAAAGCATTATTACAGAAAAAAGGATAGAAATAGGTATATTAAAAAAATAACTATTATGGTAAACCAAGATTTAGCCAACTGGTTAATACCAGTGCCCAAAAATATTAAAAAAAAGAAAAATTATCAAACTGCAGCTTTTTTATTCCACAAAAGTCCTTCTTCTGTATTAAAATACATAATAAAAGTCTGGCGGTCGAGTCAAGTGGAACTGCAAAAATCTGACTGAGTGCCACGCACTCGAACGTATCTGGTGCCTTCCACCTGCTACTTAACGTTTCCCCTATTTTTACCGGAAATTATTTGTAGAAGTCCGTTAACTTCTTTAATTTGATGCCCAACAATTTAAACTGAAATCAACATTATATTTACGACCAGGGTAGGATTAATCGTTGGAAAGGCCCTAAGCCATTAGAATTATAACAAAAGTAAAAAATTGTTTTGAGTACTTAGAGAGATATTTCTCCATGAAAATAATGCATATTTTTAAATGGTATATAGAACGTGTCATTTGCAACAAAATATTCTTATAAATTTTTTTTCTAACATCATCAGTTTACACAAAAATTCATTTTACTTTACTCGAAAATTTATACGTGGCAATACCTCATATTTAATCGTTTATCTCCAAATACTCCAAAGTTTAATATACATTTTTTATACATCAACATAAGCCTATGTGGCCTGGAACTGATGTATTTTCCATTAAAAATATATAAAAATTTTAGTCGATTTTACATTGAAAGGATGATTTAAATAATCCGCCGGTGTAGGTAAATAAATAGACACAATATACGAGAGTTACTCTTTGTCCGGTTTACCTTATTTTGAGCACTTTATAGTCTTGTCTTATTCATAATGAATGCAATCAGTCTTCATGTAATACTCAAGGGGTAGTGATTCTGAAAGTCTCGTTTGGTAACTAATTCTTAGAAATTAAGATTTATTTGGACCCACAATTATTGTGTTGAAACTAATAATTATAGAGACCAGAACGAACGTTAAAATGCTTTCTTTATCTCTAAAATCCACCACTCATTCAATTATTTTTTCTTTTTAAAAATAGTATATTAACTAGAAGAAATTGAAAATAAAATTGAAGCATTTTTCTTTAAAGATATTTTATCAGAAAGTTTTCGTTTTCGTTGGTATAATTATTTTAAATAAAACATTCAAATAGTTGCGGTATTAGCGGTTATGTACCAAACGGCTTAAAGTTACAGTCTGTCTTACTTGAGATATTGTCTTTATATATTACAGGGCGGCGTTTTAGCAGATTTTTCTTTAATATATTTAAGAAGCAATGTCATATACTTTTTCTTCTTCTCTTAATATCATTTTATCAATTTAGGGTATCGGATTCTATTTTTATTAATTTCTTCCACGATTACCGTTATTGTTATCAACAGATTTATTTACTTTAAAGTGTTACCTCTTCTTTTCATATTGTTTCCATTCTCTTCCAACATGTATTTCTTTCATTTTTTTGTTCTTCTTGGAAGTTTCAATTAGTGTGCTTGTTATTCGCTTGAATTTCCCATTATATGATTATGCTAGTTTAGTTGCTTATTTTTTAATTGTGTTATTATTGCTTACAAAATCCCTTTGTTTTATTCCTTTAATGAGTTAAAATGGTTCCGATCTTTAGCTATTTATTTGGATATATCATCAGTGACGTGCATGGAATTTTGTATTAAGTATAGTTATCACAATCTGTGTGTTCTTTTTTATAGAATGAAACTATTACATTGGTTTTCCTATTCTTTACTTCATCATTTTTCGAACTTCATTATCGTTTTCTGCTTTTCCTATCGTTACTTTCCGTTGTACCTCTTTAACGTCTTTTATACTAATCGTGTCCATTTGGCATTCATCAATTCTTTCATGATTTTATTCGTTATATCCTGTTCTGTTTTCTTGGCTTTTTCTTCATACAAGACTCTTCAATTTTCCATTATTTTTCCATTATCGACTTTTGATTTTGCTAATTTTTTTGATCTTTCTCAATTAACAAATAAGTATCTAGTATTACCACTAAAAATATTTCTTCTGGTTTTGACAAATCACTAAATAACAACTTCCTTGTAAACGAATTATAAACATAAATACAAGCTGGACTTTTGAGTCTCGCCTTATATATATTTCAAAAAACATGACTGTAAAAGCGGGTTTTAGCTTGAAACTCCGCAGAACTTGTCAAAACTTGTGAAAACCACTTTACCTTTGTTTGGCGAATAATAATTAGCCCACCACAATGAACTCCAACGAATATAACGCTTTAAATGTTCCAGGGTTACAAGTGAGCAAGTGTAGAACAAAGATTTCGCAGACCGAAGGGTTGCTAAAAGGCTTTATCTTCAATCTTGATTGAGAAGGCTTTACGTCAAAACGTAATTGCGTATCGAATGTCCCCACGTTTATCGGTTACGCAAAATAGGGGGCGCCACTCATTGTCCGAAGCGCACCGTTGCCGTGTTTACCAGAAAATATTTAATATACAGAAAAGTGAAACCGTTGTTTGCAAATGAATTGAATGGATATTATAAATATCCCCAGTCTTTGTCGGACAAACCGAGCAGTAAAACGTTTGGCGGTATTTTGTACAACCTAACGGGGTTTGTGTTTTGCACAGAGGAAAGAGCTAACTAAACAGTTTAAAGCTAACCTTCTCGATTCGCCCTCCTTTCTAATTAAACACCCTTTCCTTTCTCTGGGAAATCTTGCAGCTAGTTGGTAATATGCCAGAAACATCCAGTCACGGAAAACCTACGCCATTTACACAATAACGCAAATTTAACGCAGTAAAACTAACTACCCACACTAATCATCGTCCTTTCCTCCCTTCGCCCTTTGTGCGTCCGCAGGAAAGGGCAAACACCATCCCCAGGTTTTGATTCTAATTGCAAAGGTACACACTATGAATGGTCCGAGATTTTGTCCGACTTTACTGTCGTTAAGGGTTGCGGGGCCCGCCCCCTGGGGAGCGTCGAAGAGCCGGCGAAGAGATTAAGGTGCTAAATGCGTGTCAAAGTCAGTGACGTACCCCTCGGGAGCACCTATAAATAAGGAAAACTTCGCAAATCTGTTTACTCGAGACAGTTTATAGTATTGCAGGAAATGGAAAAAATGTATCTGTCAATTTATCAGAGAGAGTATTTGTCTTAAAATAAGGAGTCGAATCAGCGGATATTTTAGAATAATTCGAAGGTACATGCGCTTATACTTTATTTTGCTACATTTATGATATAAATCAGGTGTTATTTTGGTGTCATCTGCGGTTTTTTCGAATTTAAGTACCTTATTGCTTGCACTATTTCTTTCGTGCTCAATAAATTTCTAGAAATTACTGATGCTATTGGTCTCTTGTGAAATCTTATTAATTTCGGTCAAATTAGTGTATTGACAATAATTTAACAATAAATAATAAAATGTGAATAATAAATCATGTTTACTACTATTTACAAATCTATTTAAAATGTTGTCATACAAATTACAATCTTTAAGTTCAATGTTTTGAAAATAACGTCAATAAATCAAGCTCGTATAGACCTGTTAGCTGAGGCTTCCAAATCGAAGAAGAAGAAGAAGAAGAAGAAGAAGAAGAAGAAGAAGAAGAAGAAGAAGAAGAAGAAGAAGAAGAAGAAGAAGAAGAAGAAGAAGAAGAAGAGGAAGAAAAATGTCAAAAGTACCGTTTGCTGCCTCAACCTCGAACATTCCAATTTTTTTAGTCTGAAGGTCTTAAATCTGAAGTAGAAGAAGAATATAATTTTTGGTATAATGGTGTTTCGCTCAACTTCTGCTAATATTAAATTTATCAATAACAATTAAAACACTGAAAACTTAATGATTCGTTTACTATCTTTAAGAAGATAAATTAAATATGGTCAAGTTATTACAAAACAGCTGTGAATTCCATATTAATACGATTAAGAAAGATACTAGTAAAAAACTCTAATTCAGGGGACACATTTTTGCTACTATAAATTGGCTAAAGTGATTATACATTTTCTTCTTCCTCTTTTATTATAATTTCTTCTTTTTTATAGACTATTAACTTCATTCTAAATTTCGTAGCTTGACAATTACATTTAATTTTGTAAAAGTTAAAATTCGATATTTAAATTTAATAGTTTTTATTTTGATTTTGAAGTAGAAGATGAATGTATTGATTTTTAACGATGGTTTGAATCTATAAAAACTAATACTAAGCTAAAAACTATTTGAATTCAAATTTTGAAGCTGACACAAAAATATATTTTTTTTTCTTGTATTAACATTAGCTAAATTATTATTAGGTGAAAGTTTTAATTAGTAAGGTTTGTTTTTCTGCTAATTACGTACTTATAATCAAGATGTTAACTTCAATATTATTTTTCATAAGAAAAATTCGTTATCTGAAATAACATCTTGTTTATATCAACTGAAACTTAATCTAATTTCGTACCTTAAAATAACAAAATGCAATAATCTTCTCCGACATATTTACAATTTCCTCTTTTCTGTTTGGCTTGTTACAAAAACGAACATATTTTCCGCTATTCCGAACTATATTTCTTCTATTCTATTGCCGGATGAGTCCATAAAGGGATTCTTATTCGCCATGAAATAGTGCAGGGGGTTTTCCCCTTGGAGAAAATCGTCATTTAACGCATCAGAGATTGGCCAAAGCTCCAGGTCATCATCATTAAGCTAGGTAGGGGCAGATGTTTTTTCCTCGGGGGTGGTTTACGACTTGCTTTGATTAAAATTGCGGGAGCAATCGTCGCATAACAGACAAAAGAGGACATGAAGAATGTGTTATCGGAAAAACCATATTTTTTTAACTCAAAGGGGACATTTGTAAATTTAATTGTCATGTTTATAATTAAAGTCGTAGCGTAGGGCAAACACCATTAGGGTTTCGTTTATGGTCGGATTTCCTGTTTTTCTATTTTGCTCTTTATTCAAAAACGCAGAATGAATGATTTATTTTACTTTTTAGCAGACTTAGATGATTTTCTCAAAAAAAAAAAAAAATAATTTAAACGCGTATCAATGCGCATCCAATTCGTCGTGGAAATGACACATTCTTTGGGGCTGCTTTCTTCGGGAAAATTTTCTATTCGGGCAATAAAAAACGGCTTTGCGGCACCCTCTGCATCGCATTAAAAAGTAAAATCAATTTCCACACACAAATTTCGGGTGTTAACTTTTTTCTACTTCAAAGGTGCGATGCAACCATAAAAAGAACTTTTTAAAGTTTCAATCATTCCTATAAATTGGCTCGGCTAATAAAGTAAACAGAAGCAAAATAAAAAAGGGGATAACGCGTTCGCTCAATTTTGTTTTATATTTGATTTTTAAATGTAAGTTTCTTTTTTGAGTGATCTGTTAAACGAATATTTAGTCTATTTTTTTTCTTAGTGATGTGTGCTTCTGAGCATGTTATATATTGTAATGTTATAGATGAGAAACGTTTAAAATATACTAGAGGAAAGTTAAGATATTTGACTATAAAAATATATTAGAAATTATCAATAAATAAATAAGACAGATGGAAATATATTTTTTTATGAATAGTTGGGTGATAAAACTTTTAGAGGCATTTCATTGTCAATTAATTAATTTTTTATACATAACCTTAAAAAAAGGATAAACAATTATTGAGTGCATAAAATGTTATAAAAGCAAAGTTACAAACAATGGATTTTCTTTAGTGATAAGAAAATAATATTTTCAAGACTTCACGCTGATGCTGGTCCATAACCATAATTGTTTCGAGAAGGATTTCAAGGTGAATAATTTTCCCGTCTATGGTTGACATATTTCAAAAGTATGTCAATTTTTAGCATCGTCTTTTAGAAAATACCAAGTTTTATGTTGAAGTTGTTTTGATGATTTTTTGTCAAAAATTTAATATTTATTGTTAAATTCGTTGTTTTAGAAACATTAAAAGTAAAAAAAGCACTTGCGGAAACTTATGTCCAAGAAATATATTGTTTTAGTGTTAAATGAAATGTGAACCCACCTTGAGATAATTTTTCAACCAATAAGAAACTAATAGAAAAATACAAAATGCGGCCAACAAAATTTATAATTATCTTTTATTCTTGATAATTGGTATTAAAATTTATAAAAATAACACTTTTTCTTTCATAACAAAATATATTACAATATATTGCGGTATTTTCATTTTCTCCGCTTTACCATACTTAGAAGATTCACTCTAACCACGCTTTATAAAAATAATAATAATATATGTATTTTTTACCTTATTTATTGTATAACAACAAACATAACCCCGAGAAATGATCAATTTAATTTGATTTTTTTATCGTTTGCAAATAGGACTTTCCTGGCAGTCTTTAGGTATTCTATGAGATAAGAAAAACCTGATTTATATCCAAGGTATGCTTAAACATAGATTATAAATAACTCACCTTATGTTTTATGCTTTTTTAAATAATTAATATAAGAGGAGAAAATTTGCTTCGAGGTTATGTTTGCAAAATCAAAAACGGTCAACAAGACGTATCTTTACAAATTGATTAGATCATGGATTTAGAGGTCGTCACGCTCAATGACGATGGTACTTGACTGGCAGCAGAAGAAGAAGAAAGATTTTCGTACTCGGAAATATGTTTAATTAAAAAGTAAGCGAGGGACTTGATGGGGCTCTGTGGCCTCTCTTTGGCCACGTAAGTCATTCCATTTATTAATGCCGGCACAACAGTTTGTTCCAAGTACAATTTTTTCGGCAAACTTTGTAAATCCGTGAAGGATTTTCTGCTGTTTGCTGAGATGTTGTTCAATTTCAATGCGTATTTGGAAAGCTTGCAAAATGAGTGTTGAGTCAACAACCAAACGGATTCGGCGACTTCCTCTTCTGTGAGTTTTTTTGATTCGTAGACATCCCGATTTGACTCGTTAGTTTCTTTACAGGCATTCGAATTTAACGCACAGTAGTCTTCGAAGTTCTCGGTCATATTTATTTTATTTGTAGATAATAAAAAAACGTCACTGCTTAAAATATAAATATATGTTTATAATGATGATCACCAATGGAAACGCCTTTTCACTTGAGAAACAAACAAGCATATAGAATGGAAAATCAAAGTCAAAAGGATCTAGAAACATTTATTGTAATTATCTGTAAATCCTTTTCTAAGCTCATTTTTAGCGGCAACATCGTTATAATAACCTTTAACGTTAAATTTTTCGGCCAGGTTCAGATTCGGTGTTTGGCAAGCTGGATTCTTAACTGTTCAAATAATTTGTTGGGCTGTTTTTAAGTATAAACATTACGAGTACTTTTTTAGTTAATGGTCGACTTGACATTCACGGTGTTTTTACTCTAAATTGATTAATTGGTCGGAGTACAATTCGAATACAACCTCTGGTGAAAAAAGTGAACCCTTCAAAGCAGAAAAATAAATCAATACTTTAAAGATTGATGACAGCGCCCTCTGACGAATTCTACTTTTTCCAATTGATCATAATTAAAGTTCAACTTTGCATACTGAAAATACTAGAAATGGCTCCAGTTGTGCTGAGCATTCACATAAATTCTATGTTCGAGGTACAGCCAAAATGAAATGAATAAAGTGAAATATCACCATTATATTTTCATAATTTATATTCTGATTGTGTGCCTATGGCACTTAAATAGCTGGACAAATAAAAAGTAGTAGTAGAGTCTTTATTCTTTAAACGTTATACTTGAAGCTGACGAAGTTTAATTTTCATTAGTTCAGTAAAATTGAAACGTAGTTTTAACTAGTGAAGTCTCGTTTTATGTTGCTTAAAATACAGTGTTACTGCGGAAATATGCAGGGAAATTCCATATTTTCAATCTAAATCTTGCAGTTGGTATTGTGATATTTATCCATCGTTGAACCCGGGAGTTTTCGCTTCTTATTGGAAAGTGAATTCGATTACGGTTCTGCTCAAATAGCAGAAGAGTATCGCCCATTTCTCCAATACGTCGCCACGTCATTTCACTAACACAACGTCAGTTAATTGCTAGAACGTGTCAAACGTGATCTGCATATCCACTTGAATGACAAACAGTATACGATGTCGGTTGTCGAACAAACTAAGCCATTTAATGAACCCACTCATTTTCTTCAACGACTGACAGCTTACCGTTGAGAAGTCGAAACTTCAGGAAGCCACATCCAGCCAAATGGCTTTGTTAGATTTGATAATGGGGTGACTGGACCTACGGGGGAATTTAAAGTCGCTATTAATTCCGCAAAAACAAAATGTTCGTACTACTTCGATACCGCGTAAAATCTCCTTATCAACGAACTTACGTATAAAGGAACAACATTTACCTGCTCCATTTCAAGTAAATACCTTGCCTGTAAATGGTTTTAAGGTAGAAATTTAGTCAAAGCATGCAATAGATTGATTCCCATGGCAACTGATATTAGATAGATGCTTTCCAGTTAATGGAAAATTAAAAACCGGTATTTGCGTATGGGAACTATTTGTAGTGTTTGACTGAATACAAATTATTTCATCATGAAACTAAAATGATCAATTAATAATATTGTCGCATACGAAAAGGCAGAACATATATTATTACAAATTAATCCGATCAATATCTCGAAAATTTATTCGACTTTGATTATCATTTTGTGTAGTTACTATTACTTTGCTTTCTTGCGGGTTTGCTTAACCATCTGCATAATCTGAGTAAGGTTATTATTCAAGAACATTAAAACAAATTTAATACAAATACTATTCGGCTCCAACTTCATGGTGTGTCTTTTACAGGTGGAACCATCTCTATTAATATTAATAATCGATTTATTATTTAAAAACTTATGAGCTAAAGCTAACGAAAAGCTAATTTCCCGTACTATAGACAACTTTTATTCAAAAATAGTAGATCCATATAAACCATGACTAAAGAACAACGAACCCTTAAAGAGCAATGAGATATCATAATGATTATTTCTATCCTTACTTTGTGGAATCTATTTTTCAAAACTTTTTAATATTCTTCTAACAGTTGTTTCATCCTTTGTTGAAGTATATTTTATATTTTATATTTAACAAGGAGAGAAATAGTAGATCACGTTAGAATACGATATCAATCAAGCCAGAAACTTCTTCTTATTCGCCTTTATTCCTTAGGCCTTTTCAGTCGTCTCTTTCATCTAATTTTTCCATTTCCTTTTATTTCTTTGTCATTATTTTCAACTTATCTTTCCCCTTTTTACTCGTATTTTTTTCAGTTATTCTATACATTTTTTTCCTCATCTTCGTTTTTTCTTGAATCTCCTAATATCTTTATTATTTCTGACATTAATCCTAGATAATATAAACAGTAGTGGGCTTAGTCTTAGTCTATCTTCTTGCTTTAAACCTTTTATTCATTCTTGATTCTCATGATCTTTATCCAGCAATCTGTGTTTTGGGACTAAGTATCTTTTAATGGCGTTTATCAGCTCTGTAGATATTTTGTACAAAAACTTTCCAGTTCTTCTTCTAATTTATGCTCTACATATTCTAGTAGTCATTTTTTCTAAAATTCTTTTGTAAAGTTTTTAGAGCTGGTTTGTGTTAAACATAATGCTTGTATTGAGGGTGATCTCCCTTCTTATATTACGGGATAATTAGGTTATTTTCTCATTTCCGTATTTTTCGTTTTTTCCATGCTTCTTTAAACAAATTCCAAATCTATTCTTTTCCGTTTTCTCTCATCTTTGTAACCATCTCCGGTGCTTTACCATCTTCTCCGCTTGACTCTCCTATTTTAATAATTTTGCATGGCCTCTTCAATTTTCGTCTTCTGTTATTTCTTGGTCTGGTTCCAATTCATCTCTATTTATAATTTTATCCAGAATTAAATTGATAGAATTATCGGAGTAGTATTAATTCCACGTTCTTAGAATTTCTCTTATTGCTGTTTGTAGTCGATTACTTTTGTCTTTGCTCCTTTTGTTCCTTTGCCTTTGCTCCTTCCTAATCTTTTTTTTTCTCTCCAGAATTTTCTGTTATTTGTCTATCAAGCCAGAAACGAACAGTATTAAATAAATAATTCATTCGTCAGAAAGTTAGAAGATGTTATAGGAAAACGCATTACCTAGAAATCTGTAAGATAAAAAATCAATCATTTATTATTTTTTACTACAATTTTTTCCTTAAAAAAAAAAAAAAAAATAAAACTTATGAGAATACGATAAAACTTGAAAACTATCCGTATGTGTTTTCGTACTGCGATCTGTTTTTCAACAAAAACGTGGCCACGGCTGTTAGAGGACTCGGGGGTCTTTCCTCGGCGATTTGCATCATCGCTTGAATCAAAATCGGCACCAACGTGACGTCCAAATACGATCTCGTCGGCAAAGAGCGCACGTCTTTCAATGATTTCTTGGGATTGTAGGTCTGCTTCTTGTATTGCGTAACGGCGGTAACAGCTTTACAAAACAAAGGGTTTCCTGCCAAAGTGCACTGTTCGTCGGCTACTTCTATTTCGGCTATAACTGTTTCGAAATCCGGAAGATCGTCTTCGAAGCCAGATCCGATGCTCTTTTGATCGACATCTTTATCTTTACAATTATTATCAGTCCCCTGTCCGCGTTCTTCAGATGAGTCTTTGAAGCTGCTCATTATTGACGGACCGGAAAAAAAATGACAATTAGATAAATAATTTATTTGTTTCTTTTGTAACCCGTGAACGAGGTAATCAGTTCATGAAATTCGTAGCTAAATAGACTATTAAACTAGGCCACAATAAGAGACAAGATTATTGACAAATGACACGTACTGATGATTATTTTACAAATTATATTAAACAAAAAACATTTAAGGAGAGTGGATGGTGTGCTACTGATCGCTGGTTCGAATCCCACTAGGAGATAAAGATATTTTTTAATTTCACTACAAGTCAGAAATAGATTTTCTAATTTAACTACCTGTTAGGAAATCAGTTTCTCTGTTGGTAATTATCCATTCGAACATTTCTTGTTGTGTTCAAATTAATAGTGTTGTTCTTAAAAAGTCTACACCTAAGATGAGGTTAATGATTAAATTGAAAGGAAAATTGTGAGTTGTTAAATGGTCTGCTTGAGATCGCTGGTTGATTGTTCTCGCAGCAGTTGGAGTATAAATAACAAACCACCGGGGTTTCCACCTAATTTGGAGTTTACTATCAATTAAAGTTAAAACTTTCGTACATTATAGTTAGAAAGCTTCCATAAATTGATAACTATACAGTTGTATTGTAATACGATGCTATGACTCTTTTCAAAAAAGGCATTTTCAAACGTACAATGTACTGATTCTTGGAATGTAACTGGTTCTTCACTTTAAAACTTATTATTTCTCATTTATAAAGGGTTAGTAATACGTAGTTTTACATACTCGTCTTAAGGGAGGTGTTTTCTGGAAATTTTCTTGCTATCGACTCCTGCTGGATCCGCTGGTAATTCGTTTTCTGACAATTAGGACAAAAAATGAAAAACTCAGGAGTTTAGGATTTCTACATTAATGTTTATTTATGGATTTATTTATAATATGCGGGAATAGTTTTTAGATATTTTTGATACAATTTTAAATTATGTTGCTTCTTTTCGAAATATTGTTCTCGTTATTAGTGAAACAAAAACTACTCGTTAGATATCGAATTTCTGTTCGTCAATAAAAATCAGAACAGAAAAATAATTTATAAATAATAACATATGTTATATAATATTCTATGTTTTGTTCAAAGCTAAAACTTTGACTATTAATGAGAGAAACCCGCAATGTTATCAATAATGATAATTGTAATTTAGTTGTTTTGGTTCGAGATATTTCCAATACTTTTCCCAATTAGAAATGTAATGAAAATTTATAAAATTTTATAAAAATTAAATAACAATTTTGTAAAATTTCCTCTCCAGTTCATTGTCGAATATTTTGGTTGATCGTTAGTATTTGAATTACTGTTTGTGTGCTTTTTAGAGATGACTCTAAGTTATTGCGTTTTAAGAAGATGATGGCAAGTGTGAATTTCATCCAGAGATGTAATTAGTAGATGAGTGACATGGAAATCTATTTATTTTATTTTTAGCTGTACAATAGGCTTTTCCGATTTAAGATTTTTTGAAGAGGGCGTGTAATTATAAAATTAATCGAAACAAATAAATTTAAACGAATTTCTGTTTTTAGAGGAAAGTTAAATACTACGAGAACATTAAAATCAGGAGTAACGGGAAATTGAGATAATTCAGAGGCCACTTGCTGCGGTTTCTTATCCCAAATTGCATGAATTTGTTTAACCTGTCTCAGATAAGCTGAAAACGGCGTCCTGCCGCGTCAGATTTAATGTTATGAATATAAATAAATTAGAAACCGAGTACTATTTTTCCACGTAATGCTTAATTTGTGCAAATGTGTTTTTCAAGTTTTTATACAACTTCATAAGCTCGGCAAAAACCTAAATAAATATACCCTTATTTTAATTTCATTTTTCCTATTCCACACTTGCTGTAAATATTTAAAAAAAAATCCGCCCTAAAAAAACAACATATTATTTTTACTCGTCGCCGCATTGTTTTCATACGGCAAACATATAAGTCTAACGAATATAATGAAAAAAAACTTTTTTGTGTACATAGCCTCGGTATTTTGGGGTCGCGATTCGCGATACACGTCCCATCTAATAAAATAGGGAAGATTTATACCCCAAGGGAAATATCAACAAACAAAAGTATAATTCGGGATGATAGGAAATTGAAAAAGAATGGAGTATTGCTTAAGGGTAAAGGATTGATGATAATAATGATAAATTGGTGGAAGTAATGGAGTCGAAAGCAGGTAAAAGGTTGGAGAAAACAATAAAGATAATTCCAAAAATCAAACTTTACCGCAGATTGGTCATTGTTGAGCGGTCAGATCTGTGAATTTGATGGGGTAATATGAATATTTTATTGTGTTACCTTTTATGGGTTAATTGGTTTTAGAAAATATTGAAAACTTATAAATAATATGTAACTAGGTTTTGTGAATTTTAAGCTCAATTTCCTTTTACTACGTGTGGGAATTATGAAATGAAATTTATGTGAACTTCGATATTTTATTGTTATGCAGGGCGTTTTTTTTTCTTTTTAATTCCAGTTTTGATTTAAATAATCTCTGATTATTATACAAGTATCTAAATAATATAAAACGACTGCCATAAGGGCTGTTTTTAGATTTAAATAAAAATTTTTAGACGGAAAGTGCGAAAATATCACATCTGCCCTCTTTTCTTTAAGCAGGCAATTAATTCCGCTTAAAGTGGAAATTTCTTAATTAAAGAAGGGTACAATCAAAACAATGTATCAGAATGAAGGTTTTAATTAATTTTTATGATCAGCAAAATAAAGTGAAGGAAATTAATTTGGTTTCATGAATAATTTTTATAAGGTTGCTACGGGAATGTAAATTGGAAAAATTTAAGGAATTGGAGTTCGTTTGAATAAAGTTTTTCTTGAGGTTTTCTATGCCAGGGAGGCAAGAATAATATTTTACTGTTGTGGAAGGTCGGCGAGTTTAATAAATTTCTCTTTTTCGGCGATTAAAGTAGGACTTTTGAACTAATTTTAGAGCGTTGTATGGGGTTTTGGTTAAAAGAAATTGAGATTTTTTTAACTTAACTTAGATTAAATTCTTCAAATTTGACTTATTGATTTCTTAATGGTTATTGAAAAAGAAAATATTTCGAATTCAATATAGAAAACAGTTGGTCAATTATTATTTTATGACAGGTTTGAAATTTTCTTTCTTTAGATATTTAAAAATTCATTATTTTGACTAGAGATAAACCAAAAAAAGTTTTTTACAAAACTAACATTTTCCATCGACCACTATAGAAAATTCTCGTGTCAAATTTAATGTTTTTTTATGAGTTTTTTGAAGAAAAATAAAGATATTTAATAAAGCAGACATCTTGTTAATTGTTTTAGTAGTTTTTGAAAAATGTGAATTAAAGTTAAAACATTTTTTGAAAATTTCTGACAATTTATTTTTCGATTAAAAAATTTCCTATATTTATATCTGTATTCATAATATAGATGAAGATTTGTTAATTTTTGAAATGCTCTTTCATTTTCTCATAAGTACATGGCTTTACTTTACGATTGGTTCCATTACGAACATTTTAGAATGAAAGGCCCACAGGCAACTGTAGATATTCTAATTCTCGAAAGTCTGTCATGTACGGGTGAATCTCCCGTTAAGGGTGAATGGAATAGGGTTAGGGGAGCCGAGAAAGGGGTTTTGGCTTTCGGGGTCCGTAGATTACTTCGCCAAGTTAATTTTAGAACGCCACTAACGCCGAAAACGGGTACGATTATCAATGTCACTGGATAATACTTAATTATTGGCTAATGGATATGGAAATAATCTTAGCAGAGGGATATATAAACAATGCGTATTATCTATTTTATGAGGCAGTTTGCTAAAGTATGAAACATATCTTTTGCAATACTCGTCACTGATACAGTAATATTGTAAATGTAGATTTAAAAAAGAACTAGACACTCTGGAGGTTTAAATACACCCTTTTTAGCTTAAGTTTAGTTTATTCCAAATTTCTTTGCTTTTAACTTGAAAATTAGCCTTTACTTCCTCTATACTGATTTGTCTTCCGATTTTAAATGTACTGCAAATTACTTAACCTTTATGTGCCTCTACAGCTTGAAACATTAACCTAAGCTCACAGTATAGGCTCAGAAAAGACGTATTTCAAATCCCTTTTAAAACAATTGTGAAATTTATACTCAATTTCCTTTTTCCTTACGTGTGAAATTATGAAATAAAATTTATGTGAACCTCGAAATTTTTTTCTTTTTCATTCCAATTTTGATTTAAATAATCTCCTATTAAATCGGAATGTTTCACCAAAGAGTAATGCTCTTATATTTTTAACAGTTCGTACTTATTAAAAGCATCCTGAAACCGTGCTACCAAAATCCTAAATTAAGTGACGTAAAAAAAAAGGACTAAGTATTTACTTTAATTAGAAGAGAGCGACTGTTCAATGTAACGGTACGGAGCGTTTTCGAAATGTTTGCTAACTCTAATTGTCTTCTGTGAGTGAAAAGGGGACGAATTTACAATCACATTGCTGGAACAAGAATTTGGTCCAAATAATTTATCTTGCTTTAAAAATCGACTTAAAATTTTTCGTATACAGGAACTAGTTAATATAAAAAATATTTCAAACAAAACAATAACTTTACGAACAGAATTACCACAGAGAAGGTAATGCAATAGTTAAGTTGTAATGTTAAAATAGTGGACATGTATTGATCAAGATTTTTTTTTTGCATGTAATAAATGAGAATTAACCTTCAGAACAATATATAATTCATAATTTCCACATTTAGTAAAAGGAAATTGAGTTTAAATTTCATAATTGTTTCAGATTCGTGCGAAATAAAAACATATACCATTGTTGAATGTTTAAAAAATATATTTACAGCACCAAGTTACAAAGTAAATTTGTTGATACGTCAACCAGAAAAAAATATCGCTAACGCCTGTTTAGAGAATGACATATTTTGACGTTGCAAATGACCATTGGTCGCTAATTTCAATTTACCTCCCACGACGACCATGGAACATTCTAATAACCATTAGGGGGGTTTTCCAAGAAAGTCAGTATGGGAATTGATAAAAAAATATAGAGATTCGGTTTGGGGTTGCCGAAAAGAGAAAGAGCGGGACTATGGTCTAGCCCTGCGACGGAAATAGAAATTTTTAGTTCTACATTTTATGACGAGTATCACAGTAAATATTAAAGAATTATAAAAACTCCGTCTACCTACGCCTCTGTCCTGTCACTGTTACGCGTCTTTTACGGTTGCGGCGCCATTTTTATATATTTTTATATTTTTTTTTAATGCGCATGCATTTAAGATTCTGTTTAGCGAAATAAATTTCCCTGTTCGTAATTCCAATGATTTCCGAAGAGGACGAGCTATTTTCATCGATCATCAAATGTGTCGACAAGATTAGAAGTAATTCCAGTGCCACCAGCAACAGTGCCGATTTCTTGCGCGAACCCGATGAAGAAATCGAAATTGCGGGGAATGTCTGCGAACTGGCGGGAAATCCAGCTCTTTGCAAAATGTTCCAGACATTGGCGAATCCAGTAGGTCCATTGCGAAATAAAAAATCGTACTCGGAATTGAAGGCTTTACCGACAAGGTATCAACTAACATTTACTACTTTCATTCACTAAAAATATTCTTTAACTACCTTTGATGTATCTTTTCAACGAGTTTTTAGTCCGAGAACGTTCCAACAATTTCCATGTACTGATTTCCTGATTTCTTTAAATTTCATTTGCTTTTTCCTCATCATCATTATTATTATTTTTAATCTTTAAAACGATTAACTTTAGGAAAAAAATTACAAGACGTTTTTACCTTTGTAGAATGTATTTGGATAAAGTGCTGGTGCCCATATTAATAAAAGCCATAACCCACGTTTGTGTAATAAGACCTCCGAGTGCCATAAGGGCCTTCGCTACTTATTTGTTGAATCACAGATTAGAATACGAAGAGGAAGTCGAGTTTAGAAAAAAAATATCAATCGATTCGGTACCGAGATCAACTACCGAATCAAAGAAAATATCGTCGAGTGATAATGTCATCGTTTACTACGAAAATAGTCAGTGACTGAAAACGGCCGATGGGTTAGAATTGAGTTTTTAAATTATTGCTGTTTTTTTTTTATACACATAGGGCGAAATGCGGACAGATATTACCTAAGGGGAAATGTCATTTAGCCCGCATAAAAGTTAAATTACGGTAATGCCAATGGCAACGATTTAACAAAGGCCATTGAGGGATATAATAAATTGCTACTTACTTTTCCATGATAGCTAATCTTCTTTTAAAAAATATTGGAAAATATATTACTTAATAATAAATGCAAATCGATAACATGTTATTATTTCACAAAAAATATCTCTGACGAAAAGTCCTACTTAAGTTGGCAATTAATAATCATGTATCACATTTCTAAAATGTTCTAAAATATAGAGTGAAGTATGTGTTTTTAAATATAAAGCTAAAATGTTTATAGAAACTAAAAATTATGTCCACGTTTAGATTCACGAATTGTCAGGTTCATAATTCAAAAAAATTTAAACACGCCAGTAATTGTTGGATTATTAATTGAATAAACCAAATTGAAATTATTAAAAATTTCTTAAATTTCTAACTTGAAAGGATCTGAACCTAACTTAAACATTTTACTTTGTATTTAAATTTAAACACATTTTTCTTTTCACGACTTTTTATCAAGAATATTTTTTATGAAAAGTATGATAAACTTTTTTCAATTTCTATACAACTTTTCGGGATATATGCCTAATAAAAACTTCTTGTATATAAAAACTAATTTTGTTTTATTAATGTCGAACAGTCTTAGTTAATTGGAAATAACGTGAAATGTCATTAAATTAGTAGAACTAAATTTTTTTGAATACTAATTTTAGATTATTTTTTTAAGTAGGTAATTCTATAATAATTTCAATAAAAATATAAATTTTACATCGCTAATTTTTTAATAAAAATATTGCTTATTTTTACGTTGTAAAAATAAATAATAAATAAAATCAAATAAAAATATAAATCTTCATTATTTAGAATGAGAAAAGATTAGTGTTTCATTTAAAATAATAAGGTTTTCTGGTAAATACAATTAATTAATACCTTCCGGTCTATTAATTAATATTTCCAACTTATATATTAGGTTATTTTAAATAATCGTGCAACAAGCAATAAAAATAACATTTTCATGTAGTTGCAAATATTTGACAACAATGCCTTATGGTAATTAAAATTCATAAATAAAATATTTTTTTTTAACGGTAATTAATTTAACGGTTATATTGTTTTGTCATCCTAAATTATTTATTTTATAAGTTTCATATTTTAATTCTATTAATTTAATAATGAAAGCTTAAAACTCTTTTCTCTAAAAATATAAAAAAAATATTAACGTGGTTTTCCAGTGTTTCTATAGACCATGTTTGCGCGTTGAATTCTAATTATGAAACTCATAATTGCACAAAATCTGTGCTCTGGAATTCTAATTTTTAAATTGAAACATTCTACACGTGCCAATTAAAAAACACTTTTTAAGATAGAAAACAGCATATTTCTCGAATAGCAAAAACGTGTTTCCTTTTTTTTTTCTAATTTAGTTAAAGAAGTAGAAACAATAGGCGATCCAATAATAACTTTAAATTTAAACTCTTTTGACAGATGTAGTAAATGGAGAACTAACTGTGACTTCATTTCAATGTTTTATTTTATACTGTAGGTTATTACTGTAACGTTATTTACTTATTTGGATACCGATATATGTATTATACTCGTACCCAATTAAAAAAATATATAATTTGCACTATAAAATAAGACCATTTATGTTTATTTTCTTGAATGAGTCCTTGGAAGCCGATTTAAAGTTACCAAATTACTTATTGCGATATTTCTACGTCAAGCCTTTTATTTAATTGGGTAGCAGTATTTTTAAAATTAAATTCCTTAGGCCATTGGAGCAATCAACTAATCCTACGGTGCCGTTTAAATTGAAATTCATACCGCCCTTAATTTCAATGGGCAATGAAACATTTATTTTTCTCCACCTCATTATATAGCTTTGTTTTCATTAATCTTCTCATTCCCTTCCACCTTGCAACGAAATTAATTTAAAAACTACACATTATTTCCGGGAACACTTTTGGAACTTGGGTAATTGCACTTGCATAATTTAAGAATATTTGCGTATGTTTCGTGCACTTATACCGATAGAAAGTGCCACTATGACGGCCTAGTTTTGGAAATAATGCTAAAACTAAACTATCTGGGACTTTAACTACAGTATTTTTCGCAACAGAAATAGTAGTTTACTAAAGTGGAGACACAACACACATTATTTAAGCAGTTTGTTTCTATCATGACCATGTAATTGGTTAGGTTAGGTTAGGTTAGGTTAGGTTAGGTTAGGTTAGGTTAGGTTAGGTTAGGTTAGGTTAGGTTAGGTTAGGTTAGGTTAGGTTAGGTTAGGTTAGGTTAGGTTAGGTTAGGTTAGGTTAGGTTAGGTTAGGTTAGGTTAGGTTAGGTTAGGTTAGGTTAGGTTAGGTTAGGTTAGGTTAGGTTAGATTAGATTAGATTATATTAGGTTAGGTTAGGTTAGGTTAGGTTAGGTTAGGTTAGGTTAGGTTAGGTTAGATTAGATTAGATTATATTAGGTTTGGTTAGGTTAGGTTAACTGTATTTGGAAGTGAGAAAAAGTAGTATTTGATGCCGAGAGATTTTTTGGTCTTCAAACAGAGCCTGTATAAAAAATATTTAAATGAACTATAAATTTTATTTTTCTTGATCCGGCATTATGGGAAATTGTATAATTCTGGTTAGTAATAACTTGCAATTAATGAAAAACTTTGTAAAATATTCCAAGTATTGACAAGGAATCGAAAAAGTCACTCCCGAAATTAAAACTAGTACACAGAATGACTTTTATCCATTGAAAATATTTTTGAATATTTCATTACAGCCATTTACAGCCGATGTATACATAATTGGAGTGGTAGTATTATTTAAAAATAACCGTATTAAATTTGATATATTTTGCCAATAAATTTTCAGTTTTATATCCGAGCGCGACTCAATGTTTTCCAGACTTTTTCCGAATACTGATTTCTCTAATTTCATTTGCTTCTTTCGATTTACGTATTGAGCTTTATATATCAAGTTTAAGAAGCGATATTTTGTTTAATAAGAATACATAAAAATATTCCTTTTTTTTTAAATAAGAATACATAAAATATAAATCTTGATTAATTAATACATTCTACATAGTGTTTAATTTAAAATAATAAGTTTTTGGTTACATACCTTATATGTATATGTTCATGCAGCCAGCGTGTTCAGAGCCAGTGCAAATAAACCGTTTTATTATTATTTCACTTCATTTTTTCAATTTTATACGTTGTTAAATTTATCACACTTCTCGTTCAAATAAATATGAAAGTATCTGAATTTGACAAGTAGCAATTTTTTTAATAACACAGTAGAGTTTTCTGCTGATAATTCCTTTATAATTGACATTCGTTTGATACTTTTTGACATGAGAATTCGCAGCTTTTTCTACATCTATTACGTTCTACGTAACGTATGAAAACACTCGTTGTCGCATGAGACGTTCGTATAAAGTAACCTCAGTTAATTTGATTAAGTTCAATTTCCTAATTACAGCCTGTAACTGAAAACTGAGTAGATTTCAATTCCCAAAAAAAATCCCATCCTTTTACTGAATTTACTTGCAAAAAAACCGACCCTTACGTCTCGGCAAGGAACCGAGATTAATTTAATTATTCTATTGGTCTTCGTACAATTCCCCACGTTTTTCATTGAAAGAAGAATCTAGAAATAATTACTTCTCTGTGGAGTAGACTTCAGACTCGCTTGAGTAATTGTTGATTTAGTTTCTATTGACTCCCCAAGGTAATATTTTTATTTTCCTTTTTTTTTATCAAATAAATCCGTGCAGATGGTCGACAAAGATTTTCACTTAGAGGAAAGAAACTGCATGTCGACACTGACCATCGCATCATTCTGATTTTCTTTTGCACCGGGTTCAAGTAACGGCCAAGATGCACTCGGAATTTTAACGATTACACTTTAAACGCGGGGCTGGGTTTGTCTTTCTCACAATCGATAAGTCCTTTATATTGTTTTTGATAGCATGATTTGAGTTATTTGTATGAGCTGGTTTACGATAAATTCAATATTGAAGTTTAGAGTTTACTCTTTTCATAGTTACATCTAAGACATTTATGGAACTGTTTTCTCCAATTATTTTTGGATGTAAATTGTCACTACCTGTAAGTAAAACCAGCCAAAACATCATCAACGAATCTCTACTAAAAAAATGCATTCTTGGAGATATTTGAATTTGAAGATGGATACGGAATGAACGGAAGGTTTTAAGGACGTTTCAGCTCTCAACGGTGCAAATTCAATTTAAGGTCTATGCGTAAAAAGAGATCAGTGTACATTTTCGCATGATTTCATGTAGAAGATGACGGTGAAAATATAGAAACTATGAAACATTGGAGCAAGTCAAACTTTTAGAGATCATTGAGAAAGAACATTGAGGCAAAGACAAAATGCCCTGTCAATTCATTATTTGTAAACGTTTTTCGGAAAACGTAGAGAAGTCAAAATATGGATGGTCTTGGCCATAATAGAAATTTGTATTTATAGAGTACCCGCTCACCTGGTTTCATTCTTAAGTAAAATAAGAAGAAATTAGATGATACAATTAATGAAATTACAATAAAAGATGTTATTGGAAATTAAACAAACTAAAATTAACTTCCGAAACATTTTAGCATGTAAAAAGAGGAAAATATAAGAAAAAAATACTGCCAAAAAAGAGGACAAAAAACATAATGAATTTAAAGAAGGTTGGTTTGTCAGATAGAGAAAATGAGAAAATATATATTTAATTATTCTGTACTCAGAGAGAAGAATAAGAAGAACAAGTTGTTTACATAGAATTTCATATACGCATATTAGACCAAGATGCACAAAAGGTTAATTGAATTAGAATAGTAACTACTGAGAAGAAAGAAGAATAAGAAACTGATTTATTGTATTGATATACTATTGAATTTATTGGGTTATCTAAATCCTGATTTATTGCTATTTAATTAAAACAAAATATTTTTCAAAGAATTCATATGAAAATTTATAAGAAGAAATTTCAAAAAAGCCTAACAAAATTGTATAAAAACTTTGTTTATTATAGTTTTGTAATCTGTAATTAATTTTCTAGGAGCCTGTCCTCTTCTTTTATCTTTTCCTCCTCTTAACTGTATAAGTTTTAAAAGTTTTACTCCTCATTCTTAAATTTCTTGTGTTAAATACAAATTCCGACTGCTGGACTCTTGTAGGTACCTTTAATAAAAGTCTAAAACACCCCATATATGAAAAATTTGCTAATATCTCTCAATTTATGAGCTTATTTAATGTTCAATTCTACTTTCCTTTGTACATACCAATCTCTCTACCAATTTTTTTCTGTTTTAATTCCTTCATTCTTGGATTATTACCCCTAAATTTCTAAAGGAACTTCTCAAATTTGTTTTGCTAAAAATATTTCAACATAATTATATTCTTTTTTATTCCTGCTTCTTGATGTACTGGGTATTATTGAATTTATTGCTAAATTAATTAATTATTAATAAAAAAAGGCCTCAAAATTTCATACAAATAATAATTATTTACTTTTTATTATAATTTTGGAATATCTGTTATTTTTTTTCTACGAACCTGCCAGTTTTAAACAGACTCAATTTATCTTCTCAATTTCTTAACTCTTTTAATTAAATAACGAAAACAAATTTTCTACTGTTAAATTTAAAATCTGACCCCTGGATTCAATTTAATTAAAAATTAGAAATATACACTATACATGAATATTTTCGCTATTATCTCCCTCTTTCTTACTATATTTAAGGATCAATTCTACTTTCCTTACTACCAATACCAATCACTTTAACATTTTTTTGTTTTAATTAATTAAGGGTGAGAAACACACTAAGTATTGGGTCCAGGTAAATGTTAAATCTCTCATTTTAATCTCTGTTACATGTTTGAAGTAGATTTCTTTGTCGCATTGCCGACGATAGCGAAAATGTTCTCCGAGTGTCAAAATAAATAAACATGTTGAGGGAGCCGGTGGCAGGAATCCAAACGGTTCTCGGGCTCAACAACCGAAGAATTTGCAACTTCTTAACGATCTCCACACTCAAAGCAACTAAAACTAAATTACGTTTTAAAAGAATACTTTGATTTTCATAAAGATGGAATTATTTTAGTCTAAGTAATATGCTTTAATGCTCTAAGTAATTCTACTGGCAATTTAATCGGTGCAATATTAATATTAAGAAACTCGATTTCTTGTTTTTAATGAGAATTAAAGTACAAAAAACTAAGTAAACTGATGAACGGTAATTACACCGGCGACCAACCTAAAACAATAACTTATTATCAAAGTTCATTCTCAAAAGACTTTTATATGAATAATAATAGTGGGAAAATGTGCTTGTACGTCTTCGCTCAAGTACCAAGTGAAATGGTCTGTCAACCAACCGTGTAATGTGTTTCCTTCGTTAACATCGCAATTAATTTATTACGTAAAGGTACATTATTTTTTTTCAAATTGCATTATGAGAACTCCACCTATAAATTCAATTATGTTGTGACACTAAAAATAAAAAAAAGTCTGATATTGATTTTTGGCTACCTACAATATAAATGGCAAAATCCGAAAAATGGTGAATGAAGAAAAGTTTATATTGAAATTTAAAACGGATAAATTTATTGTTAAGCAGTTCAGTAGTGGGTAAAAACTTTAAAATAAAGTAAACGAACAAGTGCAAAAACATTTACAATATTCACGTCTTTTTTTAATGTAAAAATTGCCCCAATAAAAAATTTGGCTTATACAACTATCATCCTAAATTAACTCTCACTTTCTTATGTTATTAATTTAGATATTTCAGTTGTGAAAATATTTCTGTAACTCTTATAAACTGTTTCCAACATTTAAATGTTGCCAACTTTTTCGATAATTTACATGTATAGTGAAATTTTATTAAAATATTAATAAATAAATAAATTTAAAATTCGTTCGAATTTTGCACATAATTAAATTTTTGATAGGTTGTGCAATCAACAAAACTAGAGTAATTTTAAATATGTATTTTTGTTATTTAGCTATAGTAATACAGTAATAGGATCATCTAATATAACACCAACATTTTTATTAGAGTTATTAAAAGTGTTATTATCTCCTTATGTTTATAAAGGTAATCACTATATAAGAGCAATATAAATAAGTTTACTATATAAAAATTCTTTACAAAATTTCTGATAACCGATACTAAAAGTTTTATAAGTAGGCAATAAAAACAGTTACATAACTTTGTTATAAAATTAGAAGTTACAGTAATTTTATAAAGCTCTAATACAACTGTAAAGCTAACACGTCATATTACAAAATTAAAAAAACTCTAATAAAAATTCGTTGCCTTATATAATTATTGGTTCCTGTAAGTTGCGGAAAATGTTCATTGGGATGTTTGTTTATTCGAAATACGCCTTTTTTATCAGTTTCTCTTTAATTTGTACGACTTAATTAAACACGATTGCTCGAAAACCTAATATTTAAGGACTTGAACTAATCAAAGTAGAAATAAATCAAACAGAATTAACACTTTGATCGGCGTGAGTCCTCAATTCAAGTCTTCTGTGTTTTGTGTTATACGAACATATTTGTGATTGCTTTTAAATGGATGTAGATTTTCTGTTTGTTCTACAAAGGAATATTGTGTTGTACTGTTAAGAACATTACTAATTTGCACAGTAATTGGAAATAGAACACCGGTGTTCCTGTATTCCACGAACAATGGCTAATCAACAAGGAAAACTTGAACAAACTGTGATTTTCCTTAATTTTTCCTGTGTAGCTATTAATTTTAATTTCATTAAAATAGTTCTACGCTTAGTTGTAGAGGCCAATAGGTCCATTTATTCTTCAGAGTTTCTTTTATTAAGTCGTGGACGAAAACTTCTGTAATTACTTTCTATTCAAATCATTGTTTCACCGTTTTACAGTCAATCATATTCAAATGCTAATTTCGTTTTTATTTTATGTAGTGAAATCTTCTAATTTTGAAATAATTTTCAGTTTCTATTTTTACATCATATTACGTTATTGGAAAATCCTGTATTTTATTTTGTCACCTACTAAAAACAAAAAGAAAATATTACAAATCGAATCAACGGTACTTAGTGAAGATAATAAAATGCATGCATTAATGTGAAGAAAGGTGACACTAAATTGAAAATAATCTCAAAATTAAAAGATAAAATTCGCTTCATAAAATAAATATAAAATACTTCCAAGTAAGACTCTGTTCAACATTTTTTAAAACTTTCAAAATAGCACGATATCTAAATACTTTGTTCTAAAGTTTTATGCTTCGCTCATAGACGTGTCTCTATTAGAATCTTGAAGGTACGAATGAGGGCCCCACTCATTATATCGCTAATGTCTTTATACATCGAAACAATAAGAATACGATATCACTTCACGGTAGGTATAACATCTAAATCAAAGGTGGTCCATAAGGGTATAAAACCAGTTCCTTCAACATCTGTTGCTTTATTAAATTTCTCTGATCATGCAATCACGCATAGTCGGTGCCCCTTCATTATGAAAACATTCATGAGATTGTAATTTTTTCTAGATAAAAGTTAAGTACAAAAACATACAGCCATTTTTTAAATTCTTTTGGTTGAAGTGTTAAGAAACCTAATACATAGACTCGAATATTTGAAATTCATGAGTTATATTAACTTGGATTAAATTCAATGAAAATATTTCAATTTCGTCTGATTTTAATATCCATATATGAATCGGAATTCTAAGTTGCAACACAAGTGAAGTTTCTTTGTGGAAGATGAATCGTTGAATATAGAAAGTCAAGTTACTCGTTTAAGTGTAAATTTCCGCAGTTATCTCCACAAAACTTCGACAGTTCTAAAGGTTCTTCTCGGAATATTCAATCAAAATTTATTCCTCGGAGTGCAATTGTTTTGCTTAGAATGTGGAAAATATTTGCTTAAATTAATAATGAGTAAATTAAATTTAGAATAATGAAAATGAAACAGTAAATATTGTTAATCTAGACTGCCACTTTTTGCGATATTTAGTAATTATCAGGGTCGGAGTGAGGAACATAATGTCAAATAATTAGTAATGTTGATCCGCAAAGATTACCAATTAAACATGAAAAAATATGATTATATACATAAATATATTATTATACATCCCAAACAAAAGTTATGAAACATTTATTTATTGAAAAAAGATTATTAATTTTTTCGCTCGATCATTCACAAGTCGTTAATTTGATGATTTGGCGGTGTGCGAAGTTGCCAAAAACCTTAAATTCGTGATTTAGCCGCTAGAGGTCGGGATATTGCCGGTGCTTTTGATAATTTAAAAATATAAGGAACTTTTATGCACCTATAAAATTAATCTGTTTAAAACTCATTTGAATTTTGAACTCTCAACATTTATTATTATAAAAACGATAAAAACAAAAATACAGCGGCCGTGTTTATTAAACTATATGTCAATACTCACTTTAATAAATTAGTGTATTTGTCATTCAAATTGGCTTATTTTCAGAACAAAAACCTGAAAAAGAATCTCTTTAATTTATATAAACGCGAATTTTTGTTCGTCGTGCTCCGAAATTTCAGTTTGATTTTAGATTGCGACTAAAGCGAGGCGGATTACATGGAAACGCACTTTTTGCCGTAATTAAAGAATAAAGTTCTAAACCAATTCATTCCATTATAAATGCTTGAAGAGGATACCAACTTGTAAATGAAAAAAGCTAAATTTTTTATGAACCACCATCGAAAATCTAACAAAAACAAGAGTCTTTCTATCAAAAAATAATTCAATTACTTTTTCAATATCTGGGCTGTTTTAGAGCAAATAAAATCGCAATCACTTATCGAAAATTATCGAAGCTATTGGCAAATTTTTACTATTTAACTTTTTCCGTATATAAAAAAAGGTATCAAAGTCATCTAAAACTGAAATTTTGTATTTTCGACCAATTTGTGTTGAAAATCGATTCAATTAAATGGCATATATCGAGACAATGAAGCGGTTTTCTAGAAACTAATTTAATTTGAACAAGAACATTTGTAAACATTCCAGTATATATACAGGGTGTTCAGACAATCACTTCAAAGAAAAAACTTCAATACCTGGAGTTTATTTTATGTTTATATAAGTGTCAAAAAACAATTGATTTTTTGGTAAATGGTAAAATAATTTAATGAATGTAAAAAATTTGAAAACCAAAAATAAATCTTCACTTTGTATAAATGATAACTTAACATTAATTTACAGAATTTTCTCGTATTTACTGATGATCTAACTTCCAATTTAATGGTCCAATTAAACACTCATATATGTAAAACCTTGATACATGATTATTTTATTACATATGTTGGAACAAACTTTATACATATTTAGAGCCAAATAAAACGAGACTCCACAATTTTTTTGCGAATCGGCGACATTCCTTTCTATTTGAATGAAGCGAAAAAACAAACTCGTAAGACATTTTTTCTCCGAAACTTTTAAATTTGCTACGTATATTTTAATAAAAAATTCAAACTTGCATTTCGTACTTTACCTTTCTTAATTAATTTATGTTTGATAAATACTGGAAACGTAGAAGAAACGGGAGCGGTAGTTGGAATTAATTTTTGTAGCAATAACCCGAATTTGAAACGAAATGAATGTATTACTGGAGCGTTTTAATTTTAATTAAAAAAGGTCATCGTATAGTGAATCAAAATAATAAACAGAGAGCGTGGAGTAAAGAAGTTCATGTGAAATAAATACTATTGATTTTTAAAGAAAATAAATTGTTTTACAATAAAGTAATTGTACTGAAATATACTAAATGTACTAAATATAAAAAAATATTTATTGAGATATACATATATAACATTTTACTTTTGGAGTCTGATTATAAATCCCAAACAAAAATTATTAAACAATAATTTATCATTTTTTTGGTCACAGTTTCGTATCACTTTGCGCAGATTTTTACACAGTTTCAGCTTCCTTCTGTATAAATAAATAAATAAAAAAAATAAATAATTTACTATAAATCAAGTTAAAGAGGAATAATAACATTAGATTTCGTTAAAACATAATAGTGAATTATGTGTTTAAAATTTTGTCAATTTCATTTTTCGGGAATTAACCCTGAAGTTGTCGTTTTATCGTTTAGGCCATATTGGTTTGGTCTATTTAATAACAGAAATTTTGTGACCAGTAAAAAAATTGGGGGAGGATTTAAAATGTAACAGTGCATGAATTAAAGAGGGATTGTCTGGGAAAGGACAATAGGAGCTTAGTATTGTAATTCCAATGAAAATGGTATTTCTTTGCTGAAAGAGAGAGTTTGTATGGTTTAACCCCGGATTAATTTATTTCAAACTTAGTAATTGACAGATTTATTGAATATAAAGCTCAACTACCGTTTGTTTTTCGAATCAAGTCTATATGATTATGTGCCAAAAAGATTCACAATTTTTAACATAACATTCTTTCCTTTTAGACTAAAGTACTAGTGAACTTTAGCGTTTCTTAAGGACAATAAGTCTAAAGTCTAAAGATCTGCAGATTCGTTATACTAAGGACATTTAGTTTTTTTTTTTCATCTTCATATTAAAACAAATTCTTTATATCATTTATAATTTCCATTTATTTCATCTCTTGTATTCCTTTCCACCAGGTTTTTTGATCTCTCCTCTTTCATTTCTGATTTATCTCCTGCCAATTTCCAAAATTTTACTGGTTCGTCCTGTAACAAAGCCGTATTTGTAAAAGCATTGTAAAATGTAGAAAACTAATAATCTTTATTGTTCCAACAACAACAAATTTACAAAATCAATGGTTAAAAAACAAGCCTGAGAATTTTAAATCTTTTAAATATATGGGAAAAACATACAAACAGTTTTAAAAATCAACTAACATATTTCATTTTTAGAGGTATATTACTGAAATATAAGTTGACGCTTCAAATGATATCATAGATGAGTTTTACGATTGTAATTGTTGTATAGAAATAATGGGCATAGTTGGAGAAACTGGACGACATCTGGAAGGTTATCGGGATTTTCCTCTTTCATAAAAAAGCTGTAGTTCAAACTGTTATCCCATCATATAATTCTCGAATTCAGGATATTCTTAGATTTGTAGAAAGCCAAAATTCTTCAAATAAACGGAAAGTTATAAAATTCAATTAAAGCTAAACTAGCGCTACAGTTCAGATCGGAAAATTAGACAAATTTGGAAATCAGTTGTCGTTTAATGTCCAGCACTTTCGTGCGAAATTGACTCTATTCTCATTGAATTCTTGTAAGGTATAATTCGCCGCTATTTTTTCTTAGTTAGTTATTAATTAAATTGAACATATAACCAGAGAAGATTAACAAAACTAACGATAGAAAGTGGATCAGATTCAAAAAGAAAATGAGTTGACCAGAGAGGAAATCGAAGCGAATCCAACAACATATTCAAGACTGGAAAGAACTAGCTGGATATAGAAAGCAATGGAAAACTACAATTGCCATTTTATTTTTTCTTCTAGTTACTAAAACGACACAGTCTTTTAATTTCTGTGAGGATCTTTATAGTTGATCAGCTGTTTTTCTGTTGTTCTTGTTATGTTTTTTATTAGTTTATTCATTATCCTTAGAACAGTAAGGGCTTAATTTATCTTCCTGTAGAAATAATTTGTTAAAGTCAAACAATTTAAACTTTAGTCCACTTATTTGTGTTTTCGCTTTGACATTCCAATATCTACTTTTCAATTCTCCTAAAATTTTATTTGGTAATTCCGGCCTTCCTGTTTTATTTCTCTTTGTATCTTATTGATGGCTGCTCTCAAATTATTGTAGACTAGGTATATCTTTTTTCCTATTTCTTTAATCCTTGCTTTCAGATTTCTTGGGATACTTATATTGTCGTTCGCTTACCTTTTTGCTTTGAAAGCTTTTTGTTGGTTGGAGAATAAAAGAAGATTAAAAAACAGAATTTTAGGAGATCGAGAGATTGAGACGTGATAGTGCATACACCTGCGATTTAATGTGTTATTTATTTTGTATTAGCTGGTTTTGTAGATAAATAAGTTGTAATTGTTTTTCCTCATCCTCTTTCATTTTCTAACTAAGTTTCGCAGAGGGTTCAACCTCCTAAAGATAATATTCGTAACAATTAACTCATATCAATACGAGTATTTTTAGCTCCGAAATCCTGATATTCATCGAAAGGCGACCGTATACAATTCTTGTCGCTGGATTGTAAAAAGAATCCTTCCGACCAAAGGGAAAATATTATTACGTTCCGAATGAACAGAATGTGTCGAACTGTTCAAGCATATCTAGATGCAAATAGCGTTTATGTCTTGTTAGTTTTATTGAAGTCTAGTGTTAATGTTTAGGTACGTACGTTGGTAACGTGAAAGCGATGGCGACACCTCAAGGCTTGAATTACCTGTTAGTTTTGCTCTTATATTCGTTTTAATTAACCCGTTCACTCAGGAAAGCTAACCCATGGAACGAAATTTTCCTCGGTATACTAATAAACGTTGTTAACAATGCGGCGCTCGTGACAGCTGATTTTATTAGAATTTACCGGAAGAAAGACAAATAGTCCTCGAAGCGTGGCAAATACATGAATATGTAAAATAGTAATTTATGCAACAAGTGTGTAAAGTGAAACTTTTTTTACGAACTCCCAAATATAGATCGTTGATAAATTATATCGAGGAAATGGACTGCAACTGATCCAGACCAAAAACTCCATAAAAAAATCTAAAATTAATTCTTGATTTTTTATTATTAATATGGCGGCGTGCATTTCTCGGAATTTCTGACACGTCTGAGCGACTCTGTATTTTTTCGGAATTTACGTTTTCTAATACTAATTTATGGTGGTATTGATTTGAGTAATTATGTTTGCATTAAATATGAAACAATAATCAGCATGTCTAATTTCTATAACGAGATTACTTTGTTTTCAAAACAAGAATGGGGCGGTCCGGGCTAGTATTTTTTTATTTTAAGGAAAAACATTTCTAAAAAATACTGTTTATTATAAAACATACATTGTAGCGTGATTTATTATCTTTCGACATACAATATTATTTTTTCACTAAATATGATGGACGAAAATTCACGTCCATTATTCTATATGTATATATTGTAATGGGATTTTTTGTTATAGGTAAGAATCATCCTGTTTCAAAACTCCCATAAGATTTTGAAAAGTTGCGATGGACAAAACGTTTCCAATCCGAAGTAGACCGCGTGGTTTCGTAAGTGATTGCATAATATTGACATGATTGATTACTGATCAAACTATATTTTCTATGCAATAAACACATTTTTTTGCTTTTGTGTTGTTTGACGTTCAATAAACACTTAATTGCAAAGGAAACAGAATTAATTCTAATTAGACCCCATTAAAGAGAGATCGGATTTTATTTTTTTTAATAGTATCTATGTACAGATTGAAAATATAAATAATAGTGTATTTTTAACGGTTTAACAATAAAAAAAAGAGACAAGTATAAGCCGTTTACGGTGTACGAATATAGTTTTAACTCTCTAATATCCAAAAAAGAAATTAAAAGTGTGCCGCATCTCCTCGACGAGTTTTTCGCACGTAAATTCGCCAGCTACTCGTCTCTAATTTTTCTTTCGGAAATAAATGATTGGGGCACCGGGAAAACGGACTCCCCGCGGGCCCCCCACAGATATGTTGTTATATCTTCTGCAAGCGAATACGTTGCTTCGTTTAGACTTTTATCAAATTATGACTGTATGAGTGATGAGTACGTTACGGCTTCGTAGCCACTCCTGTAGGCTTAACGCACGCATAGGCGGGCGTTCCTTTTTTTCCAACGAAAAATGTATTCATTTTCCACCTCTTAAATTAATAGGTGATTGGATTTGCTAGTGCATACGGCCGCATTTACCAAATTATTTCGAGTGAATTTTCTTTAAGGCGATGTTCGGAATTAATTACATAGCGGAGCATGTTTTACGGTAAACGAGGAAATTCTTAGCATAACAGTGTTTTAATTAGGTTTTCGTTTTATCGATTCCTGCTATTATTTAGAACTTGTTTAGAAATTGTTGTGTTATTCTAATTCCGCAACATTTTATTTGGCAATCAATCTATTTTTGACTATGATGTATTAGAAAATATTATGGTAAAATAATTCTTGAATAATATTCCACAAATAAAAAAAATATGTAATTGTTATAGTACTTACCCTTAAAAAATGTTTGCTACAAAACATATTAATTTTAATATCTTTGTTGTTAATCTATTATTGTTAGAAATGAAAATTCCAATTCAATTTATAATTAACAGTTTATTTAAATACATGTTAATGTTTATAACATAAAAACATTTATTAATTTTTTATTTATTTATTATTTATTTTTCCATATTTAAACTAAAAAGGATTAAATTTATGAAAAAATAAACTAAAAATGCTTGAAATTAAGTAAAAATTCAAGCAAGAAAGGACGATAAAATGAAAAAATATAATAAAAATGGGCAAAACTAAGTTAATAATTAATTTTTTTGACTATTTTTTTAATTAATCCTTCTTTAGTTTCATTCTTTCTCAGTTTTTTTTATTTCTTCCGGTTTACATTGTTTTTATCTAAATTTGATTATTTTTTTAATTTCCGAACCATTTCAGAAAAAATTCAAATTATATATTTCAATCTGTATAAGGTATTAATTCTTATTCAAAATTTTATTAAGTTTAAGAAAACAAACTTTTGTTACAATTTGTTCCTCATTTAAATAACCATAATTAACAATAAAAAACAGCTTTAATAAGAAATAAATTTGTAAATTCTTGAATTTTACGTTTTACAGGGATGTTTTAAACATAGTTTATAAAAAATACATTCTTTGAATTTTTTTTAATTTTTAAAACAATAAATAAAAAAATCGATTCGAAATCCATAATTAGAGGCAAAAAGTAATTTCGATATTGGTACGAATTGGGTTAAAATTTATGTTTTTGTTTTTGTAGATTTATTTATATTATCTTCAAGTATTGTGTACAAATGTTTACAAAAATAACAGAAATTAATCCGAGCTTTGTTTGTAAAATAAAGGATTTACCGGTTAATATTTTAATCTTCTGTTTCGCAATTCGAAAATAAAAATATTGAACAGGTGTAAAATTGACGTTGAAAAATGGAATGTAACATTGCGGACAACAACGTAATATTCAAAATAGCCGACAACTAAAATCTTTAACAGACAATGAAATCGTTGTTTTTTTACCAAACAAACAAACCGTCCAGTGCGATTGTGTCATTGCCAAATATTTATCAACCAATACGTTTAGTGAAGTTTAAATCTGCTTTATAACCCTATCCCGGAAAATAAACCGAAAATCTATGGGATAATTTTTTTTAATAAACATCTAATTGCAACAAAATTTTAAAATAAATGTTAGTAGAACCACATTAAGAAATTGATTGGACATTTTAAACATCAAAACAAAATACTGCATAAAAGCTATTTTTACTGATATACACTTACTGTCAATTTAATTTTTTTAGTGCGAATCTAATTTTCTAATATTTCTAGTATAATACGTGTACTTTGTAATAAATTGTGCTGTAAACTGCAAGCCCGGATTTGTGAATGAAGTTCAATTTGACATTTTGCCAAGAGTCATTTATTCCGGCGAAGTTAAATTTTCAGTTACCACTATCGTTTACATGTTTCGTAGTACAATTAGGTTAGAATGTTTCCAAACAAACGCCCATATAATTAACTGTTACAAAACCGCAAACTATTTTTACCTAATGAGGAAAAATTAATATTTAATAATAGTTGTTGGCTTAGATTTTGGTGAAAAACTGAATTGGGGAATAACAGAAATACTATAAGTGTCATTATTAAGTGTCGTTAGTCGTTTTTTTTACTTTTATATATCTGTTTTAAGCCATATTTTTCTCCGCTACTTCTAAGGTCTATAAATTCCTCTTCTTCTCCTATTTCTTTTTATTCACTTCAAATTATTTATTTCTATAATAAATCTTCATATCAAAGAAATAAATATTAGTATTTTAGAAGATCTATTCAAATATAAAAATAAGTATTTATTTTGGTACACCAGGATATTTAGAATGTTCGATTAGAGGGGACGTAGAAGGTAAAAAATGTATTCTCGACAATTTTTTTAGATCACACACTACACGTTTTCAACAATTTTTGAGACACTGATACAAAACATCGCGGATTAGATTAATTAACATGTTGTGATATTCTTGATTTGAATGAAACGCTATTTTTCACTGAATATTTGAAACGACTTCACCAAACGATAAAGTTAAAACGATTGCACGATCCGAAACATCTGCAAACTAACACAATTTTATGATTCATGATGATAAGGTAGATATTCTTTGGTTACATGACAAACAAGTTTATTTTTTTTACTTATTAATAACATAAGTTGACAAGGAAAATAGGTACATAAGTCTCGCAGTCTATAAGTTTTATTTGTTATAGAAAAAGAAGAACCGGTTTCGTGGCAAAATGGGCCACATCTTCAGGTTTTCATTTGGATTGTCTAGAAATTGTTTGATACCACGTTTCCTTACAATGTAAATTTTCATTTACTAGTATTTTACCAGATAACTGCTTTTCCACAAATTCTAGTATTATTTAAATAAAAACATAGCATTGGCCATTACAATGTTATTGAACAACAATTATTCCTTTCAATTATGGTTACGTCTATGAGCCTCGTTAATTCCCATTAGAATAATAGTAACAGATAGTAAAATACTCGTAGTCCGAGAGATGCGGCAAATTTTGTACAGAATTTAGAATCAATTACAAATATCGAAGTTTTTATAGTAAAACATTTTTGGAAATTTACTTTCAAACGGTTTTCTTCTGTTGGTCACCCATCCAGTACCTGCATCGACTAATGCTGGAATTTACTTACGCCCGAACGAAACTGAACGCAACAGACTCGAAAAGGCCTTTTGGATTATTTGTTTTGCCAATTTGTTGGCCGGAATACGTAGCCGGGCAATTTGTCATCGAACTTCCAACAAATTGTAATTCGGTGATCGCAAATCATACAATCGATGACTAATAGTATTAGCAGACGCTATCAACTGAAACGTGTATCATGGGCTCATAATTAGTTATTATCTTCCCAATCCACACACACATACACATACACATACACACAGTTCAAAGCGGGACTCTAAATACCCGGCTGTGTGGAATACAGATTTCTGCGAACATGCATGCATGTGTATGTACACTGTATATGACCCTTGGGTATATTAAAGATTATTATATGGGTCATCTGTCAACCGAACCACCTAACCTAACATTTTACATTTTCCCCAGAGGCGTTCGGTGTGTCAGTGTACAAGGATCGACTCAGAATTTTCCTAATGGAAACCTGTCGCTCTGGAGCGCCAATTTTTTTTTTCTTTTTGGTTGCACCACTTCCCTCATCCCGTCTTTCTAATATTAAATTGTTACGAATTCATCAACTTCAAATGGGGTTTCGGTTGCTCACACATTGCTATTCATTTATCGAAGTTCACATAGGATTTATTTCGTAAGTTCAAAACATAGACGGAAATTGTGTTTAACCGGGAGGTACCAGTGGGAATCAAAGGGATAAATGGAGAATTAAAACTGAAAAAGATGTAAAGAAGTTGTTTTTTACTTTGTTTTGTCATTTGTGTTAGTGACTGGACATACACCGTCACCATTGGTCCTCGGCAGTTTTTAGGATGAATAGAGATTAGTACAATTGTAATATAAAATTACTACACAAGAAATAAATGTTTTTAATGAAAATAATGAGCTTGATGATATTTAATAACAAATTTTCAATATTCCATTTCAGATTAGTTACTTTAACCTTAAATCTTAAATCTTTTCGTTCGGCGTTTTCTAGTTTGTTTGATTTTTTTGTAATTATTAATTCTTGTTGAAATCCTAATTTCCATGAAGAATGAAGATGGAAAATATATTATCTGCCTTGTAATATGTGGACAAAAATTAAGCTAATTAAATATAATATAGCACAGTTTGTTGAACACAAAAGAATATTCTAATAATTAGCTTTAATTAAAATTTTAAGTAATTAAACTCAGTATCGATCTCGAATGATTGTAGCATGGAATCATGATGTTCTCTAAATCTAGCCCCAAATCTTCATTATATTTAATAAACAATTAAGTTTGAAACATTTTACATTATAAGCAATTTTAAAGATTATATGCACGGCGTAACTTTTTATTGTCAATCGATTGAACTGAAATGAAAAATCATAATAGTTTAACGTTATTTGTGCATAAATCATTTGGGTCCATTCAAACAATGATTCCCAGCCAGGCAAAAAATCATGGTGAACTTAGTATTTGTTAATAATTTTAATAAAAATAGCGAGATTACAAACACTTACACAGTAACGATAAAACTTTAGTAATGTTTCCTGCGTGGATTTCGGTTTCACTTGAAAATTTTCACTTTTTCACAACTAAATTACACAACTTTTACTTTAATCATAAACTTTACTTAAAATGGAGAGATCATTTTTACTTTGGGTGTGCTGGATAATAACTTTATTTAAAAGTGGAGTTTTTGTCTATCTTAATATCTTTGTATGTAACGGTTCATTCTCACAACGTTTTTTAACGTGAAAGTGATAAAACGCAATAATGATGATTACGTCTTATTGGTCGGTTTGAGGTTTTTATGGCGTCTAGTAGCAAGTTGTTGATTGGTTGCAGTTAAAATAGAGACGTTTTTTGTACGAGATTAGCAACTTATGTACTTTTGAAATCGTTTAGAGGATGCATAGGGTATACTAATATTTCAACTTGTTTAAAGTGAGAAAAACTCATGCACTCTTGAAGTTTGGAGTCGACCCCTAGGGTTAATATAGACCATTTTGAAAATAATTGCTCTAAAGTCACGTTCTTCAAAATGGCGATGTTGGTTTGGACGCCGTTTTTAAATAATTATACGAAATACTTCCAATATAGCTGTAATACTTATTACAATATATTTTTTATTCTTAAATGTTGTAATGGTGGTCTTCATCTTGTTCTAATAAACAAGATGCAGAAACAAAATGTAAACAAAGCCTGGATAGACAGTTTTTCCTGCACTATAAATTAAAACAAGTAGAAACAAGTGCACCGAACTCCCTTATACATTATTTATAAAAGTGTAATAAATCAGTGAAATAAAAAAAAGTTTGTTATACTTCAGAATATATAAATCCCGGGCGCTATGTTTTTGTATGTCGACGATAATTGGGATGGCACGAGCAAATTTATGAATTACAGGAAATGGAAAACGTCCAAAGTAAAAGGAAACGAAACTAAATAATTCTTAAAATCCGTTTTTATTATGACAGCAACTCATTACAGAAGCATTAGCGAGCGGATAACTTGATAAATAGTTTTTATAAAACTTTGATTTCAATTAAAATCGGAATATCGTTTAATGCTTCGATAAGAAGAAAAGGGATTAAGCGCTAATTGAAGTTGGAGCAAGCACTGATTTTTTCTTCTCAGTTCTACGATTTAATTTTATGAGAAGCGAGAATTGCTCTGGCATGCAGTCTTTAAAGGATGATTTTATACAGGGAACTAAAAATTAAAAACAAATACTGATATTTTAATAAACAAACTTTTTTTTTATAAATAAATTTATATATTTAATTTTTAATTATTTTAATGGAATCATTGCACTGAAAATGATTATAAAAATATGTTTCATCCATCAGAATTGTGGATTTTTAGAGAGAAAAAAATATATTTATAAAAAAGATTCAGTACAATTAAAATGTAAAATTGTTAAATATCAAATATTGTTTTTAAAAATACTTAGAAATCTATAAACGTTTATAGTACACTGCATAAGTTTGAAGATTCTTTCTAGAGTTAATTAAGTCTACATCTCTCTATTAATTAATCCTACCAACAAGATGCAATATTTAAAATGCAAATATTGAAAAACTAACTTCAAAGTGAAATAATTTCATACGAGCACAAAGAAAGAGGATCTTGTTTGTTCCTGTTCCCATGTACTCAAAACTGAACTAATCCTGCTAATTCTACGGAAAACCAAATTGTGCTGATTTTTTCAGAAGAAAATTATTCATATCCCTCCTCAAAAGAACATTATACGTTGTCAATATAACAAATTAATAATTGATTAAGGCATGATCTTTATAGATATAATTTTCATTGGCCAATTAATAAAATTTGGTATTAATTAAGGCGTTGTTTAAAGTATATACTGTTTTATAAAATTTTCGTGGTTGTGATTTATTTTCAATTCTCATTTTTTCACAGTTTAATTAATCTTAAAAAACACTATTTTATGTAATTTAGAATAAGAATAACATATAAACTAAGATTTATTTAAGAATTCGTATAATTAATATTTGTATCTTCCTGCAATGAATCCATGCAAATCTGAGAACTATTTTATATTAATTATATTTTTTATACTCAATATTTTCTATAAATAGAATAAACTGTAATTTTAAAGAAGACTAAATTTGTGTTCAACTCCAAAATATGTTTTTAATAATAATAATAAAAAAAAAATACTAAAAATCACATTATTAATTTATTTACAATATATGTGAACCCTCATGAATCTCATTAAAAATCTATTTTTGGTTTAACCCAGTATATTATTATTTTTAATGAAAAATCAAGTATATCTTTGATAAATATTTTTTATTTTGAATAGTTTTTGGATTTTAGAATTTGTAAAGATGTAAACCACTTGATCTATGACTATATAATCATACAGGATGATTCAAAATTCCACTCTGCTTATGAAATAATAGAAAATCCATTTTTTTAAATATATAGAGCATTAAATTGAAAAAATAAAAAAAGTTTTTTTTTTATGATCCAAAAGAGTACATTTTTTTCTTCAAACCTTAAATTCTTATAGAAAAAATGCTTTAGTAATGTTTTCAAGGATTGCGCTACATGGAGTCAAAATAGCTTCTCAACAAAAGAAAAAATATTGTTTCGTTTCTGCGCTACAGCAAAAAAACGATTTTGCAGTATAAATTTGGTTCCTAAATTGCCATATTATTTTTATTCAGGAAAAAAATATTTTCGTTCTATGTGTATTTTAGACTAGTTAGATGTTCTACGTATTATTTCCAAAAACAACTCTTACATTTTAATATCTTATAAAATTTTTATCTTTACTGGAAATCCCTTTCAACTCACCAACTTCTTCTATCAAAGGATCGATAAATATTTATGTCAATTGGTTATTTCTTTTTTTTTCTTTTTCATTTATTCTCTTCCAAATATAATACTAAATGATTTTTAAAATTACAAGAGAAAGTCCTTTATAAAATAAAAAGTTTTAAAACTGAAATTAAATGTTATGAATAGAGAATATATAATTTACCGACACTATGATGAAATCTAAAAAAAAACGCTCTTTTTAAGAAACAGGTCAAAAAATATAATTCTTCGAGGGAGTCAGAGCAAGAAAAAATTGCCGAAATTTTAAGGGAAAGAAAATTTTATTGATTATTTTTCTGGCAAAATGATTAAAATTATTTAATTTAACGACTTAAATATTGGTGACCCCTGCATTTATATGGCAGTGCGTGCCACTTATGGACAAAAAATCTACCAAATTTCTTTAAAATCTCCGATACTACCCCGAATATCAAGCTTTTTATTGGAGAAATTCGCATATGAAAAGGTAGTATACATATTTTTCCAAATTAATTCGTTCAATATTTCATAAATTTATTTGTAACTCCTGCATAAACTATGCAAAGTTACACAAAGTTATTATTCAAGAACACCAAAATAATATTTAATATAAATACTGAACGATCCCGTTGAGGTGGGTCGAAGGTCTTGACCATTTTTATTTATCGTCGCAATAAATTGTTATCGTTAGTGGATTTATTTCATCTTATTACTAACAAAATTATTAAAACCGCCTCTATACAGAAAAGGCCATAATAATTTTTTGCCATGTAATTTTCATAATATTAACGAAAATTATAGAACCATTGGAATCGAGGATGTTTCGAACAACACTAAAATAATACATACTAGTTAATAAATGAAGCGGTATTAGAATAAAAAATATTGAAATTAAGGAGGACGTTTTCAGTTTGTCGACGAACAGTTTAATTAAACAAGAGTAGCAAAGTAATTCCTCCAAATTCAATTATGAAATTATTTTTTAATCCCCTGGAAAAATGGCGCAATATGCTTCGTCGGTTTTAGCGATGCAGTTTCTGTCTGTGGTACGTATAAATCTGGTTCGGAAAAAAGCTGCGCAAGTATCTCATCTCATCTCATTCGAAAAGTTTTTCGTTCTGCATTATGTACCGGTGAATAAACCTCAAATATATATACACCAGAAGCGGTAAGATTTACTTCCTTCCTATTAAAGTTGGGAAGTTTATTACAAAGATTGAATCAGAAAAACGTTTTGGAGATATTTATTCGCTGCCAGAGCTCACTTTAAAAATTTGCTTGACATCAGCTTAGAATAACAATCGTGTAAATAAGAAATGTATAAAACTTTCATAATAAATATTGTATAAATGTAACAAAAACGTCAGACACTGGAAGATTATTTTAAAAGTCTTTTTTAATGGATTTATTCCGCTCAAACAATAATATATTTGAAAACGAATTTATAAAGAAAGAAAATTCTTTGTCCTCTCTGGAAAATCCAAAGGTGTTGTTCAAAAACAAAATCATAAAATCACTTTGCCAAAACAAAATTCATAATTAAATACAAATTTTTTTTAAACACTTATGCATAAATTTGAGGTTAAGTTGCCAGATACGATAACAATAATAAAACTTTTATCTATTGATCAATACAAGAAAACCATTGCTTTTTAACATTTTTTTCCAATGTGAACTTTATGAAGTCTAATATGGAAGAGAGATCGTCAGAATTTTGACATCCGTTTTATAAGTTTTCGAAATCAAAATCAATTAAAAACTGTAATTTACTATTTGACATTTCTTAAACTCAATTTTGATGTAGAATTTTTAATAAAACATGTTTCCACATTAAATAATTACATGTAATGAAACTCTATACTTTCTTATATCTATAATGTATAGTTTTCATTCATAATTTAAATTAATTTTGAATTCTTGAATTTTATGGAGATATGTTTCATAACTTTTGTTGCAATTCTATTAATATTTGTATAAATATTATTTTTAATATACACTGAGTTTTAAATTTATTATTTACATTAAAAGTTAAATTCAATTTAAAATTAATAACCTAATATGATGCTAGACTCCATATTTCAAATTCTAAGTTCAATTAAACATTAATTACTAAAATTAGAATTTGTTTTAAAACTTAGAACCTTCACCGACAACTCGGAGCTGACTACAAAAAATAAAATTAAGTGTAATCTTAGGAGCTATATAGGAAAATGTCGCATCGAAAATCAGCTGCTGTGACGTTACAATATTGTCATTAGACAATCAATAAAAATGTAAGGGAATTGAAAAAAAAAATAATTTGGTGGCCATTTTATCTGAAGGTGATTAGACTTTCTACAAAATCAAAACAATAAAATTTTAGTAACGAGTCTTTAATTTTTAAACAAAATGAAAGATTTTTTATAGTATATTGGCATATACATGCTGCGAATGAGATAGTTTATCTTTGTTTTAACCACTGCGTTTATTAAAAAGTTTTTATGAGCTGTACCTACATATACACCTCAATGATTACCTATTAAAAGTTCTCAAATGACATATTAATGTGTTATTACAGTTTCTAAAACCCCTCGTTAATGAAGAAAATTAATTTACGAGACAATAAAAACTTTAGAGGAAACCATTTTAGAAGTTTTTACAATCTTAAACGAACATCTTTCTAGAAAGGAACAAATAAAATAGTTGCTCATAATATGGGACATAAACAGAAAAAACGTTTTACTAAAACACAATTCACTAGTACTTTCTTTAATACTAAGAGTTACTTAATTAATAAGACTAGGACTCAAATAATTACGTTGAAATTTGTCATTCGAATCCACATCGATCCGGGAAGTTTCTACTTTGAAATTTCATGCCAAGTGTTAAAATATTAGGTAAAGCTCTGGACCTGCAGCCAGAACTGTCATCAAACTTATATTAGGTATAGCCAGTTTTCAACTTGATGGCATCAAAATGGCACCAAGGTCGCCACTAATCTGTTTCCTGTCAAAAGTTAAATTATACTCCACTACGTTTTCAACGTAAGCCTCAAAGTGGTGTGTGTCGGGTTCATTCAGGTTACAGGGTCATTGCATTTTAGAAAAATATACATAAAAGAGTACGAGGGCTGTGATTTTAATTTCGGAATAGACGAAAACAAAAATATTTAAAGTTTAAAAAATGGCTCTATTGCTTTTTAAAATATTCATTTCCTTTGACTTTTTGATGCGATACACTAGTTGTCATAAAATAAAAAATAAAAAATATAATTTGAGAATGGATTTTTAATTCCACCTTTTGTGTGGTTAAATAATCAGTTGTTTGTTGCTCTGTGTGGGGCCTTAAATTGTCCTGGTCTTCTAATGAATTTTCTCATTTCAGAGAAAACTTCTGGTAAACAAATAGTTGGGTACTACTTCTTAAATTCTTAAATATTCGACGTTTAATGGAAATTGTTAATCGATTTTGTCTTGGCAACTTATTATAGTAGATTGAAAAGCTCGGTTCTATAAACAAATCAATTTGGCGTCTAAAATCATCGAAATTTTTTGACCTACTAGGCGATATTCGCAAAAAAATGCAGTATTTCGAAATTCTTACATTTTTTTTTAAATTTGTATTTAATTTGTCATCCTTATTTATTTCAAATGTAATTACTCGATTTATTAATGCAACAGATTAGCATTAACAAATTCCGAGAGCAGCAAATTGAAAAAATAATAATTTGATTACTAAATTGAATAACTAATAGAGATTTATTTGATTATTTCTACTTTTACTTTGTGGAATATATTTTATCTTTTACATTTATAATAAAGGTCCTAATTAAATAATTAATAAACAGTGACCAAGACTTGCTCAGATCCGTCAGAAATTTTAGAAGTCCATTAATATTAGATATTGAATACAATATAAAACTTCATCAATATTTTGTGGTCTATTTTAGTATACTTTACTCTTTAAAGATTTCAATAAAATGAAATGAAAGGAAGTTAAATCTGGTGACCTAGGCGGCTATTTGATTGATCTCCTTCGGTCAGTGCACCATTTGGAAAGACATTATCCACATATATATATATAAAAAAATATTTTTTTCTAGAAAGTAGTGGGCCTTTGATATTTTATTCCGTCATAACTTCACAAAATTCAATTTGTCTGTCTCAATAGTCTTCCAGAAACTCCTCAATTAATGTAAATGTATAGGGATATCACATATCCTTCTTAAGCATTCTAAGAATTGTTGAATGATAAAACTGGAGTGGGAATTATCGTTAAACGCTAATAGAACATTTATATGCTTGTTTTATGCTATTTGTTTTCTACTAAGTTTATGAAGATCTCCCGTTTCTCTGAATTTCTTTTCGATCTTGCTTACGCTCGATTGGGATATTTATTATTGAATAAAGCACAGAACCTCTTTCTATGTATTTCTCTGTACTTATCGACATTCGAAAATGAATACTTGACGACATTTCTGTTGTAATTTCCAAATATTTATTTGAACAGATTATAATACTTCAACTACATACAATTATCGATATGGTTGGAAAAATAATTAGATTATCTTCAGAATAATAAACATATTTGTATATAAATCAATAATAGATGATCCTCCTTGCATTAAAAATGTCATGAATTAAAGTTATTTTTCGAAACTCAACGAGTTACGAAATAACCTATCGTACTGCATGGAAAAAATAATTGGAAAATTTAGCCTAGAAAAAGTAACAAAATAATAAAGAGTGTGATGAAGACAATGTGTCTTCTTTTGCTGTTTTAAATGTTTAACCATTTCTTAAATCATACTCGATATTTAGCAAAATTTTGTACGTTCTAATTTTTTTTAGTGAGTTTTACCACTTTTATTCCTTTTAACTCTATGTTTTATTCTCCATTATGTGCTAGATTGATTATTTTCTATATTAATAATTATATTCTGTCATTTTGGTTATTATTTTTTATGTCTATATTCACTTTCTCCGATAGTTTTGTGGCCCATTCTTTACGTTTTTATACTTAAAAGCTAAGATTGTTTTATTCCGTTTTCTATAATAAATTTATTTTTTCATTTCTAATTCTAATTCCCTGTAGAGAGGTACTCGTAGTTTCGTTCCATTTCCAATTCTAATGAAATAAGTGTCCAGTTTTTATGCTCATTTGGTCCAAATTATTTTCTTATAAAGCCACAGTATAAATCAAAAAATGTTTTATTTGTAACATTTAGCTACATCTTCCAGCTACTTTTTTACATATTTCGCGAAATATTTTGTTGTTGTTGGCATGTTTACGTACTCACTGCGCGATCAGAACTTCTTTTAGTATTTATTCTTGTTCAGTTATTTCAGTTATTTTTATTCTTTGACGTTTTTTTGAAGACTTATTTAGGCAAAAATTTACTTTTCTTATAAAGCTGTTTATCTTTTTCAGCACAACAAACGTCTTATGTATGTCTAATGGGAATAAATTCGGCAGCGTTTTGTTCAAAAAAAGGTGAATACTGACATTTTTATCACTTTATTTGGAATTGTAATTTACCCAAATTTAGTCATTAACTAAGTATAACACAGATAAATTAATACAATCCATGTCGAATTATTATTATTATTATTGTATCATTAATTCATCAACTAGATTTATTTATACAAATCTTGATGGATTATATCGATTGATTAATTATTCATTTAATCATCTATTGGCAGATTATACACTAATTAATTTGCAAATTGGAATTAAGAAGATTAAATCTGTAATTAATTTCTTTTACGCTATTATCACTGTTGTTTTTGTGATAATTATAATACTTACAAAATATGACTAGTTACGTAGTCAATATATTTAATAAATTAGGACTAATTATTGCGGAGTGCCTGAAACATAGAAAAAAATGTGTTTCGAATAAAAATGATTTTGGGCGCCACAAAATCCTTAACATAAAACATGTATTTTTTTTGCAAAAGTTCGGAAAAGAAAACTTGATAAAACACACGAGAAAAGTTGTGCCTCTCTCTGACTTTCCAGTTATTTACCGAAGTCATCTAAAAGTCTGTGAAAATGCGAGAAAACTACAAATGGACTGAAATAGCTTTTCCACAGGAAGTTCTGCGATCCGACATGTCGGAAGTCACGCAAGAATTAATTTGAATTAGGAGATAAATGTGCCTTTTGAAAAATTGCCGGCTGCCATTTAGAATTCGGGAAGCTTATCAGCAAGGATAATGTCGTATTAAACTCTGTATTAATCTTTTCGGGGGCCGGGCTACCTTTATAAATCTCTTCTTCGTTATTTAGTGCCCCACTAACCACTAACGATTATGAAAAAGAGATGGAATATTAAACAGTACAGATATAATAATACCGGATGAAATGGAAACACCAATTTGGGTTTTGGTTTTACTTTCTACAGAAAAAAACCGAAACAAGTGCATTGAACGTCAAAAGTTTAAATGGAAATGATAGGAAAAGTCCATAGGAAAATGATGTACTTTCCCAAGCCGAACATAATATGCAAATGAGCAAAAAAGTTTTCCTACTCTATGCAATATGCATGCAAAAATTTTTAATTCAACTTGCTGCAGAATTTATATATCGTACATGGAATTATACCGATGTAACGTTCTGGAGAAACTGAATCACGTCTGGAACTAGAAATTAGTTTAATTTTAGTTAATGATGCATGCGTAATAAAAAGCCAGCAGGAAAATAACTCCGACTAACGACAACGACTTCAAATCGAAAAATATAATTATTTTGCTTAACATATAAAATGTTATAAAGGCAAAATTCCAGTTTATGAGAACTCATTTAGGTTTTAAAAGGTTTTAAATGTAACAAAAGGCCTATTTTGAAGTTATTTATCAAAAATAATTAATTTAAACAAATGGAATTAATAAATCTATACGTGGCGTCCAAATGAAGTATTATTGTCATTATACATTGGCTTTATAATATTTATGCTCTAAATATCTATATTTCGTTTCCCATATATCTTCTCTTTTCATTCGGTTGAAAGATTTGTTTAAATCGATGAAGCATGTATGAATGTCTCTTAGTTATTTATTAATTTCTTCCTGTTTTATTTAATCAATGATATTAAGCTCCTTATTCTGTTTTGCATTCATCTCGACACGATTTTTACCGATAATCTTGTTAATGTCACGCCTTTATATTTGCGAAAATAATGTGTATTTTTAGATCTGATGTGATTTGAACATTTACTCGAAAATTTATACTTGGCAACACCAAACACATTTAATAAATAATAAAGTAGTTTTAATAATTCAGTGAAAAATGGCATTTTATTCAAATAAAGAATATCACATTTTAATTAATCTAATCCGCGATGTTTTGTATCAGTTTTACAAAGATTGTTGGAAACGTGTAGTGTATTACCTAAAAAAAGTAGTGGTAGAAATTATTCGGATCGTGTAATAATTGCCGAAAACCAATTTTTCACTTTTCTGCATCCCCTATAGTCGACCATTCTAAATATCCAGGTGTACTACAACAACAATATATATTTTAAACGTTTAAAAAAACATTGTTTATATTTGATTAAGTTATCGGTGTTGCCGGCTTTAGTTGCTTTTCGGTAAATAATATTTGGATAGATCTAAGATATAAATAATTTTTTTTTTGAAAACAGCTGACTTTAGAAAAACAAATTAGAAGACATTTTTATTCTGCATACGTTTTTATATCTCATCCATAAATATGCGCATTATTTTTGCGGACTCTGTATAATTTGAATGTAGCATTTACCTTTCCAATTTCATAGAGTGTTTTCGAGATATTTTCCCTAGTTGATACTATGCTTTGTACGAGTTTTAATATGAAGCAACATTTATTGTTTAGTAGATATTCGAATGGTAATAACAATAAGGCAGTTTTCATATGTGATTTTAATTAAAATCAAATTTTAATAAGCGAAGAATGCCAATATGGGAGAATGCCTTGAGAGGCACTGATATCTCCGATGCACATTGAAATCGCTAGACGTTTTATGAATTAGAAAATATGTTCCTATTGACATTCCTAGGTACGAATCGCCCGTTTTCATTGAATTTAAAAACGTCGAAAAACGAGCAAGTCACAACTTTTAAATCAGTTTAATAATATTAAATCTTGATTTTATGTAATATTGATAATGAATTAAACTTTAAGTTGATGTGTAATTTAAAATTGTATTTTCCTAGATTAGAAATGACCGTTTTTGTGGATTTAATTTTTTTGTAACAGGGCACTGCACTAAACGTGATTCGACCTTTTAATTTGAAATTTAAGCCATTAACAATGAGTAATTGGAACTCCGGACACTCAGTTTGTGCAAGCAAAATCGACCCAGTTTTCCTCGTTATGGCGAACAGAAATCATACGATCTCATTTGGACCAACCAGTCAATGGAAATTAAAAGTCAACTAAAATTATTTGAATTATCGTTATGAGGAAAATGAAACAATTAGCTAGTACTAGTGCCATTTAGTTTTCGAGACACTTTCTTCTTAATAAAAACAATAAAACTTGTTTGCTAATATTACACGGGAGTATTTATTTCACCGATTAAATTGCCAGTAGAATTACTTAGAGCATTAAAGCATATTACTTAGACTAAAATAATTCCATCTTTATGAAAATCAAAGTATTCTTTTAAAACGTAATTTAGTTTTAGTTGCTTTGAGTGTGGAGATCGTTAAGAAGTTGCAAATTCTTCGGTTGTTGAGCCCGAGAACCGTTTGGATTCCTGCCACCGGCTCCCTCAACATGTTTATTTATTTTGACACTCGGAGAACATTTTCGCTATCGTCGGCAATGCGACAAAGAAATCTACTTCAAACATGTAACAGAGATTAAAATGAGAGATTTAACATTTACCTGGACCCAATACTTAGTGTGTTTCTCACCCTTAATTAATTAAAACAAAAAAATGTTAAAGTGATTGGTATTGGTAGTAAGGAAAGTAGAATTGATCCTTAAATATAGTAAGAAAGAGGGAGATAATAGCGAAAATATTCATGTATAGTGTATATTTCTAATTTTTAATTAAATTGAATCCAGGGGTCAGATTTTAAATTTAACAGTAGAAAATTTGTTTTCGTTATTTAATTAAAAGAGTTAAGAAATTGAGAAGATAAATTGAGTCTGTTTAAAACTGGCAGGTTCGTAAAAAAAAAATAACAGATATTCCAAAATTATAATAAAAAGTGATAAAATTATTATTTGTATGAAATTTTTTTTTGAGATTATTTTGTATGAAATTTAAGAAGAATTCTTTGAAAAATATTATGGCTTCATTAAATAGCATTAATAGTATTTTCAAAAAGAATTACATGAATCAATTAAAATTAGAAATTTCTTAACGTGTTAAGTACAAAATGTTATCTATCCCCGCTTTAAAATAAAGAGTTCAGGGGTTAAAAATGTAATAACCCTCGAAACCGTACAAAAATAAACAATATTTATCCAATAGCATCAAAGTTGGCAAATATTTTTGTGGATAATTTGGTACAAAATATCAAATATCTCTAAGAATTTTTTGTTTCGGTATAGATATGTTGATGATGTTTTGGCTGGTTTTACAAATAGTGATAGACAAATGGATGTTTTCTCTAATTTTATTAAAAACTCACATTCACAAATAAAATTTACCGTTGAAACTGCGGAGAAAATTCTTAGATAAAATTATCAAAAGTTATTAGGGAATGTATAATCGTTTTGAATACTTAAACAAATAATGTATAAACCGTTTTATTTTCTCTCGTTCCTATGTGAAGTTATTAAACTTTTAAAGTTAAAATTTACTACGTTAGAATTTATATATTAGATCATAAAGTTTAATTAGATGAGTTACTTCAAAATTGCTGATTTAAAAATTGGACGAGCTTCGCAGAGAGTAAATAGTTACATTGTATTTATTGCCAGGAATTTTATACTAAAAGCCAGTCTTACTTAATATATATTTAAACACATTTAAAAACAAAATTACGCAAAAATCAAGATTATGTACTGGAAATAATTTGGAAATAGAGGATGAAGATTGAGACGGGAGGATAAGTAAAATAATAAATATAAAAATGATAAATTATACTTATCTTGAATTTCCACAATATTACTAAGCTATTTTTTTATATCTTTTTCTGACTAGGTTTCCCTAAAATTGCATTATCAAAAAGTGACAGATTGGCAGATTTTTTATAAGCGTATTTGACTTCATGTCATAAACATTTCAACCAATCATTATTAAGCAAAATGATTTTTTGCTATAATATCCTTCTTTTCCTAAAAAATTTGGTTAAATTTATATGTATTTAGTCCAAAAGATAATCTAAAATAATTGAACTTCCCAGGTATAATTGTACATTCAATACTATATTCTGAGGACATTTTAGATAATTCGTGATTTAATATTTCTCCAAAAAATCACGTTCTTCTTTTATAGTCACTTTTTTCAATTATGTTTAGTCTCATTTGTACGAGTTGGTTTACGATAAATTGATTATTGAAGATTACAGTTTACTCTTTTGATAGTTGATGATTGATGATTGACAAAAGCTCTTGCCGAAAAGAATCATATATCTTCAAAAACAAAAATTGAAGGTCAGGTCATTTTACGAAATCATAAAAAATGTAAATAATAAATTTATGGATAGAAAAGTTTCTAAAGACTATTATATCAATAGTGGTAAAATAACATTTTTTTTATGATTAAGACAAATAATTTATTTATAGGTGAGAAAACTTTAATATATTAAAGAAATTATGTGAATCAACACCGTGACCACAGAGTAACCCTGGATCATTTTACTATTAAAATCACAAAAATGTTTTGAAGTACATTCCTGCTGATTAATACAGTTCAACGAAGTATTCGTATAGTTTTATTGTGCAATTTTAATTAATCAAATTTAACTTTTGAATGAAATTAGACGTAATTATACTAATATTCATTGTAATGTTTTTTTAAGATTTAATTTCAAATGATTGGTTGATAAATACATAGTAGACAATCAATATTACACATTTTATACATTTACAATGCATATATTCCTTAATAATATACTTAGCTTAAAGGTCCACGATATTCAAATACTTTATAATCTTCAAATTAAGGTCTTTATAAATTCCGACAGGATTCACGAGTTTATTTGTAAATACCTGGTAACATTTTGATTAAATAAATCAACATGCAGGTAAAAGGCCTGGATTTTATTTCCAATTCCTCACAATTTCTAAAACTGTTGACGAATTACGACCCGAAATAGTTCATCGTAACAAACGCATTTGGAAGTCCATCATTTGTGATCATATTTATTATGTACTACATTTACGGCAAGATTGTTGATTTTGCTTTCACGAAAACGATAATTTCTACCCTCTAGAAATGATCTTTGGAGGGATTAACCAACCCTATGATTAAGTGTAATTTTTATCCTTATTTCGTATCCTTCGCTTCGGGGGCGGATCTCGGCAAATCCGCGGCTAAAACTAATATCCGTTTATTCACTTAACTTGAGGCTGCGTCATAAAAAATAACAAATGTGTTAAAACAGAACTTATAGCTACAATTTGTAACTTGTATGGCCTGCCTTTTATCACACAAGAGAAATGGGGATAACGTCATCTATATTTTTTCTCTTTCGTCCTCATTATCTGCTTTATCGTTTTATGAGGGAATTCTTCCCGATAAAGTGTTTTATAACTCGTTGTAAAAATTAAATATAATGGCTTTTTGTTGAGAACGATATTATGTCGACGATGGAATATAAATTGGTGATTTCAAGCACGTCGTTACAGAAAAATATGTTGACCCGTTGCAGAAAATTAAAAACGATACGTCACAAAATCAGTCCCCTACTCCCCTTCGCGCTTTATATCCCCTTCCTTTTGTTAGACTAGCGAATAAATCTTAGAAGATACATCGATATGTAACAACATGAAATTCCTAATAATAAAAACTTTCTCTCAACAACCAAAAGTAAAATAAACACCTCTTCTATTAATTTATCCTTTTCATAAGAAACACCCTCGACCTTTCAACGAAATCTTTTCCCTCGTAAATTACTTGTTTCAACCCTTACTTTGTGGAATTTCTCCATAATAAATATAATATAATATAATTTCCTCACAATTGGCCGAAACATTAATGAATGTATACTCAAAAAGTTTAGTATACCTTCTTTTTTAAATAACTAAACTCCTGTTCAATATTAACGCACCACTATAAATTTTGTAATTTTATCTTTATTTTTGGACTCTTTATTTAATTTAGCGTTAGTATAATATAAATAAAGGTAATTAAACAATATTGCACCAGAAAACCTTTATTTTTAATTAAAGTTCGAAGAATTATACAAAATTTGGCGATCAGGTACAAAAACTTAAAAATTATAAAAATCTGCTTAATTTTATAAACAAAAAGAAAATTACAATTTACAAAAATAATTGAACCTTGAAAAACGCGTAGGACCTTTTCGAGCTCCTATAACCGCTTGCATCCCAAAGGTGTTCTATTGGATTTAAGTCTGGGCTGCGGGGTGGCCACTCCTAGTACTGGATGTTGATTTCATTTAAGTAATCCAAAATAGTCCTTGCAATGTAAGGCATTGAATTATCTTGCAAATGAAGGTATCTCCTATTAAATGGTGCAAACGACATCACGTGATCTTGAATAATGTTTTCCAGATAGAATTCTGCAATCATAGACCGCGGAAGAATAGGAACTAGCTCTGTGCGTGCCTCAAAACATATTCTCCCCCAAAACATTTTTGAACCGCCACCAAATGGCTCCTTTGGAGAGATACTTCAATCATAAAAGCTTTCTCCAGGACCGCGCCATACTCTATGACGACCATCTGGAGATTTTAGACTCGCTCGAGTTTCATCTGTAAACAAAACTCTCTTCCAGTCATCGAGAGTCCACTGTGCATGATCTCTAGCGAATCTTAATCTGCGTGATCTGTGATCTGCAGTAAGTAGCGGTGCAGTAGCAGGTTTTCTACCAGCCAATCCGAATTCTTTTAATCTTCTCCTGATGGTTAAGCTAGAAATCCTGACATTTCTAACAGTTTCGAGTTGATTACTTAACTCTCTACTAGTACACTTTCCGTTTCTTAATACCTGTTGTGGGAGAAAGCGATGATCAATTTGACTTGTAGCACTTTTCCTGCCCTGACCACGTTTTCTATGGTGTGTTCCGGTTTTCCTAAATCTTCTAACCATTCCACTAATTGTTGAATGATTAACACCTGGTAAATTCGCCACAGAACGCATACTTCTTCCCTCTTCTAGGAAAGATGAAGCTCTTACGCATTCATCGTTGCTTAAATCACGTGCTCGATTCATCTTTTTGTAACGAAATTGTTAAATATTGACCTAGCGAACTAATCCATACAAAAGAATAACCGACACTCAAACAGCAGCAACTTTAAATAATAAACTTAACTGAAAAAAATAACGTGAAAGAAATACTTAACTTTTTTAATTTAATTAAATGACATACAGTTATAAAAATAGTACAAAACTAATAAAAACAACTACTTGACTAAGATTCCTAACGGTAATCGCTAATATTTGGGCGATATCTTTTTAAATATTACAAATAAGTCAGAAAATATAAGTGGTGCGTTAATTTTGAACAGGATTATAGATCTTTAATAATGTCCATAAATAAACAATTAATTTAACCATATCTTTCATAAAGTTACAAAAAGCGCGAACTTATAATAGTTTGGAGTCATACACTGTTACAGACCGAACAAGAGCCTCGTTTCTCTTCTAAATTTTCCTTCACTTTGTTCGCTTTTCATGAGATTTCCGTATAAGGTACGCCGCTGATTTCACGTGAATCCACGCGTAAGCTAATTAACCGGCCGCAAAAGGCCAGCCAACAGCACATGTGCTAACTGCAAACCTCAACAAATAACAAAGTAAACTGACGCTGCAAAAGGTCAAGACAAACACATCGCTTTTTTCAGCAAGTTAAATGACTAGAATCGTCCCAAGACAAAGCCAACGACCTGAAAAGTCAAAGGAAATGGTTACGTTAGGTACAAACGAACAAAAATATATGTTTTTAGCTTGTTTCTCTAATATTCATATTGGGTGTGTTTAAAGTTCAGTGAATTCTATACAGATATACTTCTAAGATATTGAAGTATGGAGCGATATTACGAACTTCTAATGAGGTAAGAATTATGATCGAGCATATTTTATTGGTCGAAGATTACAGGCACTGACTACGTGGTTCCAATTTTTCAAGCAAATACGATCGCCAAGCCTCAACCAACACCTCGTCAATGTTTGTATCTGAAACACCTCAAATATCTGAACCAGAGGCAAATTGGTAGTTAAAAATATTGAAAATCCCTGTCAAATTACATTGGTGTCCGAAGTAAAGAAGTTACATTATAACAGAACTAAATATTATTGACGATTCGCAACCCAAAGTAGCTCATCTTAAAAAACACACTTAGAAATCCATCACTTACAATCAATAACAAAGCATTATTTAATCAACGACGTTCAAATTTCCAATAAACAATGTAGATAAAATGGTTTTCAAAGAGTCAACGCAGATATTTAGGAGAATTTGTCAGTTTAAAGCTAATTACTCGATTGTAAACAAATTTGTTAGAGCGTGACTGTGCCTCGTTGAATTCGAATTTGCGATTCGTTGGTTACACGGAGTAAAGTTAATCATCACCAAAAAAACTGTTGTTAACGTTTATTGTGTCGTATACGCAAAAAAAAAGTTCATTGATATGATTCAATGTTCTTTCCTCTTTAATGGATTTGATTCTAGTAATTAGAGTATGGAGGTGAGTCGGAGCTAACAAATATTATGTATTTTCAAATATTTGAGCTCGTAAAGAAGAAACTAGAATGAATCGCTGTTTATTTCGTTAGCGTTAAGATACGGCTACACTTTTATAAACGTAAGTATTTAATAATCTTTACAAACCGAAACCTCTTAAACTCCTAATAGAATGAAACGAAATACACTTGTGTGTATTTAAGTCAACTATTATTATCACAATATAAACTAAACAGTTTACAATTAATTTTTTGCATTTTGCATTAAAACAATATCTTACAAACACCGCTATATATGAAAGTCTGCAAAAAGATGAGAAAATATTTTTAGTTTTTATCAGTAGATTTTGTGAAACACAACACGTTTTTTAAAAAACGATAAAAGAATGAAGATCGAACGAATATTAATGGATATTGATGTTTTTCTAGTTCGGAGTCACGTGTACTAGAACTGAGAGCAAATAATTAGTTTGTTCCGCGAGTTAAGAACGAAGTATCCCTTGCTTCACATATAGTTGCAATCTAGGTTGCCTATCACTAGTGTCTTTACATGTTTAAATTTAAAGGAATATTTGAATTTTAGCAGTAATAGTAAATAAGATACCAACAAACCTGAGTCAGTACTATTCCTATCCCAAAATTTATAAAAGATAAAATATTGCCAACGAAAAGGGTTAATAAAAAAATGGATTTTAAAATTTGGAAGATACATTTTGCAATTTTCATATAAAATATTATTGGAATATTGATATAATTTCATTAATTCTGAAGAAATTAATGAAAAAAAAAAAAAAAAAAAAAAAAAAAAATAGAGAGAGACTGATCAATTAGTGATTTTAAATACTATGGACGTCCTTCAACAAGTTAAATCATTATAAAACATCATAAAGGTTTGACTCTTAGAGCCCAGGAACATCATTTTGGCACAGTGGTCAAGAATACACATTTTGAAAAGTTCTCATGAAATATTTGCATCTTCTTGCGTACAAAGTTCAATTTACTGAAGAACTGAACTATACTGACGAAGTCCAACGAAAATAATCGTTGAATAAATTAAGGTGGGTGCTAATTTTTCAAACCAAATCATCTTTAGTGAAGAGGCTCATTTTCTTCTTGGTAGTTTCCTTAATCGTCTAAATTCTCGCATTTGGGGTTAAGAAAATGCAAAAGTGATTAGTGAGGACCAAATTCATCTACAATGTTTCACTGTTTGGTACTATTTTCTTTAAAGACCCAGCTGATGGGGCAATAATGTTTTTTCACGACATGATGATTCAGTTTTTTATTCCTAAATTGCAAAATATGGATGTAGAAGACATTTAGTTTCTACTAAGTGATACCACATGTCATACAGATCAGCTAACATTTCAATTACTGCGTGAATCGTTTCCTGGTCGTGTAATTTGCTTTGAAGTAACCGCCTAAATTAGCGATTTAACACCATTGGACTTTTTTCTTTGGGTTTTTTTTTGAAACTAAGCTTAATACCAACAACCCAAGAGCACCCACTACTTAAAGGAAACAATTGAGAAATTAGGGAGTCGATTGATTAATTTTTATCATCGGGATGTTTAATACTACAATTTCGAATTATTTTCTGTTACTCTCTGCGAATGCAGAAGAAGGCGAATAAGAAACAAATTAAAATGACTCACTCATTCATTATTTTCTAACGAGATTTGAGCGCTGTGTGTTTATAAATAATGCAGCGCTACACTAAGCAATATTCTTGTGACCGCAACAAAGCTGTAATAAAGTTCTCGTTGATCTCTTTTTGCATTTTTGGGCAATATATTATGCAAGAGATAACAGGGTGTATGGGACACTAATAACATTAACGCCGTTTTGTCGTAGAACACGCCCCTATATCTTTGTGCTTGGGGTCTCTGGTTGCTGCTGGGGCGAGTTAAATTGTGACAAAATGTAATAAATGAAATTGCAAGGGGATCTGGCGAGTGTATATTGTGCACGTTTTACATCCTAAATTGGGTATCGATTCTCCCCATTAGATTTTCGTAGAGGGTCACTCGCGTAACCTTTTTCTAATTGGAATATGGCAATATCTTCAAATTGTCCTTAAAAATAGGACAGTTAGATCTCGAAACGAAAGAGTCTAATTTTGATATATTTTAGCAGTGGAAACGGATAGAAGATGTGTTTAGAGGGAACGACACGATGGATTGTTTCTATTTATCAAACTGAAGGTTTCCCGGATTACAATAGAAAAATCAGAAAAGTACGGATTGAATAGATATTTCCAGGAAAATCCCTAACGGCACGACCTTTTCCCAAATGACACTATTTATTCCCATACGTTCGGAAATAAATTTAGAGCGATTTTAAAGGTGAGCCAGAAAAGTTTAACATAGTTTAACATAATAGAATTGTTCGCGATTACGTGTCAAATATTCCACAAGATATTGAGTTCCAGAAAATATAATATTTTTAAAATAATTTATTTATAGAAAGACTTAAAATTAAAACTACGTACTAATTGAATAAGCACATTTTTTCCTATAGAAAATGATAAATATTAGTTAAAGACGACTCAATATAAAATGCAACGAGGAAAGTAATCTAGAAAATGTTAAATTTTAAGACAATCCTCGACTTTACAAATATTAGAATAAAATATTACACAATTAATTAGTTAGCTTGTCTTGAGGCAAAAACCATTATGCTTATTTGTTTGATCAATGAACTTCCTTGGAGCTCATGTTGATCTGACGATGATGGATTTTCATTCATTTACTCTTAATTTTCGTGAGCAATCAAAATAATAGAGAAAATTTACATAAAATGGCTCTGGTCGTGGCGGGCTCCTATTCATTCTTAAATATTGTCACGCTTAAGAAGCAGCCAAAATAAAATTAGTAAAATTAGATATTGTTTATTTTATTTTCAGAAAATAGTATAATATTTACATTTTTATAGTTTATTTTTTTAAGATACTTTGTTCTTTTAATGCTTTTCTTTGTAAGTATAAGGGTGTAATTAATCCTCAATTATAACACCAATAAAATTTTCAATCTAAATCGTTATATTTTTATTAAATCTTAAATCATTAAAATATTAAACATTTTTATTTTCTAAAAGCGTTAAATATTTAAAAATCTTGTAGACTGCCAAAATATTTTATGAAAAAGTTGTATTTAAGAAGTTTACAAATTAGTTTCTAATTTGACCAAAAAAATTGGTAGATTATTTTTAATCAAATTTCTGACATAAATTATTGAGTGCCACTATTTAATTCTATGTTAATATACTAAATTAAAATCTCGTCTTCAGGGTAGGCATTGTTACCGTTTCTTAGTGACACTTTAAAAACATGATTTTAATCAGATCAGTGTGATCACATTTAAATTATTTGGCAAATTGTGACTTTGTCTTGCAAACGTGTATAACGGACAATCTATTAAAATATGCGGAGTGTCACAAGCATAACTTGAACGTTCTTCATTCCCTGAGAGTAAATGTTGATGGGTTAATTGGGTTTGTCCTATTCTTAACCTATATACCTTATATATATATATATATATATATATATAATATATATATAATAATATTTTTAAATAATCTTTGATCAACATGTACTGTCTCCCTATGATCTCTAAAAGCCGTAAAACAAAGAAAAACATATTTATAAAATTGTATAACAAAGTCATAGTCAAATAAATATTCTCAATAGTTCATGAAAAATTGCAGATAGAGCCATTTTAAAAAACCGTGATTATTGCACCTGCCAAACTAACCCAATTAGTTTGAAATGTGAAAACAAATTTATTAACAAAGTTTTTGATAACTTTCATTTTAAAAAGAAGTTATTAAAAGTCAAATGAAAAGCATAATAATGTTCTTGGTAGGGCTCAAGTAAGAAATTTTATATTTTGTATAAAGTTCGTGCCGAAGTTAGAAAAGCTAAAACTTCTTCGAACAATTACCTCCGAGAATTAAGGAAATATTACAAAAAATCTCGCCGGGAAAGTTGTTAACAATTGGGACTAAATAAAAAAAAAAAAAAAAAGTAGAAAATTGTCAGGTTTAAATCAATTTGCTTTGTTCGCGCACATGCACAGCAATTCAAAAAAGGGAGTTCGCAAGACACGCAGCTGTCTGTTGATCTTCCCAACTTCCAACTTGTTGTTTGATAGTTAAAAACTTTTTGTCCCAGTTGAAAAATCGAGGCAGGTACGTGACGGAGTTGCCGAATCAAGCCCGGCCCCAACTTTTCGGTATTGTCCAGGGACTTCCAAGTAGGTATTGGGAGAGTTCCACCTTGTTTCTTATCTTTATTTATTGCGTTTGTAGTTTTTTGTGCACTCGAAAGTTGTGATAAACAAGGGTTTGGGGCCAGCGGGCACGAGCGCGCATCCGTCTCTGCTGTATCGACAAAAAAAATCGCGTTACACGCTTGAGGGACGGCAAAAGGACTCAGTTTGAGTTAAAGTTTTGATTTCTTCAATTGCGGCCTAAAGGTGACACGAATACGTAACACTTTCCTTTTAGCACAACTCATTCGTCCACGGTAGTAAAGAGCAATCAACGAGATAATTGTGTTTGTTGACTTGGCGTAGGGGTTTCTTCTTAAAAATACAATTTTTAAATAAAAAAATTTAGACTCTTCATGTAGATGCTATTTTAATTTTTTGCTTGATAAAGTTTCAAAGATAAGGTTTTTCTAGATGGCATCGTAGCTACTTTTGCAATTTTGCAAGAAAGTAATATTTGATGTATACCCGCTAGGATAAGTGGATATGTGTTTCTGTAAACTACAATAATATTCAACTCACATTATTACATTATGTAGATTCTCCAAGATAACTTGATGCATGCTAAAATACACTACAAAAATTGAATCAAAAACTGTCCTCTCTGAGCACAGCATTAACCAATAAAACGTGTTCATCAACAACAGCCTTAGTCATGTCTACAGTACCAAAAAAATGAGTCATTGAGCAATGCACACACTCACTCTCCGCTCCAAAATATATTTAAGTTGTTTATCGCCCTTCACATAATTTAAAATATAAATTGTTACATCAAATTTAAATTTAAAAGTTTAATGACTTTCTCAGACCACATATATAAAATTGAGTTTTAAGCTGTGATAATTGAATCACTGAAAATTGTGTGCCAAATATTATATAAAGCAATCAAAGTTTTTTTTGAGTGTAAAGTTTTAACTTCAACAAAGTTGTTAAAAACTAATTCAGTTTATCAGTTATTTATTGGATGAAATCAATTTGTTTGAGAACATAAGCACATAGGATTTATGCATATATAATTCTAAGCCAATATTAAAATACAGTCCACTGTTGTGTAAAATAAAAACCAATTATGCAGTACACAAAATTCTACATGAGTGAAGTTGCGATATTCAGTGTTTCTAGACATCTTTTTACAAACATTCCATTTTAGGACGAATGAAAAATTTTTTTTTGGAGCCTCCTTATGCTGTATTAAATTTAACTCCTTTTTTTTATAGGTCCGATGATAACCTTGAAAACCGTAAGCACTAGACCGAATTCATTTTTCACGTACCTATTTTAAAATCCAAAAACTTTTTACTTTATAGATCAATTTTTCAAAAATTCGTTGCGTCAGCTTAGCTTACTTTGTATAAACGTTTCTCTAAACAATATTTTGAAACTTAACCTCAATTTGCTTTAGAACCGTGTTGTTTGCGTTGTTTCATTATTTTTCTTCAATCATTTTTAGTTATTACGTTTCAGATATTTGCAGACATTAGTTCCTATTTCGATACCCAATGGATTTATACTTTAGCAAAGTACCCCCTATCCAGAATTTCCCACTATAACAACGCATGATGGGTAATTCAATAAAATATTTTTTTTTAAATTGTATTCGCGACTCATCGGGTTGTGCAAATTATTTTAGACCCTCGGCGGGCGCGCCCTTTGCTTCGTTGTTTGATTGATGTCCGTTTAGAGGATTGCGATGGGGTGGCAGATTACTTCCCCGATTTCCCATAGACCACTCTACCCCACAGGAATATCCACGTATTCTCTAAGGAGCCGTGTACTCTAAAAATGCTCCTAACTCTTCAGACTCCGTTTATCTACAGAGAAATGTGTTCGACGTTAAGAACGAGGGTGTCGCTGATTAGTAGAGATGGATTATTGACAGTTGACGGGGGAAGTTCGGAAGTGACGATACGATATACTTATTTGGAAATAAAGTAGTTATTTAACGGAGAAAGCGAACTTTATGAAAGTTTAATGCTTGTGAACAGAAAGTCGTTCGTATATTCATTTAGGTGGGTGGCATTAATATAGGTATTTGATTTTTATTAGTGATGGGGTATTCGAGTACAATGGATCGAAAAGTACTCGTTGTACTCGAATACAAGATAACAGGATCACAAAATCTCAGTTGTTCTGCCGAGATGAATAATTCCAGCTCGAATCAAATCGGGTCTCGTTTCTCGGGTCTCGGGTAACGAGTTACGAAATTATGAATGGAACCGACTCATTCTGTACTTTTTATATTTCGAAAATAATTTAGTATTAAGTCTGACACAATGTTGCCATATACGTTATTAAAAAAATTGAATATCTCTATTTATGCCTATTACTTGGCAGAACTTTTTCTGGTGTATGGTGTAACTGTGTCTAATTATAGGTATAACAAAATATATAAATACGTTCTGCTTTAATAACTTCGTAATATTTTTATGATCGACCTGAAAGTGGCAATAACTATTTTGCCACAAAACTCCAGTTATTTTATGAGTGGTGGCAACAGTGCGTGTATTTAAAGAGAGACCAGTTCAATCCGAAACACATGTTTTGAATTTGTTTGGATCGTTAGTTCTATCTACTGTTAAGGCTCGATGACATTGAGCGAGTTTACAATCTACTAGCCAGCGAATTCACTATCTGCTAGTAAACTCGCCCAGTGTAATCATGTTCACTAGTTACTAGCAGATTGTAAACAATCTACTGAAAAAAGTTGAAAGCCGGGCTACTTTGCTCGCTACTCGCTGGCGTGTGGGCTTGTTAGCTAGTAAACTAGCCGTGTGTCATCTAAGTTGCTAGTGAGATAGCTGCGAGTATCTTGTTTGTCTACAAAATGTCGACGGAATTAGTTCGCGCGGGGGTCGTTATTTTAGCTCATGCTATCAAAAAGGAGTTAAAAAGGAAAGCAAAACGGCACAGAAAAGTGTGGGTAAAATCCTGGATAGAAAGACGTGAGAAATATGGTGCATCTAGCAATTTACTAAAAGAGTTAAAGGAGGAAGATCCGTTGGCTTATCGAAATATTCTGAGATTAAACTGTACCAATTTTGATAATTTACTGCAGATGGTAGACGGAATGCTCAAAAAAAACGATACGAAAATGAGAATGACAATCCCAGTAGTCACAAAACTGGAAATAACACTACGTTATCTAGCAACTGGCGATTCTTTCAAGTCTCTCGAATACATGTTCCGAGTTCCGGAATCAACAATATCGAAGTTTTTGCCTGAAGTGCTCACGGCGATTTCTCGCGCCCTTCAACCATTCATTGAGGTAAGTGAAAATTAATTTGGTACGAATTAATAACAAAAGAAGGAACGTATTTATTAAAATTATAGTTACAGTATATATTACAGCATAATACTTTATCCAAACGTATTAATCATAACCTGTTGTAAAACGTCATCATCATCGTTGTTTGAAGAGAAAGAATGGTTAGTAGATGGTGAAAATGCACCATCGACAACCACATGATCCACAGAGGCCAGTTTAGAATGAATGATACAGTTTTGAATTTCCTGCTGTAGCAAGATGGCTTGTCGCTGTGGTAGCTGACGAAGCTCAGATGCAACAAACTTTCCGAACTGGTCATACGGCTTCTCTTCAGCTGCATTTTGTGCAATTTTGTCCAATTGGTTAATCGCTTCTGATATTTCAGAAGAGGATTTTTCGGATGCTCCTTTTTTAGCCCTTTTCATTGGCGTCGCTGGTGGTCTCATTTTTGCAGGCAACTTGTTCTTGAAGGTTCCGTTTTCGTCCTCGGACTCAAAAGATTCCTTTTCACTGTTCTCATATGACACTGATTCTTGACTGTATTGTGACAGATCCTAGAAAGAATACAAAAAATTATTGATTTAAATTTATTTTTTGCAGGTACCTAAAACTGCTGTTATTGATTTAAATTTATTGTTTGCAGGTACCTAAAACACCTGATGAATGGAAAAATATCGAAAAGAAGTTCTTCCAGTGTTGGAATTTTCCTAGATGTTTTGGGGCCATCGACGGGAAACATGTCATCATTAAAAGACCACCGTGTTCCGGTTCAGTATACTTCAATTACAAAAAAACCTATAGCATCATATTATTTGCTATGGTTGATGCCGATTACTGCTTTACTTACATTGACGTAGGTGGAAATGGCCGAGCAAGTGACAGCGCAATATTTAGAGACAGTACTCTGAACATTGCAATGGAAAGCAATACTCTTGGGATACCTGAATATGGCGTTATTATTGGAGATGATGCTTTCCCTTTAAAAACAAATATTCTGAAACCTTATAGTAAAACTGGTCTCGGTGAAATGGAAAAAATATTTAACTATCGTCTTTCTCGTGCCCGAAGAGTTGTAGAGAATGCTTTTGGCATACTTGTATGGCGATTTAGAGTATTTTCAAGGCCAATTGAGTTGAAAACCGAAACTACCGATAAAGTCATTTGGGCTGCTTGCAGTCTTCATAACTGGCTACGAAAGATTGTTCCGGGCAACTACTTACTACAACAAGCAATAGATAGAGAAGATTTAAACACTGGGAATATAACACCTGGGCTCTGGAGGGAAAATGTCAACATGCTGCAGTCTATTAACAATCTAGGCAGCAATAATTACAGACGTGCAGCTGAGGAAATAAGACGAACATATGCTACATATTTTACGGAAGAAAATCCTTTGCCTTGGCAATGGGAGAAAGTTGGAATAGTCTGTAATAATACATAGATAATTAAATGAATATATTTTACTCACCAAATTTGATTTACTACTTCGTGTAGCCAAAACCTCTGACAAATAACTTGCTTCATTGAACCATGCCAGCTTTGGTGCATAAACTTCCTCAGTACCACAGCCACTTTTCTTACTTTTTTCAATTTTGTTTAGTTCCTGTCTGTAGACATCTTTAATTGATTTGATTTTACTCTTCAATTGCTTCATATCCATTCCCATAATTAAATGCTTTTCATTGAGTTCACCAAACAAACGTTGGAAAATTTCAATTTTTAGTATTGCGTTGCAATAGTCTTTGTCTTTTATATTCCATAACACAGGGTACTGCTGATAGACGTTAAGAAATTCCACAATTTGATTTACATTCCACTTCATTTTTTCGCACCCAGAAAAAGTTTAGAATTCGATTATTTAAGGTTATAAAAACAAAACAACACGTGTTAACTCGCTAGCTAGTTGGCTTCTGAGCGAGTAGAAAGTTTTGTGTGTCATCATCACTAGCGCACACGCCGATTTGTCCGCTTGTAAACTCGCTGGCTAGTAGATTGTAAACTCGCTCAATGTCATCGAGCCTTTAGAATCCTTTTACTCGGTACTCGGTTAAGTACTCGATCTTTTACTGTACTCGAGTACCGAATGATCGATCTCTAAAAAATTATTCGAGCACTAATTTTTATTGGTTAATAACAGTTTACACCAAAACGTTTAATTGATTTGATGTTTACTAAAATGTACCGCATCGCAACTTCCAAAAGATGATGTTTTATTTCCAGAAAGTAAAATTTACAAATCTAGTAATCCTTATTTTTATAAGAATGTCCATAATAAGTCCATATATCTATTTGCGAGTATTTCCAAATTTACGAATTTATGATTGTAATTCTTATATAGAAATAATGAGCATAGTTTGGTAGAGACAGACCGAGTTTTGAGATTTTAGTCTTTCATAATAAAGCTCTTGGTCAGAATTGTTACCCCGTCGTAAAGTTTCCAAGCTGAGGATATTGTTAAATTTATAAAAAGCCAAAATGTTCGTCAATAATCCGAAACTAAGAAAAATCAGTAAAGCGCTAAAAGTTGAAATCGAAGAGGACACATTTGGAGATCAATGGTTGTTTAGCACACTTCTAGGAAAGTACTTTTGTTTCTTTAATCTAAGTTAATTTTTGTAGGGAATCGGTTGCAAGTACTTTTTCTGAGTTAGTCAGTAGGATGAAATCGGTTTATTAACGAATTCGGGGAAATTTAATAATCGTTTATGCTATTAATTTAACTTTACTTAACTTTCTCTTTGTATTTCATTATTAATATTGACATACTCTTCATAATACTTGTCCTAAATGAAAAAGTAGACGGTGGAATTTTGGTTTCTTCACTTTACAATGTTGCTCAAATTAAAATAAATTATTAATTATTGCCACCGTACAACACACCTGCACTCATCATCTTAAAACGCAATATCTGAAAGTGGCTGTTAAAGCATTAAATCAAATCAAAAAGTCACATACTCTATATTTTAACTCAATTCTTAACCGAAAAACATCTCTTAAAAATACATCAGCTTTGAACTGAAACATATCAGAAATCTTTGTTCCAAACAATACAATAGCAAGTAACGAATTAGTAACATTGTAAACTATAATTAAGAAGTGTAAAAATGAAAAACACAGTGAATATTGAAACCTAATTAATTGCGTTTTTCTGTTTTATCGCCATTGTCACCAAGGTGTGTAATTGCTTCATTGTTGAAACTGTTATTATAACTGTGGAACCTTTGAACTTTTATCTGTTAATAAATTCAAAATTTATTAAATTGATTTAATAACCCTTCGAGCTAAAAATTATTTGAAAACGAGCAACCCAAACCAGTCTAGATTAACAAAAAAAATATGAGACGACATAACCGTAGTTTTTCATACATAAACTTTCATCTAAATACGAACAAAAATTAATCAATGGGCTAAAATATTTTTTGTTAGAGTTTTTCGGGGGTTTCCTCTCTAAAAATATAACTTTAGACCGGGATTGATAAAATTGTTAAAAGCCGTACTAGATTAATATTCAGAAACTATTAATTATTATAGTAAGAAATAAATACTTAGTTTTCATATTCCACAAAATCGTAAAAAACTTTATTTTAATTTGTTTTTTTTTAAATCATCAAATGTTTGCATTTAATACATGAGAATATATTTTTTTGTTTTTCTACATAATAGTGACATGAATTTTGCTTAATAACCATACTTTTTTAGTTTTCCCCATAAATCTTAATAGTTCGTCAAAAAAATTTATTTCTCGATAACATTGGTCCGAATTTTTTATTATGCAATAGCGGTAGAAGTTCAGTGAGAGACTAAGGAAAAAGTGGAAAAAAGAAGAAAAGGAATAAAACGGAAAATAAGGAAGAGATTACTCAATCCGTGATTCATTAAATAAGTAGTATTGCGCACGTAACGAGAAGAACATAAAAACAACATTAAAAAAATACCCACCCTTGTATAATTTAATTAGGAAGGCGATGTATATTATTTCTGGCAATAAAACTCACGGGCATAAAACGTAATAAATTAATTTCGGCTGGCGGTAAATCATTCACTGCTGCCTGGCTTCTTCTTTCATATAAAAGCATATTTAGGACTCGATGAGAGTCTCTCTTTGACGGGGGTGGTCGACGAAGAGATTACTCTTAGTGCCCTTCCACAATATTATAAGACAATATTTATATGACGAAGCTTTTAAAAGCGTAATAAAACTCCCCATCTGTTTCGCGGGCCGCCGGGTTACACTGGGGTAGAACTTCACCAGGGGCGGTTCCAAACCAAATAACAAACATGTATATTGAAACGGAGTAATTTTATAGTGTAACAACATAAACATAGAAAAAACAAGGAATATAAACGAAAATCAAAAGAGAAATACTTATTAGATATCAAAATAAACTACTTTAATAAAAAAAAAGGTTTTAAACATAAATTTAATTAAAAATCTTAACTAAACAGAATTTATATGAATAAGTGCAATTTTCAAAAGTACTTATGCATTTACCTATGAATTTGTTTTTTTTTTGGAACGAATCTTTATTTTTTTCTGGATGAAAACAATTTAGATTTGCTGGAAAAAGCTCTTTTTCCAACAGCACTACTTCATAAGTCAGTCGTTTTATTGTATATCGAACTTATCTCTCATTACAACAGTGAAAGGAACTGTGCACTAATTATTTTATGTTTAAGTTTAAGTGTTTATAGTCACACAAAGAAACTTTTAATTTTTAAATTAAATAAAGACAAAATAATCGTTTAGTAATTTAAATATAATAATTTTGATACTTTTACAATTGACGCCAAACTTTGGACTCAAAAAACAAAAAAATATTATTATAAACCTATAGGTTAAAAATTAATAAAGAAAACTAATGTCATAATTATTTTTCGTTGTATATATTAATAACAAATTCTATACCAATACTATTTCAATGTTAATAAATTATCACAATATAAAATCTTTACAACATACATCGCGGCTTGATTGGCAATATTTCGTCATTTTTCCTGTCTGAAACAATTATTAACTTTCAAAGTTTTTAAATCTTCCTTCATCCACTGAAGTTCACTATTTCTTTTTTTGGTCTTCTTCTCTTTTGCTCCCTTAGTATTATTCCTCTTAATACTTTCTTTGAAATTCTGCTCTGTTGGACGTGGAAAAGACTTATGCGAAGACCTAAAAATCCACGATGGAATCTTTTACTGATTAATAATTTGAACGATTTTTCCTTTGCACTATTTATTTTTTTAAGGGTTCGGATGAGCCGGGCCTGCATATTCCGCCAGTGAAGGGTTCTGCGGCATCGCCACGGCAAATATTAAAACAGAGGGTCCGATTGTTTCATCTTCAAAAGTATCTTTTAGTGATCGATCTGAAATTGTAATTTTTGGGGGATCGGGAACAAATGCAACGAAAACGCTTTTGAATTGAAAAGAGTACTCGTGAATAAATTCTTCGAGAACTGATGACTGAAAAAAAAACTGCTTCTTGAAGTAAACCAAAAAAAAAAAAACGACATAATAATAATAATAATAGTAGGAATAAAAAAAATAATAATAATTATTATTATTTTCTTTATTTAGTTTAGCCCTATAGTTATATTTCAATTACTCGTATTTCGCTGAGAATATTTTTGTCGTTTGCAGTTTCCCTTAATTATAACTGTGGTCTTTCAATCAAATTCAAAGGACAAACACACTTGAAACTCGGCGTCAGACAAGCTGTACAGATAAAATCTAATTATTCTTAAATTGCTGACACTTTCCCTAACGACAGGACTGGTTATAATCATTTATTTTGTCGTTCAACATTACAAACAACTAGAGAAAAAGAATAACTGTTCGTTTCCAACAGAAAGCATAATAAAAACGGGACACGCAGCAGGAATGATCAACAAAAGTTGTAAAAGATCGTGTCTCTAAATATATACAGGTTTCTTGTATTGTTATGATTAACTGTTTTTTTTTTGTAATACTTAAGAGCTATTTTTCATGTATTGTAGACGTTTCTTTGTACAGAGTGTTTGAAATATTTAATCCATTTTAGACTGCATAGAATCCACATCGTTAAAATGACAAAAGTCCATAAAAAATACAGTTTAATTATTGTTATTTGTGTCAAAAGTACCTTGACATTTTATAAAAATAGAAAACCTGGTTAAAATTAAAACTTCGTGTTCACTTAGTTGGGAAAAACAACCAAATTTATAGTTTCTTGGGAAAATAATAAATACCTATAGGATTGGTTTTGAATGAAAAATAATCCATTTACATTTATAAAAATAGACAATTGGTTTAAAATTTCTTTAACAGGAGCAATATATACATTTTTTAATTTCTTTACACTTGAATTGGTTTTATGTGAATTGACCTTAATTCATAGAAATAAGTATTTTTTGGAAAACTATATTATGAGCCTGGACCATCTTGGGATTTACTTATATGAATTTATTTGTATTTTAAAATTAAATTTAATTGTCTCTATGTTATATTTTAATTTAATATTTTTTTGACCGAACTTCATATTTCATTTTTTTTATAAATTAACGTTTAACTATAAATCTGAAATTTATTTATTGAAAAATCCCGATAAATATTCTATTACAACATAAATAGAAGCTAGAGCCCTTTGGGAATGGACATCACCTGAAATTTGGTGCAATTAGTATATTTCTAAAACACCCTGTATGCAACTGATAATTATTTTCCAGTTTGTTTCGTAGCGCAAAATTGTTCAATACCATATGAATGAAAATTTTCCAAAAAAATTTAGAAAACTTCAAAACATTTTCTGCTGAACACGTATCAGAAGTGCACGATGCCAATTTATAATGCAACTGAAAATACACATGTATTATTTATTCTATTTATTCAAATAGTAACCAATACCCCTTAGATCAATATCGAAAAGATTGGAAAAATCGGGCAACAGAAATTCAGTGAAACAATATTTTACCAATATTTGTGCCTCTTCGGATGCGTAATCGATAGAAGTGCATTCATCATAATTTTCCAGCTCGACGCGTCGAACTTTCGATACATGGAAATTTCGCCGAAGAATCCATCATTGAAATCAGAGAAAAAACAATAAATTTTCTTGTATCGTAACCTAGAGAGAACATACATTCCAAATGTTTCGTACACAAAATGGAACATTCCAAACGACATTAATTTATAGAAACATACGAGGGACAGTAAGTAATTCGGGAATATCCATGAAAAAAGTTTATATGTAACAATATTATTTTATTGTTTTTCGAAGAATACAGTTTTACAATTTTTCATCTATTCGAACCAATGATTCCATTCAGAAATTGGTATGCTCAAAATGTGTACTTTGAATACATCCACGGTTTCTTTAGGGAAGAAAAACCTTGATCACACACTTTATTTCTAATTGTAGAAAACGTAAATATTCCACTTCGTACCAAATCAGCTCTATTAAAGCGATATGTCATTAATTCAACGTTTGTACTTTTCAAATGTGATCACTTTTGAATAAGAAACTTGTAATCAATTTCTTCGAAGTGCCTCTTGACCGCAAAAGTTGTTTTTCAAATACCCAAACTATTTTTTTCTGGATCATAGAAAAAAATATACGTTTCGTAGTTCGTTTTTGAATTTTTTCAGCATTGCACAAGTTGGCACGTTTTTGTTATTGAGTTATGGATAGATTATATATGGTATCCATACAGAACAAAATTGTTGTTTAATCAATGGACATCAATATTTTCAGAAAAAACTGATACTGAGGAACGGCCTTCCTTTCGTTGATTCTCTAGCGAAACGTGACCAAATTCAAATTGTTAAAACCAGCGACTAACGTCATTTTTGACAGAACTTCACTTCCACATACAAAAATTGAACTTGAATATTGTTGTATTAACCACAACGAAATTCATAATAAACGATAGCATTAATTATTAATTCAGTTTTTAATATGTTTCGTACAGTTTATGGCCACAATTTGTACAAAGAGACAAATATTTGAATTGAATTGAAGATTATGTCGTTTTAGAAAATCAGAAGAATTATATGAATAACAAATTTATATTTTCTAAAAGTTATTAAATCAATAGTGGGGAAATAAATAACATTCTTTTCGTGTTTTAATTATGTGTGAGGTTATGTTGGGAAGACAATTAAATTATGTGAATCAGCACCATTACCACAGAGTAACTCTGGGATATTTCAATATTAAAATAATTAGCACGTTTGATTGAGTGATTGATATATGTCCAAAAAATTCAGTAGAATTTTTGTCCTATAAAATCGAATTAAAAAGAACTATTTTATACTTTGCGCTCGATAAAATAATTTAAAAACCCGTTGAGCAATTAACGTTAGATATAGCGCAGGTTATCAGAGTTGAAAAGCTAATTTTTCAACTGAAAAAGAATTGACAGGAGGAAAGATCTAATTCATACTTCAGTAGTCTAATTGGTTCGAATTTGAAATGAATTTTGTAACAATATTATCCCCAACTGAACAAGCTAATTGGAAGTAAATCAATATATACCGTTTGTCACATTTTATTTCATTTAAATCGTACTTCAGTGAAATACGGAGCGAATTGTATCAGTTTACTTATTAGACGCTAATTTATCAACCAAAGGATATTGTTACCGAAAGTAACTTTAAATTACACACACGAACGGTGCTTAGATTTGTTATCGATAATGATTGTTTACAGTGTGCTCCATAATCAATTATCAGTATTGACTGTGATTTAAAAGGATTACAACATAGAAAATTATTTTTCACTACACACAAAAAAAAAAACTCTTATTAGAATCATTCAAAATGTATTTGAACTAAATAAATTTGTAGTTTGATTAAGATCAAATTACATATTTGGCAGGTACTTTTTCTTTACTTAAGTTAATAATTAAACATTTTTTTACGTATACTCTCATCCTTATTTTTACGCTTTTTCATACTGGCTCGAATAATATATTTTGTATTCATCAATTTTAATTGTATCCTTAAAGTTTCTTTCAAAAAAAAACTTAAGTAATTAATAAGTGGATTTCAATTGAGAAAGATTTATTATTTTGATGTAGGATTGACGCTTCAAACAACAGCAAAGATTAGTTTATGATTGGAATTTTTTGAGTAAGAAAATTGAACGAAAGGTGGAGGTTTTCAGGGTTTTGTTTTCCAATAAAATACTCTTATAGAGAATTGTCATCCCGGAATAAATTCTCCAAACTGAGCGATATTGTTCAGTTTATTCGTTAATATTTCATAAATGAAAATGATTAGCGTCACGGAAAAAAATAATCAATTTTAAACAATATTTTATCACATACGTGAAACATAAATTGTCTTATCAAAATAATCAGTATTTCTTTTACAAATCATTATTTTACTTTATGTGTAAAATATAATCGGCTTGATTTTTTATACTTTTGAATCCGTCTCAATGGGTCGTATATCTTTGATGCTCTTCAAGTAAATGAAGGATGTTCTTTAATTCTAATCTGTATATGTCGCTTAGCCTCTCCTACATTAATTTTCTTATCTGATAAACGGTTACGATGTGGGTATATTAAATAAAAATCCAATCGATACCCGAACCCGATCTAATTCTTTTTCGTGTGAATAGAGGGATTTCGGCTGTTGAGTTTGGATTATTGAGAAAGAAATAGCACGCGCAGGGCAAATGTCGCCGTTATGATTATCTGGTAGGGTGGGTTAGTGCGTAGATCTTGTGAATTGGGGTTGAAAGAGATAAAGAAGTATTGTGTTACCGAATACGATGACAAACAACTCGCGTGCGCTACCTCGAGAGATCTCTTCTTAATACTTCGAGTATATTTGTTCCATTCTGTCATTTTCTGACTTCGTAAATTTTTTGGAAGGCGGTAACCCACCGTCATTCTAATACGTTAATTTCGCGTTTGTATTAAAACGAATCCAAATTACTTGTAACAAAATAAAATTGTATTATGCGCACCAGCTAAATTTAAATTTGTTTCGGTAGGAGTACATGTACGTGCATTTTGTACATACGAGTATGTACGATATTTCTCACAAAGATATTAAAATTAAATCTAGGAACAACTGATATATTACGGTAATCCACTTCAGAGCCCGACCGACCCGAAACAACTCAAGTAAAGTGATAAACAAGGAAAAAATTTACGTAGAAATGAGATTCGTTTGAATTTTTTTAAATATTCCAAAAAATTAGGAAATATGAAAAAATATGTATCACTTTTGGGTAAATTTTTCGATGTACACAGTGTATTTATAGAGTAGTAGGAGAAGAAAGTATCAATTATGTTCATTTTTTCCCTTTTTCAATCCTTTTATGGGCTATTATATCTATTCGTACTATTATTAGTTTGAGTTTTCTTCTTTTACTTCGAATTCGAAGTCTCAGCTACATTTTTCATCTACTTATATTATGATTTTATGGTTATGACTATTGTTATTTGTAAAATAATGAATTTTGAACAAATTTAATGAAAGTTACGGTTTGATATTAAAATGAGGGAATTGTAGGAGGAAAAGGAGCATTTAACAGCACTTTCTGAATCAGAAAAATAAAAGCTTTGTTTATTGTAATGATATAAAATTTGGAGTTAATAATAAACAAGTTCATTAATTCAGATATGATACATTTACTGAAAAGTCTATGCTGAACCTGTTTTTTGAAAATTAGGTGTGTCATAAAACCAAAGAATAACTAACCAACATGTTTTAATAAGAGTTGAAATTGATTTAAATGCTCTTTAAATACAATAAACATAAATATATTATTAAATTCATGTCAATTAACAAACTGAATCTCCGACATCATTCACAATGATTCCAATTGACAGTGTACGCTCATATATCTAGATTTATTAAATTTATCAAATATCCAGATACTTTATTAAAATAAATAATAGATGATTTAATACAGAACAACATTACATACATACGATAACTTTCTGGTAATATATTTAATTTTTTACAGAATATTTAGCTTTTCAACATTTTAATATTCATATACCATTATAAAAACTAGTAAGAAGAAAGAAGTAAAAAACAGGTCGAATAGTAGCTAAGGCCTCTAAATAAAAGAAGAAGAAGAATATTAAAACAAGAACTCATTATCTTACCGGTAGCAGACAATGTAGTGAAAAATTGTTTCAATTGTTTTCCCGTTTTTCCAAACATGTGTTTACTTTTTCTTCCTAATTCCTTTATTGGTTTGAACCTCATGGGTTATTTGGTCTTAAGGGGAATATCATCTTGCTCAAAAGAATCAATCTCTATTTCGGGTACTTAGTATTTTCATTTTTTGCAGCATAACTTACAAAACCTTTAGGAAAATTGTCCCATGGGCATAGCCCATTAAATGAGTAGAAGAAGAAGAACTAATATCACCCTAAGATGACTTAAAATTACACGATTTTTCATAACTTTTAAAATATTCTTGTGAAAATTTTACCTTTTGGCAAAAGTATCGGTAGCAAGAATCGTTATGGTAAATAAATTTGTTCCATATTATCTTGAAGGCTTATTTTATCAATTTGACCTCAGAATCAATGTGTGAACTACGAAATACATCTTTTTTTTTTTCAATTATTTAATTTAATTGATTCTAACACATAATACGAGTACAATCTCACTAGAATTGAAATCAGTGCCAGTTCTCCCCTGTTTCATATTTGGCTGCAGAAATTTATAACGGTTTTCTGTAGTAAACTCAACCTATTCTGTGTAAATTATTCAGGGAAGTGTAATTTTGTAAACCGAATACGAGTAAGTGTGAATTTAAATGCTGCTCTATTCTGCCGCTTGTATGGATTTAGAATATTGTTCCAACTAAAACCAAGACTAATTCGGATCGCGAAGCGTCTCCCTACGAACGAAATAAAAGAGTTACTTGATTTGTTTAGTCTTCAATCCGCCAAATATTTGTGGCACTTCGGAATTTTGGTGAAGGTGGAAATTTGTTCAGATGTTCGGATGTCCGGTACATTTTATGCTCTAGTAACAAATATAATAGTGTTAGTTAATATAATAAATATAATGCGAAAAGGCTTTAGTGTAAAGATTTTTTACTAAAAAACTTGATGCACATCATCGAGCACTTGCTTAATTAAATAAAATGTAAGGTTAAGTTTCATTGTCATATTTTAAAACACCAACTCCTTGTAACGATTACATTTAGTAATTTTGGTATTTTCTAAATAAACAGCATTTTTTACACTAGGCATTCACACTAAGTTTATTGTCAAAATTTTGATTATTAAGCAGGTGAATTTACAATATTTTATTCATAAAGATTGTAAAAGGTGTGTATAAGTATAAGCTTATAATTGCTCGTCATTGTAATTTGTGCACGCATATGAATTCTCCTGAGGGTTCGTGTAAGTTTCGGTTTATTAGTTTATTAAAAAAACGGGTAGTTTATTATAATACTATGACGAAATAGAAATATCGTGTATAATATGCATTGATTTTTATAGTAAAAATTCTATACAATGTTTGGCCGGATGTTTTGACGTTGTTAAAAGTGTCTTTGTGACAGATTCCACAAAATCTTCTTATTATGGCGTATGGTACTTGGTAAGAAGAAAAGAGAAAAAGTCCAAATAAATGGAATCAAGAAGGAGATAAATCAAGTTATTTTTGATTTATTTTTATATAGTGTTGTTTAACCAAACAAGAACATTATAATCAGGAACAAAGATAACACTTTTTTCGAAGTTACCTTAGTGCTGCCCACATTATTAAAGTAATTTAAATTTATATATTGACACATATTTCCATGATTTATTCAATTTGTTTCTCATTATAATTCGATTTTATCTACCGAATACTAACGTTTAAACACAATAATACTCGGCGGCGCCCATAAAAAAAATTGAGATTGTTGATACCACATATTTATTATCTAGAAATGCTTAACTACTAACTAATTGAACCCATCTAACTTCTTTATGGGGCAATTAAATTAAAAGATATAAAAAAGCAGAGTCTGAAAGGAAATTTAGCAACCAGCAGCGTCACGTTCTTAAGTCCTTTTATCTTAATTGTTCACGAGATAACCGCCTTCTTTGAAGTTATACAGCGCGTTGATAAAACCCTTGGCCATCTCCAAATCCAAATAAAATATTTGTTTACTTGCAATAAAAATAATTATAGACAGAAATTTATATCCAGTGATATTAAATCAATTTATTAGTATATGAATTTACTACTTGAGAAGAGACTGAAAATTCGCATCCGACTTTTCGATGACCTTTTCAACGAAAACAAACAAAAGAGGGCAATTTTTCACTAGACTGCGCCACTTCTGACAGGAAAAACTGCAGCGTTTTTAGTTTTCTTTTTCAATTTGTCATTCAGCGATACAAATACCAGACACTTGGTTCCGAGGCAGTAAATCAGGATACAATGATGTAGTCGGACGACCAATGAAATTCAGTGTTTCGGCCGAATAATCCAAAAAATCATAAAGGAAACTACGTTTTAATCGATTTATATTCAGCTCATTTAAGGTTCAGGGTGAACAACAAAAAAGCTTAAGTAACCGATGTTTGGATTTCAGGTGAAAAATATTTATTACTTCGCTTCAAACGACAACAAAGATTAGTTTGTGATTGTAATCTTTTGGGTAAGAAAAATGGACAAAATTTAGTAAAAGTTTATCAAGAGGTGGAAGTTTTGACTTTTCATAAAAATGCTTTCGTTCAGTATTGTAACCTCGTAATAAATACTCCCAACTCAGTTATATTGTTTAGATTTGTTATAAAGAGGAGTAGTAAATTATTTTCTAAATCATAAATAAAAATTACCGTTACTAGTAAATGTCATAATTTGACATAGGAATTTTATGAAAAATATTTTGTTTGTGTTTATTTAAAGTTTATTTATTAAATTCTGCGAGTTTTTGTTTCAATCGACTTATATTTAGTTTATTTAAGGTTCAGAATGAAACAATCAATTTCGGTGGAAATGAAAGGAGACATGTTGTAACCCGAAATGACTACCTACATTAACTATTAGATCTTTCCTCTTACATTCGCTACAACGGCGAAGTGGAGGCCTTTGAAGTTTCAGCTTGCTCTTATCGATATTGAAGCAGTCGTAAAGGTTCGCTCATATCGTTATAAAAAGCTCACATCTCTGATAAACGCCCTATAGAATTCTGAATTCGGTGATAGCATTGAAAGGACAAGGAGCTTATTTTGAGAATATCGAAGCTGTTTGATAATGTAACAGCAAGGAAATACTCGTCCTTATTTATCCTTGGAAAAAGTTTATTAGAGAAGATATTCGCACATCTCAAATTACAGCATTCCAATATCCGTTCCCTTACGTGTCTGAATTTTTCTCTATTCGATATTTCTAGATAAAAATATACTTCGTACGATTCTTCTGGGAAAGAATCTCCAAACACGAACTGACAATAAATATATTCACAAAGCCAACAGACTCGAACAAAAATCAACCGACAAAGCAGTTATAAGTTCTTTAGAGATCTAAATAAAAGAGGAACTAGGTCAAATAAAAAGGGGGATTCGATTGATATTTAAAATATTATTTGTTGGAATCAAATAAACTATTCTTTGGTTATGGTTAACCGGGGTTAAGCTAAAACAGCGCGAAATTTGGTAAAGTGCCACAGTCTATTAAAAAATAGAAAAATTTGGTACGAACATAATATTCATCTATTGCAATGAGCGAAAGTGTATTTTTTTACTCGTTGTTATTTTTCTATTTCCACATATCAATATTACATCCACCTTTAATTTGTTTCACATAACATGCATGATTCACCACTCATTCCTGAACCTTTAGTAATCGGGGGTAAGTAAGTATTTTAATGGAAGGTCCATCAACTAGTTTAACAATTCCTGGTTCATCAACTAATTCTTTAACCAACAGAAAAGTTAACGAAATAGAAAGATACCTCTTTGACTGTAAATATATTAACTTGTCATAACGGTGGATCACCAGGTATATTAACTAATTCTTTATTCTCCGTTTTATCAACTAGTTCAACATCATCATCAACATTGGCCGCTGCAACGAAATTATGAATGAACTTGAAATTTGGTGAATATATTTAACAACAAACTTGTATGATGCCATTTAAAAAAAAATCCCTCAGAAAGTATTTTTTTGTCAATTTGTTTTCATTTAACGATAACATTTTCAGACATTCTATAATTGTAAAAATTTTTATATTGTCGTGAGATTTAACATTTTTTAATAATAAAAGTAAAAACCAAGGTTTCCAGTAGTTAAACAATTAAATTTCATAATTGCCACATAAAGAATCATTTAGCATTTATTTCTTTTTATAAAAGCTTAATATGACTTGTATTTTATCCCCTTTTCAGTGTATTGTCGGATTATCGTTTTATTGTAAGTAATAAAAATTAAATGCAGTACAAGCGTTTTTGTGGAAATACTCAAATACTCGCCGGAGGAATTATCATTGCACGTTTTAAGTTGGAACTTCGCGTTTGTTTAAAAAGTTTTGCACACACGAACATCATGTATTCATTACTACACATTATACTCGTTTTCATAAAGCAGATGAAATTCAAAATATTGAGTTTTTGTTTTTACTTTGGTTTATATTACGTTTTTCCGCAATAATAAACAAAATTACACAACAAATATATATATATATATATATATTAAAATCTCTCAAATACGGTCTAATTAAATATTTTTGAATAAAAGTGAATAATTCATTACTTTTACGAAATATACAAATTTTGAAAAAGTCAATAATAAAAATATAGAAACATATTAATGTACACAGGGACGGATTCAATCAATTTTCTTTACATAGAAAATATTTGTTTGAATATCGTATATCAATTCTTGAAATTTCAAAGAAATTACCATTTTTATGTTCTTAGTACCTACTTACTAGACATTCAGTAAATTTTAATTTGAAACGACTATAAACATATTCGTTTTTATATATCCAAAAGTCTGTATTTTCTGAATGTACTTTTTATATTTTTCACTAAAAATTTCTGATTTTTTTACAACAAAATCAGGTTTGAAAACTTTTGACTGAAATTGGTTTTAAATACGCAAACGAAAATAAAAATTCATTTATTTAGTTAAAACAATTGGTGTTTTTCATTTCCCTTATTAATGGAAACAAAAATTAGGAAAAATGAATAATAAAAATATCCCTTAATTACCTGCTAATAAAAATTAAAAACTTTATACTTTTAAACCTCATTTATTCACAAACATTAATTTAAATAATTCTTTTTTAGAGTAAACGACATTTTAAATTAAGAAGAAACCATTTCATTTTTTCTACAATATTTAAAAAACGAAATTGTTGAAAGTAGACCAATTTAAACAATAAAATCGTTATAAAAATATTTCAAAAAGAAATCAGCCTCCTGAAAATGCATTAAGTACAAAAGAATTATACAATACAACAAATGTTTTACAAATAAAACATATTATTAATGTTCACAATAATTACATCCTAAACTGTTCTCTTCTTTTTCTCAATTTCACCCAACTTCACTATTTTTAACCAATATTGAAATTCAAACTGTTTTTATTGTTCTCTTAAACAATTTGTACTCTTTTTACTTCTTTTGATTATTTTGAAGATTTCTGAAAAAATATAATATTTCAAGTTATTTTTTTTAGTAATAACATTACACAAAATAATGATAAATATGAACAGGATAAATTGTGCTTATCTGAATTTCCACAGTCTTCCAAAGCTTTTTAAAAATGTATTCAAATCTAAAACCAAATTTGAATAAATTTTTTTAAAACGCTTTGGAAGACTGTGGAAATTCAGATAAGTATTATTTATCTTTTTCATATTTATTATGAATAATTTCCACAAAGTAAGAGTTGAAACAATTAATTTAAAAGAATTTTATTTTATATGTTTTCGTTTTTACAAAAATAAAAGCATGCTTTATAAAAATAATTTGGGAACGTCTCCACATAAGACTAAATATAATCGAGGACCGTTTCTAGGTTAATTATTAGCAGACGAATAAAAAAAACTGTTCAAATTCAATAAAATATTCTTTATTAACAAGTATTGAAAGATTGAAATTAAACAAAATTCTTGCAAAATTAATATAAAACAACATTTTTTAGAGTGAATGTAATTAAACACTGGTCACTGTTTTAAGAGCTACAAAAATTATAAAAAAAAAACATTTTATAATTTTTGAAACAGGAACAAGTTTTTAATTTTGGAAAAAGCTTATTTCAAAATCGCCATTGCGGCTTTTCGCCCAAACTTAAAAATACCGTTGAAACGGCCCTGAACGTTTTTCTTACTCTGTTAGAGGGCGGCTGCTGGAAAATATTGAACGCGTCCTTTTGCCTGTTTTCGAAATCTCGCAGCCTTTTTTCTCTCATCGCGATGTCCATAACCACCTGGTGTTGTGGAACGATGTTCCTCAGCCTTTCGGAAAACGATTTCCATTTGTTCAAATCGATTCCGGTCTTGTTCGATTTTTTGTACTCCCGAGTTTCGTTCGGGTTGAAAGGGAAGATCTTCGGTCTCGTTTTATTCGTCGCACTTTGTTTTACTAATTTGAATGTGTTCAACATCCTCTCTTTCTCTTGGTCATACTCCGATTTTGCAGAATCCTGTAAAATATGTTGCGTAACAAAGAGCCAGAGAAAACCTGAATTCTAAGAGCAGAAGAACTGGAAACCAAAAAAAGCAAAGAGTACTACAGAATCTAGGAAAAGAAAAATATAAAAGCTTGCGTAAATGAGTGAGTGTGGGAATAGGAGTCATTCAAAGACTGTAATTTGAGAAAATATAAGAACTTAAAGAAACTTCAAAACATAAAAAAAACTGTTTTTTAAAGCAAAAGAACTGAAAAATCGTTGACTTCAGATTTTAATGTTTTATCATGAAGGTTGCAAGAGTAAGAAAGCCTGAAAATACCTGAGAAAACTTACTTTATTTTTGATGGCTGCATTTTGTGTTAAATGTCTTGTTTGCAAATTTGATATACAATGTTTTGTATCGGGCATGCTGAATATGGTTTTTTGCATTGGAACCTCTTTTAAATCTTTCAAATTCAGCACCACGGCGTGTTTCAAATTCGTTATTGGAAATCGAAGGGATTTGTTCTTTGTTTTTTTACCATCTCGACACTTTTTCGGCCTCGTACAATCTTCTTCGTCGTCGTTTAAATAAAAGTTGGTTAATTTTATTGGCATACCACATGCCCTGCTTTTGTAGAGTAATTTCATTGAAGTAAAGGCGTTCTTGTTACTTTGAAATGTTTTCAGCATTTTCAATTCCTGGAGATTTTGGACATAACTAAGAATTTTAAAAATATGGATATGAGTTGTTTCACTAATAATTTTAATATTGTGACGTTTAAATAAAAGTCAGAAATTTGATATATTTTGTTAGTATTTTGTTCAGGTTATTACGTGTAGTTAGCCTTGACAATTCTTATTGGAAATGTATCAATTCAAGAAAAATTTCGTTAAACGAGCCTTAAAAGTGTAAATGTCAACATGACCTAACCTACACATACAATTACTAAAGTTGTAATGTTCCACAAGGAAACAAACTCTGTGAACGTGTAAAATTACAAATACCATATAAATAGTAAACTATTATTAATTATTATTTTTTGTTAAAATAATGGTAATTTTGCAGTGTGGTGACCAATATACATATACAGGGTGAGGCATTAGTGTGGCAAAGCTCGATTAGTCCGCTATTATTGAAGTTACGAAAAAAAAAGTGTAGGCAGTCTTAAGATTCACATTTTAAAATTAGTCCCAAATGTACAGTGTGTTCAGGAACGCAGTGCCAGAAGAAAATCACATTTTTTTGAATTTAAATATCTGTAGCAGCCAAAACGTTGAAAATAATATATAATATAATATAAAATAAAAACGGCTTACATGTTCCTATCCTAACTTTTCAAGTTCTATGCTATGGTATTAAAAAATAATTGATACAGAGTGATTAAAAATTTGAAATCCAATCTGATGATATATATATATATATATTGTGAAGTATTCAACAATGAATGTTGGAGTCAGTAGTATCTTAAAGGAGCACCTAAAAATAAAGAAAAACGTCAGTTAGTTATTAATTGAAAAAGAGAAAGCTCAAATATTAATGAGATATAGTTAGAGGGACATTATTAAACCATGGAGAACCAAAATACATAGAATATACTTATTGAATGGGTGAAATATTAGTGCTTAAAATAAAATGAAATAAATCATGTCAACTTTTACACTAACTAATGAGGAAAATACATGTATAGGGAAAAGTAAATGTACACAGATCGCGTAATGAAGGCTATAGATAAGGTATAGTTGTCTGTTTTGAATTGAAAAAGATGTAGATAACAACACGATTCGGAAAATTTATTCTGTGCCTTTTTCTCAACCTCATCGAATCTTGGCCACACTTCAGTTGAGGGGATTGAAATTTTTCTACAAATTCCAGCCACGGATTTGGATATTAATCTGGTGGACTTCTGCACCGACAATCAAAGGGTTATAAACTTTAGTGTGTGTAAGAAAGAACATTTCGTTTAATTCAATACATTTGATAATTTTATTTAAAGATGAATAATTCATAAACATTTTTTATAAATTTTTTAAATTATTTATATGTTTTGGCTATGATTAAATGAAGCAACTCTATCAACAATGACTTGATTTAAATTCATTAGAATTTTTTTTATATCAACATATTTCGTTGTATGTAATAATTAATGTTTGTTATATTAGATTAATTTAAAGGTTGCATCCATACATTTGAGGTTAGGAGTTGTTTCTTTTGACAAGAATTATGGTATAACTTTAGAGAAATTTAAAAAAAAATTTGGTCACTTACCTTTGAAAGTTAATTTTAATCATTTTGCACATTTCAAATACATTGGAATTTTTCCTTATTTATAATAAATTGATTTTCGTATTGATTCGTCTGCCGTTAATTATTCTAACCCAACTTCTCGATAAATCAATAAAATTTTTGAAGCACCCCAGTGTAAAATCTTATGATCTAACAAAGCTTCAAATATCAATTCATAATAGTACAGCCGGTGAAGTATAGATCGCAATTCATGAATACATGATTTTTTTTAAATTTATACTATAATAAACTATAACTATCATACATTTATATAATTAATAAATCATAATATGTTTTTTTTTGCATGAAAGTTTTGTTAATGGTACGTAATATTATTCGATAAAAAATGTCAATGTTGATTTTGATATGAAATGAATTTATAAAAGTTCCATAGAAAGAGCTTTAAAATAAGAGTCTAATACGAAAAATAAAATATTTGCAATTTAAATAAAAATTTAAAACCATGTCAATATTAAAGAAGAAATTAATAGTAATATTTTAACTTTAAAAACTATAAAAAATAATATTAAAAGTAATAATTTAACAGTAACAAAATCAGATAAATGTAGTGCAACCATTATTTTAAATACAAATGATTACAAATCTTAAGTATTGTATTGAATCAAATAACTTAAAACATTCTCAGCAGAGATCCAACCAAAAAATTTTAGGAAAATGTTAAGGAACTTGTTAATCATTCAGATTTCCTTTTCCATATGAATGTATACTATTAATAATTACATTCTGAAAAAAAAACATTAACCAAATTTTAATTAATAAAATTATGTATCACTCAAAATTACTTTGTTTTTGATGATAAATTTTATATGGATGCCAATGGGCAGTCCAATATCATCAATTTTGACAAATATTTTTATCGATAATTTGGAACGAAAATTTTAGAGACAAATATCTCCAAGAATGTATTATTTTGATATAGATATGTTGATGATGTTTTGGCTGGTTTTACAGTGAGTGATAGAGAATTGGTTGTTTTATATTAAATAATAAAATACAAAAACTTTTTATGTTTTTTATTTAATATTTTGTTTCTTATTAACCCTCGCAAGTTACGACAGCGATAATTCATCACATGATCACTCCATCTACTCGGTAATCCTAGTATAGATTTAAAACATTATAAAGTATACTTATTAATTAATTTATAGAATCTGCCTGCAAGCAATCGGCTCTATCTTTTTAGAGCATACAATTTCTTTGTACAAACAACTAATTTAGTTACCTTGTTCCACGTGCATCCTAGGGTCGAACCAGAAAGGGGAAACTTCGTAGTGATTTTTAATCTGCATGATCTACCCTTAGGCGCCGGTAGATTTGTTTCGAATTGAATCAAAATGCGACATCACCATCTTTTGTACGTTACTAATTGCGGTGGGGAATCGTCTCTATTTGGCCTTTGGCGCTCATATCAAATTATTACATTCGTCTGTATGAGACATCAGTACAGATTTGTCAAAAATGCATGCATGTATGGGTTGTCTAAATAAATCCAAACCTTAACTAACAATAGGGGGTTTGGGGTTTAGTTTGTAGAGGGGAGCAGTGAAATTCTATTTTAAGTTTTACCTTTCTTAATTTTAAATTTGTTCCTATATCCAATATTTTTAGTATCTTGTTAACTTAGAGCTACTTCGTACTTTACTTGATTTAATGGAAGATTCATAAACTCATAAATTAATAAACATTAGGGTTGATAGTGCCTATCCCTGCTATTAAGTGTATTAGTTATTTAATGTGTATTGAGTTGCCCTCATAATTGAATTGTTTCCATTAGATAAATAAATTGTTATTGTTTTTACACAGACTCTTTAATTTCGAATTACCAAGGTACGTAATGGGTAAAAAATCCCCTACGTTAACATTTAGATTGTTTTATACATTTATTATTCGAAAAAAACAACCCAATACGTAACAATATTTTTTTCCAAGTTGACCCATCAGCTGATTTACTTTGTAACTAGGTTCTGTAATGTAAAACAATTGTGAAATTTAAACTCAATTTCCTTTCGCTATGTTACTATGTGTGGGTATTATAAAATAAAATTTATGTGAACTTCTATATATTTTTTTATTCCAATTTTGATATTTGACGATCTTTGATCTTTGATTATTGTGTAATAGGCTTTCTAATTTAAAATGCTTCCCAGATTCCCTAATTCGTTACATTTTATTTTTGCAATGATACTACTAATGATCTACTCATATTTGTATGAGATAAGAAATTCCGTTGCAGTACATAAGCTTTTTCAGATGGCATCAAAGAATTTTAGATTTGGAAGCACTTCAACTTCGAACATGACTTGCGGAGAATGTGGCGGTGTAGTTGGTGTAAGATCAGAACGTAATAATTAACTGAAACTGTCACGTGTCTGGAACTTCTAAAACTGGATTAGAGTTTGGGTCGAGCTGTCGAGCAGGTCCTTCCTGCTTCCTTATTTACTTATTTGTAGAGCGTGTGGGTAACAACTTTAATTCGAAACCTAATTTAAAGCACCTGCTGCTAAAATTTAAATTGAACAAGTTCAGAGGTTTCGTAATTAATAATTTGTTTTAAAGTTGTTCATTGGGCCACCCTGTATTGTCAGTGTCGCAATCAATAGCTGTTTTAATGTAAATTATAATGAAAATGAATGACAATATCATTAAAAAAATAAAATGTGCAAACTCTCTTGAGGGTGGGACGAATAATTTGTTCCTCTGAGAACCATAAAGCCTAATTATTTAGACAGCGTTTGTTGCGTACACTTTTAGCAAATTACAGATGTTCAGATGTGGTTTTCGTATTATTAATATTTCGTTAGTGGATGTTATCTAAGTTATTTTTAAAAAATTATCATGCTAAATGATCTTTACACTAAACAACTTACGGGGAATTAAAAGGCATTTGGAAACATGTTGTTGTATGTATGATACAGCATGTAATATTGTGTTGTTTCATACCGAGCGGGAAAGCATGTAATTCTTGAGAGATTTGTTAGCGAATATCAAACATTTTGGATTAATCAGTACTGTATTATTGAAGGAAATTGGCGTTTACCATATTTGCGTGCTTTCAGGACTGTAGCAGTGATTCTGGGGAACGCCCAGTATATGGATACCTCTACTTACCGCTGATACGTTACTCAATCAACAAATGAAATCAATAAAACTTTTTCCAAATGATTTATTCGGGCGAGAAATTAACAATAAAATATGAGAAAAACAAGTAAGAGAAGTGTAATTAAATAAAATAAAAGCAATTATTAAACATTACTGAGTTAATTAATAATCAGATTTGATTTTATTAACTAACTAATATTAGAAAATACCGGCAATTACAACTTTTTGAAAACTCACATAATAATAATTGCCTAACAACGTGTCTTTCTAAGATGAAAATTATACATCAATTATCTTTTGCTTCCAACTCGAATTTTAATTGCTTAGTTCTTTGATCCCTGATGATAGTAATTTGTATTTACGACTTAGACAAGTATTTACAACTTTTTGTTAAGAATATTAAAGATTTTTCAGCTTTTTACAAATTTGAACAATATCCCTTGGTTTAGAGAATTTATTAAGAGGTTACAATACTGAACTAGAGAGCTTTTTTACGGGAAATAAAAACTTGAAAATCTCCACTTCTGGTTCAGCTTTCACCAAACTCTGCCCATTATTCTTACATGAAAATTATAATCAGAAACTAATCTTTGAAGTTGTTTGAAACATCATTCTTAGATCACAATAATAATGAATATTATTTATTATTAATAATGTATTTATTACTGTAAATTAACAATGATATTTTATATGTAAATATTAATTAATATAATTTGTATGTAGAGATTAAAATTAACTAACAAAAAACCTACTTGTTATTAATTTTTAAGCTTTTGTATAATTAAAAATTAAAACTAACTTAAACTTTGATTTAAAAAATTATGTTTATTTAAAAATTATAGTTACAAATGTATAAAACACAATTTTTTGTTATTTTAAAAATCGGAATAATTTAGCTAAATGAAAATTAATTATATAAAATTTATATATTAATTTTTAAATTTTTAATAATTTAATTCTTATTTGTTGTTAACAAAATTAGTGCTTATATATTTTATTTCATTAGAGAAATATTAAATAAATTTTCCATAACAACATCTGTTACTTACGTTTCAAAATACTTTTTGCATATTTTTTATATCTTCAGATTATTCAAATTGTGGTACATTTAGATATATTTTAAAATCTACCTTTTATTAGGGTTAGTGCGTAGAATCATTAATTTAAAAACTATAGAAACAACCTAAAAGTTGCCAGTGTTATTTTCAACTTAAAATTCATATTGAAACCGGACTCAATTTATAAAATTCAAAACTCATTGTTAGTATTTTCATTGTATATATTTATATTATTCTTTTAACGCCGTTATTGTAAAATGTAGCAGTTGTGATTATTAAACGCATAAATTTGATATTTTATTCCAAACATGTTATTTTTTTCTTTTTCAAAGCAACATAATAAAAAATTGTATTTGGAAAATGTTTGGTAATAACGTTCATTTAAATTAAACAAAAGATTTTAAAAGTTTAATTTTATTAAGCCTAGTGACTAAAAAATAATAACGATGTTAATAATATTTATATTTTCGATTTTGCTTAAACGTGCAATAAATTTCATTCACTTCGTCGTAAAAAAAATAATTGTTTGAGAATGTGAAATGTGTTGTTGAACTTACAATAACTTCCTGTTTTGAAAAATCGCGTTTTTCTATTTAATTCTAAGAGGTTAACTAACAAGATATGTGGGAAAATTTTAATTAAAGTTTAATTTTATTTTATATCCCGCTTCATTAGAGTGTGACCTAATTAGGTTATTCGAGCTTCCCATAAAGAACAGCTATCTATTTAAATTAAATACACCGAAACCAGGATCGGTTTAATACATTTCACATTTCGCAAATTAATCAAAATTAACAATGATTTTAGTTAATTCAAAATTCTCTCTGATTTTCTATTTGTTTGTTACGTCGTCTGTGTACGTATACATTATCGATTACTTTTTTAAATAAAAATGCGGTTTGTGGGATACGTCTATGGAAAATCTATTATCTATTCAATCGTTTTAATATGTTTCAGTAATTCAGGTTTTTATACTGTCGAACATTTTTATTCTTATAATTACTATTGTTGTATATTCAATAAAATCTCAAATTGAGGACTTTTTGCTTTAACATAGTGAGATAGGCGAATAGTAAACTTTTCCGGAGTTAAATCTGGTAATCTAGGCGGCCATTCGATTGATTCTCTTTTCCCAATTTGCCATCTTGGATAGCGTTGTTTAAATAGTTTCATAGTTTTACCTTATTTTTCTACGAAACTTGTTAGAAATAAACCCATTTTTATTTAACCAATTTTTATGAAAATATTGTACTTTGTTATTAATTTTTTTTTTACCAACTTCAAATGTAATTTACTAATAAATTAAAAGAGGAAAAAGGCGAACACAAAGTATTTTCATTCCTCTGGTACTTTTTCTGGCCCAAACCAGGCAAGAGCTCTTCTGTTTGATGGTTGACAATCACGATATCGAGCAATTTTCAACTTTGTATTAATTCATGCAAATTTTCTAAACTTCTTAGAATAGCTAAATTATTTCCAACAAGGCGACTTCCTGCGTACATGATTTTCCACTAGAGTCGTCGAGTTGAGTAATATTTTTCTTTAAATGTTGGATATAAATTGCAAACCGTATTGTCTTTGTTCATACGAGATTTATTCATTTCCAGATTTCGTATTGTGGCTCAAAGGACTTCATTGTTTAAAGCATATACCGCATGTCCCAAAATACGCAATTTGATACTAAATATTTTTATTTTTGTCCCTTTTGAATATTCGCTTCCTGTCGTTTGATAAAACCCTTAGAAGTATTTCATTGTCAATTAATTTATTCTAATTAAGTTTAATTACATTTTTATGGAACTTGCATAACCTTAAAAAAGAACAAACAATTTAAAAGTGCATTAAGTGTTATAAAAACAAAATTACAAATAATAGTGACATAAAAGTAGTTAAAGTACTTAACTGTGATACGAATGGATTTTTTTGAATGGTAAGAAATTAATATTTTCAAGAATTTTCAAGTATTAAGTATTTATGTTTCTCTTTGTTTTGATGATTTTATTTTATTTTGATTTTTTTTTTATAAAGTTTAAAGTTTATTGTTTAATTAGTCGTAAGAGATATTAAGAGTAAAACATTTATGAAAACTTACGTATAAGAAATATATTGAATAGTAAATATCATTATTAGAGATAAATGAAATCTGAATCTACCTTGAGATCATTTTTGAACCAACATGAAAATCTAATAGAAAATATACAAAGTACGCCCAACAGAATTTACAAATCATCTTTTTTTTTGATAATTGTTATTAAATGTTAAAAATAATTTTTTTTGTTTTCTTAACAAAGTATAAGATTACAATATATCGGTTTAAATAAAAACATTTCTGTAGATTTTATAATTATTCAAAACTCAATTAATTGTGCACAAAAAAATTACTACCATTTAGTAAAATTTCTTAACACTTTCAATTTATTAAAGCATTGACAACTTCGTAAACTCCTAAAAAAATGTCCATGTTATAACTAAAGAAAACAAAAATATTGCAATTTCACTTTTCTATTAATTCATCCTTTTTATAAAAAAACAGCTTCAACGGCTTTCGTTTTATTTTTAAGATGCAAATAATGCTTGTGTAATTAACTCTTTATCAACTTTGTTTGTTCAAGAATTACAGAAACATCAATAAGGAAGTACAAAATGGCACGTTGAACTCATTCGATCATAAACTTTAGACAAAGAGACATCCGCATATTATTATTGTCAATAATGTTAAAATAGAAACAAAACCAAGCAATAACATTAAGCGTTAAAGTAAGAAATATTGAATAATCGATTAATAACAACATCTGGAACCTTTAATCATTAGTGATTTGAAGTTTATTTTTTATCAAATACAAATTGGAGTGCATCTATCTTTTATCGTATATTGTTTATAAAATAGCCAAAGGATTATATTAAAAAAAGTTATACATTCCATCTACGAAATTCAGTTACATCTGATATATTTTCCGCTGAATTATCTATAAAGATGTCACCCGGAATCAAAATTTTAGCGGAAAACTCTACCAAATATCGCAAAGTATAAATTCCTTCGGACGTAGTTCCTGAAAAGGATTCACAGACGTACAATCATTATTTGCAAAAGGTTCGAGTTAAATTATATTGTAATTTGATAAGTATTCGTATTTTTTTGGGTAGTCATATAAATATACCAATTGGATTGATCTAAATGAATATTAAAAGAATCGCTTATACGCGAGGTCCGAAAATTAACTGAGGGAGAAAAATAAATTTATTCGAAACGTATTTTTTTTGGTCGTTCTCCAACCAAATTCATCGATTAAACCAACGATCCTTCATAATAATTTCAATGGATTCAATTATATTTTAACGATTTGTTACAATATATTGATTTTATTTTGGCCTTTGATATGATTACCAACCGAAATACCGGTAATATTACGAAAAAAAATGTCCCCACCTCTGACGGTGAACATTTCACGTGGATATATTCGCAGGAGATACTTTTTATGCCAATGTCGAATACAATTTTCTTTGAATGTGCATAAGCACTTAGGAAAATAAACAGAAATTTCGTCTTCTATGTTCACTCACAAATTCGTCGCATGTCAAATACTCGTAAGCTGATGCTTTCAACTATAGTTACACCTTTAAGCTTCAAGATACTCGGATCCGGTAATAAAGGATTCACTCCTTAACCGGGATATGTTTAAATGCAATCAAAGTTTAGCAAAAGTAGGTAACCTCATTTAGCTTTGGAGTTCTTAGCCAATATTTTTTGGTATAATAGTTTTTCGACTTTTCTTGTTATTACGTTTTCGTTTTTGAAAAATTCTGAAAATTGATTCATTTTGTTGTTTGTGAACAAAACCATGCATTTGTGTGACTCGTACGGTTCCTTTAGCGGAGTTTGTCAACAAAAAAGGACTCCTGCTGAGATCACAAGAGATCCTGTCGAGCTCTTTCTCTATACAGTGGAAAAAAACTTCCACAAACGAAATTACTGTAGAGTGTTTGATATGAAATTCAGGTATAATTTAGTAGGAATTATTTAATTTACTGACTTGAAATAGATTGTAATATAAAACAACCCAACAGAAATTTTTCAAAACACACAACGAGTTACCCGTGGTATTTTTTTAAGGGGAGCAGCTTTTCTAGTTTTCGGTAAACTAGTAGTTTTCACTGGTTTTGGTTTATTAGTTTTCATTTTTTTTTGTCTGTCTGGCCTTATTGGAATTTTTAGCTTTCGTGGTGATTTTTTTCTTTGGAGCTTTTGGTGTATCTTCAGTTTTAAATATTTTTGCAATTACTGTTTACCGAGAGATTTTTGAGAGCAGTTTTTATATTTTCTTTTGCTTAACCGAATCAAATAAAGTCGTCGCAAAAGCTAATTTATGGTGCAGATGCACATTTTCCTTTAATTTGTACTTGTAGTATTAATGTAATTTTTTAGCATCTACCTTATAATTGAATGCAATATTTTTTTTAATTCCTTGAAGTTTCTTTAATGGCATTAGCAGAAGTAGATGGGTAAGAGGGTTTGCTTCTTGCAATTTTTACTTTCTTTTTATGTGATAAAGTTTAAGGAGACCTTGAAGACGCTACAGAAGTTTGATTATCCTACTATAATTGTTTTGTGTTGTTAATGCTATTTAATTTGTAGAAGTTTTATGCATAGCATGACCTATTGTTTTGTAAATGTGTGATGTAACTAGCGGCTCAGCATTATGTATGCATAAAATTTAATTTTAAGCATAATTAATTATTTAAAAATTCCTAGTAAACTATATCCATATAATTATAAAGTTTGAGTTAAAATAAAACTCACTCTTTCTGCTTTCTCTTGGCCACTGTTTATCGGATCTTCCATTAATTTACTTTTGGTAAATTTACTTTAGCGAAAAAAAAACCGGATGCAAGAAAATGGCGTGACCTAGAAGTTAATAACCAATCTCTGGGAGTCTAAATGATGAAGAACGCCCTGGGGGAACAAATATGTGAGAATGAATAGAACGCCAAATGTGAAATGGAACTTTAATGCGTGTCTTCATTGTAGGTAACAACTAGAGGTAGAGGTTAGGTCGCGTACCTACTCAAAATACAATCAAAAGCTTTTGTATTAGAGTACGCCTCGTTTGCCTAAAGACTATGGAATATTAAAGTAGATATTGAGTTTGTTTCGTAGACGGAAATTGGAAATCAGGTGCCTTTAATGATATTTTAACCGGTGTTACGATAATACGAAATATTCGGATGCAAAACTACTCGGGGCCTCTATCCTTTATTTATTATACATTTTCTATATAGTTTGCCAGCGATTTAATTGTCCCATTATCACACCGAATCTTAATAATTAATAATTTTATGAATCGTTGGAATACTCGAAATTCCAAAAAGGAACCTATATATATATATATATATATTATATTCGGTACATAATCTTGTTTATGATTCCTCCGCCGTTCGGGAATTTGTAACATCAACAAAAGGTCCGATCGCACAGTGCTGTGAAAAAAGCTTGTTTCTTTTGTTTTGACTGGACATGTGGCAACATTGGAAAACAGTAAACGCCGATTGGTATACTACAATTTGTTTGTCAGAAGTCATCGATAAATTGAGAGCAAATAATCCAAACGGTAAATTATTCTTCACCATGACAACGCCACCTCCCATTCAGCACGTCAAACCATTGATTTCTTGGGCAATCAAAGTGTTTAATTAATGACAAATTGCCCATATTTGCCTGACCTATCACCTTGTGATTATTTTTTATTTCCTGCAATAAAAATAAAATGCGTGGTAGGCGCTTTTCTTCACCTGAGGCGGCAGTAGACAAGTTCAAAGCACTGTAGAGTGGAAAAAATATTTTGCAACTTGCAAAAATGTATTGATGTTCAAGGTGAATACTTTGAAAAGCGATAAAGTTATTTAGAATATTTTTTTGTGTTTAATTACATTGTTTCACATAGATTCCAGAAATATTGGGAGCAGCCCTCTTATTAAATTTGTTTGTGGGCACTGTCTTCTTTTATAATTAATGTTTTTGATGTTAGGATACGTATTTTTCTAAAAATCATTTTTCTTGCAATAAGATTAGTCACTCCAAGTAATTTTTTTAGTGAGGTTTACATTATCTTCTAATATTCTATCAATTTGTGCTCCTGGTTTTAAAATTATCCCGGTTGGCAAATTTTTTTGGTCAAAACGTTTTCTTAGTTTACTGTCCAATCCTCTTCCATTTTTATGTGATAATCTTTTTCTGTTCTTTGTCACTCCTTTTTTAATTGTTTTTGTCTTTAAAATTCTTATTCTTGATGTCAATTTGAATATATTTTAATTGATTTTTATTGTTTTATTTTTCATTTGGGTATAATAACTAGTTATTTTTTTCTTTGATTCTCCTGCATTGCAAAATTCAAAACTTTAAATTCATTTTATATCTGAAGTGTTTTCATTTTCTGTTTTAGGTATGCCAATGTTTTTTCATATTTGGGATTTTCATCTTCTAACAACTTTATTCTGGTTATGTTATCATGCTTCTGTTTATACTGTCTAATTCCTTAGTATTCAATTGTAGTTTTAAAATGATTTTCTCTTTTTCTAATATTGTCGTTTCATATTTTTTTATAGTTTTTGAAGTTTGTAGTTAAGAAAATCAATTTCTAGAGACTGCTTTATAATTTTTGTTTCAAATGTTTATTGTGCCTCTATACAAAAGTTATCCAAATTTTGATGTAATCTTTATCTTTCAACTCTTTCTTTAAATTTGTAACTCTTATCTCTTCCTCATTTTTTTGGTTTTCATTCTGGCTGGCAATTATAACTACATCTTTAAATTCCCTTTCAACTGAGATGGATTTATTACTTTAATGTAGGATTGAGGCTTCAAACAACTGCAAAAATCCCTGGTCTGAATAAATTATTTAAAAAAAATTCGGTTTAGTTTCATTTGTTGATTTAGAGACCTATCAGCGATAAATGTATCTATATAGAGCTACATTCCTGAAAGCACGTGAATTCGGTAAATACCAATTTTTTTCATTAATAAAGTATAACTGATTAATCTAATGTATTTGATATTCATTAACAATTCTAACTCAAGAACGAGATACTTTTCCGCTCGCTATAAAAACCATTTAATAGACATAAAACTAGGTGAACAAGAAGTCCTTATCGCTTGTTGGATAAAAAATCAAAAACGATATTTCGATATCGAGAATATTCCAACAATTTTCGCCGATGGCGGAAAACCTTCCAAGCCAGCGTTATCCGTCATTCCAGCCGTTCCACTCTAAATCTCTTTTCAACGTTTGTCAAAAAGAAAATTCGAAAAAAACGTAAGGTCACAGCCAAAAAATTATATGATGAATTACTTACTGTTTTATTGAACTTTGGTTTCCGCTTTAACGTGATGGATTTTCTATTTTTCTTTTTTAATAACACGCGCAGAAATGATGAATCGGCCACCGCCTCATTTGCGTTATTTTGCAAGTAAAAGGTCGTGTTTCGGAATAGTGAGTTAGTTCATTTTGATTATTGAATTTAAGCGATTCGGGAAATAAATTATACCAAATTAAGATTTATTGTGTTTGTTGTGTTTGTTGTACCAAAGTAGAGGCTGCTAATAGGAAAAATACACGTTGAGCCAAGCAGAAGACTAGAATTAAATACTAATAAATGAAAACCAAATCAATAGACAATTGACATATGTTTCTTATCCATATGGTTACGGATATCATTACACCTCTGTATTCCTTTATTATCGCACGCCTCATTTATTTACAATAACGAAAGAAGTTTAACATTGAAAAGAATATCCCTTGTAATGATAATATGTATAAAAAAAGTGTGGCATTAAAAGACCTTTTTAAATTTTTCAAAGGATTTTTCGAGCGAAAGAATAATATCACACAATTGGATATTCTGCGAGCTATCAAAATAAACGACAACGCAGGAAAATGGTCGTTTCCAATGAGCATTTCCAGACCATAAAAGGACGTTAAGCTTCAAATACACATGATGCAGACTAAGCAAAATTTATTCTCAAAACCGACCCTTTGCGCATTGAAAAATTGCATCAAATTTTTATGTTTCTTTATTAATACATTTTTTTTTTTTTTTTTTTTAGAAACACCTGTAGGGAATTTCTTATCATTGTGATCTGATCATCAGCGCGATCAATGAACAATTTTATTCTAGCCTAAATTACTACGAATGTCTTAAAACTAAGGGTCTTACTCAGTAGAAGTTCCTTAGATTGTACTAAAAATAACACTAACATTATCGTATAAAATTTCGCACTTTGCTCTGCTTTTACACTAGGCACTTAAATAACTAACTCAAATGGCTTTGTCCTCTTGAGTCTTCTCGTCTGGTTGGTGTTGTCGAGGAGCTGGATTGCCTCAACATTCACGTGATCTAAGAGTCGCTGTTCATGACTCTTGGCAAATATGGTGGTTACCTGTTTAACATTGTCCATCTCCAAGTCCCGGTGGAGGTCACTATTTCGGAAGTACCAGGGTGCATCGACGATGTTCCTCAGCACTTTATTTTGGAATCTCTGGATGATTTGGGTGTTGCTTTCGCTAGCGCAACCCCATAGTTGGATCCCATAGGTCCATATCGGTTTTAAGATCTGTTTATATATTAATAATTTATTGTATATTGTCAGAGTGGATTTTCTTCCCAGCAGCCAATATATTTTCTTGTATCTAATTCCGAGTTCTTCACGTTTCTTTTTGATGTGAGCTTTCCAGCGAAGCTTCGCGTCTAGAGTTAGTCCCAGGTATTTTGCTGTGTTAGCATGTGGTATCTGTTCATCATCTATTCTGATTGGTACATATTGTTCCCTTTTGTTTGTGAAATTAACATGTACCGATTTATTCTTGTTTAGGGTAATTCTCCATTTTTTCGTCCAGTTATTAATTTTATTAAGTGATGTCTGCAGGTTATTTGCTGCTTCTTCGTGGTTATTGCCTATAGCCAATATGGCTGTGTCGTCAGCAAATGTAGCAATGGTATCGTTGTCTAACTGAGGGATGTCACTAGTGTACAGCAGGTACAGGACTGGTCCTAGCACACTTCCTTGTGGCACACCCGCATTAATTTCTTTTAGATCTGAATAAACATCTTCCTGCTTTATTCTAAAAGCTCGGTGTGATATATATGAGTCTAATAGTTGTGCATATTGTTTGGGCAAGAGTTTGTTCAATTTGTATTTGAGTCCTTCATGCCAAACCTTATCAAATGCCTGAGCCACGTCTAAGAAGACAGAGGAGCAGACCTTCTTTTCTTCTAATGATTTTTCTATGACATCAGTTATCCTGTGTACTTGGTCTATGGTGGAGTGACTTTTTCTGAAGCCAAACTGATGCGATGGTATTAACTTTCTTTCTTCAAGTATAGGATTTAATCTTTTCAGTAGTATTTTCTCAAATAGTTTTGATATCACTGGTAATAGAGATATTGGCCTGTAAGATGATACTACATTTGGTGGCTTCCCTGGTTTGGGAATCATTATAACTTCAGCTACTTTCCACAAGATAGGTACATACTTGAGTTTGAAGGCTGCATTGATAATATATGTTAATTTAACTATAGCTTTCTTTGGTAAGTGTTTAAGTATTTCACCTGTAATTAGGTCAAATCCAGGTGCTTTCCTCGGATTGATATTTTCTTTGATCATTGTGGATATTTCCTTCGGAGTAGTAAGGGTTATTTCCAAATTGTTCTGATTTAATATTATTTGACCTAGTTGCTCTTCTCCTTCGTTGGCTGTAAATGTGTTTGCTAGGTGCTCTGCAAATCTATTTGCTTTTTGTTGATTGTTTCTAGCCCAACTTCCACCTTCATTTCTGATTGGTGGATTTTGGACAATTGGTCTTTTTAGTCTTTTAGTCGCTTTCCATAATGAGTAATCTGTATTTTTGTCGTTTGTCAAATCTGTTAAATATTCGCTTATAGCATTATTCTTCATACTCTGAATATCCCTTTTCAGCTGCTGGGTGGCATTGTTCAATCTAGTTTTGTCTTCTGGTGCTCTAGTTTGTTGCCACTTCCGTCTTAACTTGCGCTTTTCGCGAATCAGTTCTCTTATTTCCTTTGGGTAGTTATTGCCCTTTGTTCTTGCAATTAAATTAGGGGTACTGTCCCATGCAGCTTGCTGGATGCAGTTGTTCAGTAACTCGACATCCTTATCTATCTCTTCTTTTGTTTTAGGTTTTACTGAGAGATTAATTTGTTCTTCCAGCAGAATTTGGAAACTCCGCCAGTCTGTTTGCCTGTTGACAAGACTTGGAGGGTTTTGCCTTTGTATGACTGAGTCACTAAGTGTAAGTAGGATGGGAGAGTGGTCAGAGTTCATATCCCATGCCTCTTCTACTTGCATGTAGTTTACTGATATATTTCTTGTTATGAAGAAGTCAATCAAATCTGGAATTTTATTCAGATCGGTAGGCCAATATGTTGGCTTTCCTGTTGATAAGGTTTCGCAATTCAACTGTTTAGTTGCATTAAAGAGTTCTCTTCCTTTAGTTGTAATGAGCCTTGATCCCCAATGGGTGTGTTTGGCATTGAAATCACCCCCTATGATGAATCTATAGCCTTGTGTTTCTAGGAACTCAATGTATTGTTCTTTTTTGATAGTATGCCTGGGCGGACAATAGATCGCTGTGACAATTATCTCATAAGTTTTTGTTCTTACGTTTACTGATGTAGCTTGTATTATTCTTGTCTTGTAATCCATTTCTTGGTAATGATTAATACTGTCTTTTATTATGACTGCACTACCTCCTTTGGAGTCATTGTCAGGATGTATGGTATGATACACTTTATATCCTTTAAATCTAACGTATGACTCGTTTGTGAAATGTGTTTCAGAAACGAGGCATATATCAATTTTTTCTATCTCTAATATGGCTTGCAGCTCTAATTGATGCTGTAATAGCCCATTAGCATTCCATTCTAGGATTCGTAGACTATTTACCGCCATTAGAAACCCTTTTTGGTATAGCTCCTTTGGTGCTGTATTCTATTCTGGTTATTCTTTCGTCCAGATTGGATAGTTTCTCTAGTATGTGCTGTAGAGTTTGTTCTATATTTGATTTGTTTTGTTCGTTTTTTTGTTCTTCGTTTCTAGATAGTACCTGACTAAAGGTCTTTTTTCTTTCTTCTGGAGTTGGAATTTCACTCATTCTTCTTTGTTCTCTTTGTGGTTGTCTTGGTAGATTCTTATTAATATTTTTTTTGTTTTGATTATTATTCTTTAATTTCTGCATCTCCTTTGCAACGATACAGTTTCTGTAACTTGCCGGATGTTCTCCACCACAGTTTACACATTTTGGTTTTACGTTCCTTGGTTTATCACAATCGACTGTTAGGTGTTTTGCAGTGCATCTAACGCATCTGGGTTCTTTGCCGCAGTATCTTCGAGTATGTCCATATGACTGGCATCTTTTGCATTGCGGTACTAATCTTGTCTTTCTCAGTGGTTCTATTATTACCTTGATATTGAGTATATCGGTAATTTCATGTATTTTGTTTAAATTTTCATCGTTGCTAAATACTAGCATGAACATGTTCAGCGGCTGTTTTGTTTTATATCTTAATTTTGGTATTACATCCAATATTTTGTACCCTCTCCTTGTAAGGTCCTGCATGATGGCTTCTTTTCCAGCAGTGTGATGAAGCTTTTTGACCATAACTCTGATTGGTCGGTTTTGCTTATTTTCATATGAGTGCCACATGTAATTATTTTCATTTAAATTTCTGACAACTTTCTTGAAATCTTCTTCATTTTCAAAGTTAATTTTTGCACTGGTGTCGCTTAGTACTTTTATGTTGAATTTGTTGGAATTCTTTCTAGCTAGTTCATGTAATTCAGGAAATCTGGTGATTTTTTCCACTATTATTGGCGGTGGTAGCTGTGGTTTCTTCGTCTTTTCAACCACTTTTTGTGGTACTTTTGATTCTTTTTGCGGAGGGGTCAGCGATGTATTCATTCTACGCTTTTTCCGATCTTTAACACGAATCCACTCTGTTTCTTCAGCTAGTTCCTCTTCATCAGTTGCATATTCGATTCTCTGAGTTTGTTTTTGCTCTGGAAATCTCTTTTCTAATTCTGTTAATTTTAATTGTAGCTGTTCAACTACTTTTTCTAAGTGGGTGGCCCTTTTCTCGGCATTCCCTTTTTCTGCTTCAGTTTTTTTCCATACTGTATACAGTTGTTGTTCATTTTGCGATCTCGCATAATTCTCCTGAAAGAGTGCATTATTTTTTTGCATTAGTAATGCCTCATTGGGTGTTTGCATCGCAATACTTGATTGCATCATTCTCACGATAACTTGCAACTTTCACACAGGTCGCCGGGCTCACTCGCGAGACATGAGACCCGTTATTTTCGACTATTTACGCATAAAACGAAATATTTTAAAAAGCGCCCGGACTATTTAACAATTTTAACAAGCTTACTGCTATCGCGTTTTTATTCCGTTTGCGTTTTTGTCGCTTCACTCGACTGCTATCGATACGATGTTTATTCGACGAAAGTCAAATGACAACTTTTCTTTATTAATACATAAAACAATAATCTTTGTTATAGTATTTTTAGGTTTGAAATTTCAAGATAATTTTGTTTGATATGTAATAATACAAAATAAAGAATTTTGTAAAATAAGGTCTTTCTTTATACGAAAACTGTTTTTTTTTACAGTAAAATTTTGAATTAAGTAAATTTTGTTAATAAAAGATAAATGAAATTAAATGGAAACTAAATCGGGCAAAAAAAACAAATCATGATTGTTGTCACTTCTAAGTGAGAGAAAATACTTCACTGTAAAAAAAAAACGTGAACTAAACTTTATATTCAAAACACTGGGGTTATGTTCTATTATCACACATCGACAAAAGAATTAATTAATTAATTTACTAAGTTATGAATTTAACTATTTTGACAAATTTTTCACGATTTTTTATAAGTATTCGAAATTTTATATTTGACAGCTACCTTTTTTGGAATTTTACCAAAAATGCCTAATTTTAATTATATGAAATTCAATAATGAAATGTGTTTGTTGTCCCTTAAAATAATTATTTAATATTAAACTCTAAACTTTCCTGTCAGATTTGGATATGCCCAATTTACCTACTAAAAATATAATAAAAATAATACATACGTATTTTTGATTCATAATTTTCGGAAAAATCCTCAAACCTGATCCTCAAACCTGACGATTTTTATTTTCAAAATGTGTTAAAAAATATACAGGGTGTTCGCGAAAATAATGCACATATTTACGAATGAGGTATAAAAACGTATGCTGAATAAAAACAATGGTTTTTTAAACATCCTAAAAATAAGTTTTTATTTTAGTACACCTTTCTAAATTTACTATTTTTAATTTTCCAAATATTTTTGGCAGTTTATAAACCCCAATTATTTAAAATAACTGATATAGTTCGATAGATAATTAAAAGATATCGCCGTTCATGAATGACCCCTTTTAGAAAAATGCAGTTGAATTTTCAATTTTTAATTAATTCTTATAATTATTTGTAATTAACTTTTTGCTAATTAAATAGGTAGTTTTCGATGGAGAAGACTTATTTGGCGCAGTCAGTAGGAAAATTTCCTATTGATATTTTTTTGTATCAACGACTAGCCGAATTTCCAACATTAATTAGTGAATTTCAATTTTAGATCCATCGCGGTTAAACTTGCATCGCCAAGATTTGGGACTTCCATTGCCCAAATTTGCAAGGTCAATGTACTAGGGAAGACAGAATAATGGATACGGTCATCGCCCTTAGAGAATATCAAGGTAAAAAAAAAGTATAATTTATGGCACTTTTAACTGTTTAAGATATCAAAAACATTTTACAAAACTTAAATATAAACTTCTCTTAAACTATATTGTGTTGAATAACGAAAATATCATTCAATTTAAGCTTGAATATTTTAATTGCGTACCCGAATTTGACTCAAAATAACTTTAAAAACTCTAATACTTCCAAAGTTAAACAAAATTTCAATACAATTGTTGATATTCAAAATTGTAGTATTTGGAAATATTTAAGATAATTTTTTCAGATCAGGGGGATGAAGCTTTTTTCAATTAGGACTTAATTAAGTTCAAAGAAAATTATAATTAAATTTATTTATGATAAAAATAGTAAAATGAAAACTTTAAACTTTAAAACAGGAAAAACAATTTTTAAGTGCATACAGTGTTATAAAAACAAAATTACAAATAATAGAGACATAAAATTAGTTAAAATACTTAACTGTTACATGAATGTACTATCTTGAGTGATAAGAAAATAATATTTTCAAGTTTTCACGCTGATGCTGGGTCATAGCCATCCTTTTATTGGAAAGGATTTCTGAAAACTTATGTACAAAAAATATATTGGATTATAAATATCTTTATTAGAGTTAAACGAAATCTGAACTCACGTTGAGATCATTTTTGAACCAACATGAATCTAATAGAAAATATATATAAAGTGCGCCCAACAAAATTTATAAATTTTCTTTTATTCCTAATAATTGGTATTAAATATTAAAAACAATTTTGTAAAGAATGTTTTTTCTTTCACAACAAAATATAATATTACAATATATTAAAGCTTCTATTTTGCTTTTTAAAATCCTTTATTATATTTTAATAAATTAAAATTCTCATTAACAACACACCCTCGTGACTTTTGCAATTTCACCCGTGTCATTTTTCCTCCCTTCATTTTTAATTTTATTCAAAGTTTATAAAGTTCTGTTTGGAACGAAACAATTTCGAATGTAATTTCCTTGTCCGGTGGCAAATTTTTTATGATGTGCTCACTCAATAAATCCACTTCGAAATACTCTGCGGGGTAACGTTTTCCTAAAACGGAAAATAGCCAGTCTCGTTTATGCTTTTACTTTCTATTATTTCATGCACCGTCCGAAATTCTCCAGAGTTTTTGTTTCATCACTGCCCCAGAATCGGATTAAGCATTTTTAATCGTACTTTCGAATTATTTATGGTCTTGCTTAATGGAAAACATCGAATAAAATTATATGTCAAATAAAGGTCTTGTTTGACTTTATTTATAACTTAGCAACATATGTATATTTTGGAAAGATATGTGTGGGTAAATTAGAGACTATAATGGTATAGTTATCGATAAAATTTTTGAGTCCTGTACTGGGCATTCAGTAATATTAATAGTTAATATGCGTAATTTTCCAGTTTCCAAATGATTTCGTTTTAGCCTTAATTATAGATAATTTAGTTCCAGAGAAAATTGAACAAATTAGAGAAATCGACACCCTTTTGTGTAATAAAAATAAATGAAAGTAAAATTGAATGGATATCGAAAATACTTTCGTGTTTATATTTATTAGTATCAATAAAGGAAAAAAATTCGAATGACCTAAATCTGTTTTTACTAGACGTACAGTAATGTTTAATAGTCATGGAAAAATTAGATTATATCAAGAAGTGAAAACAATAAAGAGGAAAATGATGCAAAAAAATGGATAAATCGGCTGTGAACAAAGCAAAGAAAAATTTGAGAATGACCTGAGCCTATCTACATGAATGATTCCAGAAAATATTGGAGAAATGAAGAAAACAAAATAATTGTAAAAAAAAGAAGATATTACAAATAAGAGAAAACACTAGTTAGAAAACACATATAGAAGAGCAAATAAAATGTATGTAAGCAAAAAAGAATTGAAGATCCAAGAAAGAACGAAATGATAGAATGAAGGAAATGAATATAAATTAACCCGAAAAATGATTATTGAATATAAAAAAAAAGTTTGGAAGAGAAGATGCATGTTCGAAATGTGTCAACAAGCCTGAGATGAAAAATCGATTCTCATACATTGGGAAATCAACCTATTTTTAAAATTCACTCATGTTAAGCAAGTTAAAATAATATCAAATTCACATTAGTATATTTTCCAAAAGATCTCTTATGCAAATGACGCTAATCACTTACACGAAACGTGTCTATTTTAACTTCAAACAATCAACAACTCGCTAATATACGCCACAAAACTTACGCATCAAAAAAACCTCCAACTGACCTCATAATTGACCAATAAGGCATGATTATCCCTACTCTTTATCAACTTCCAAAACCGTCAAGAAGAGTCACTCACCAACTTCAAAATTATTAATAAGTCACACAATCTCCGCTTTTAAGTAAACTTATGATGTTTTTTTAATAAATATGGGATTGAGTATTTGTGGAAAGTGACCCACAAAATACTCTCAATTAAAAAGTAATAATCATATTGACCTTAAATACATACTGAAATACAAATTTATGTTTATGTTAATTAAAAAATATAGAAAAGAGATACGACACTGTTAAAATTATAAACGAGCAAAGTTGTTAATAGAAATTGGTTTAAATGATAGAAAAAAAAAACATTTCATCGGTCGCGTAAACTGATGGACTTTGAATAAAATGAAGTTGAAAAAGTGTCGGAGCGTCAAGTGTTTGTGTTTAACGCGATAAAACCCCGTCAGCAGTTAAAAGTTCCGCATTGTTTCCGGTTCTTAGTTTTTTCAAACCGTTCGCGTTTTTACGTCCGGCCGAGTTCCGGCCGCTTATTTAAGGGAATTAAATAAATCGCGGCCCGACTAGTCCATGGATCAACAGGATAAATTGAGGGCAATAAATCGAAGGTCCTTTTAAGAAAAACGGCGACGCTGCAAACTCGGATTAAACGCAAAGTGGTTCGAGGGTAATTCGCACATTTGTCGATAAATAAGAAACCCCGGGACGATGTGACGTCCGGAGATTGTGTTTCTACGTTTACGGCTAAGAAGTTACTTTGTTTCGCCGTGAATCATAACAAAGCGGATTTATTTGCTGCGCACTTTTAAGAAATTGCAATTCGTCCGCTGAAAAAAGAAAAGCTCCACAGTCAAATTTGGCAATTTGAAATTTTGTACAGCGAACTATAATGATAATAATAATCTTATAGTAAAGATAATGTAATTAATTTGGGCGAAATGAGTAATTTCTAGCTTCGAACAAACAACGAACTAATTCTCCAAATCTTGAAAAGCAACGAAAGCTATAATTCGACCTTTTAATCGCGAAAGGAAGAATTTAAGGCTTAAAAAATGAGGGAACAAATCTCTAATGCAAGTTTCACCCAAATCCGCGAACACCACTGCTTTAACTCCATAACAAGATTGCTCTTTTCTTTAACTTTTTGCTCTGACTCCCTCACGAAATCGTCCTCTTTTGACAGTTTAAATTTTGCAATATTGCAAAAATTTGTATACAACTTGGTTGATTTTATACCCACGTTCTCTATGAAGAATTATTAGTACTCGACCTCCATATCCTTTAGAACTAAATTGTTCACGTTTTTTTTTGTTTATAGATTTTATGTCGATAAATTTTATCTTCTCTATTTATAAAATATTGCAATATATGTAGATTAAATATGTGAAACCATATATAAGATTGTGTTGTTTTATGCCGAGCGGGAAATCATGAAGTTCTTAATATGGATTTGTTAATGAATTGTAGAAAATGAAACTACAATGGGATAGAAGGTGAAAATCCTAATTTTAAAAAAACGATTGACATACTTATAACACAAAAGAGACAATCTTGGACGAGAGCTTTTTTATAGGAAGATAAAACCCCGAAAATCTTCACTTCTTTCATCAAACTCAAACTCATCAACTGAAATCCATGCATCTGTTACTTAAATTTCAAAATGTCTTCTGTATATTTTTTCCGAAGTATTTCTTATATTTAAAAAAAAGTATAGTATTTAAATATTTAAAGATTTTTTTAATTCCTTCTATACAATCTTAGAAAGTAAATAACCATCACCAAATTTCTAACTTTTCTGCTACTTTTTCTCAGAGCTCCGTTACATTATAATTTAATTTTTTCTTGTATACAGGGCGTTTTTTCTTCTTCAATAACCTTTGATTATTACAATAATAAAAATGTAATGTGGAGGAAGCCGCATAACAAAACAACAAAATATGTTCGGTTTCTCGAAATTAAAATAGAAAACCTCCGCGCTATAAAATTGATATATAGTTGGAAGTGTAGAGAGCTGAAACCTGGATAAATATTATTTTCTCAAATTTATCCAGACCGACTAGAGATATTATAGTCTCTATTGCTGCGGAAAGATATTACGTTCTTTTATCCCTCATTCTTTCCGAAACATAAAACAGATTAAATTATAAATATGTGCGGTACTTAATGCTTTTAATATCTGGAATTTAACTGAAGTTCCGCGTTTGAATAAACTCCGGTATTATGTCCACTGGATGAGATTCTTTAATATGCAAATAATGCCCTATTAATAAGTCGATAATTTCATAAGAGCAGGGATTGGGGCATTTTGTCCAGAGAAAATTTCTATTGTAGTACTTAACTGACCTACATTTGTAAATTTCATAACAACCTATTGTTAACTATTAAATAGTAGTTGTAAGAAAGGCTGATTATTGTAGGAGAATATATATAAAATTTAAAAGCAAATTATTTGTTGTAATCCATAACATAATGGTCCATAAGCAAAAAAAAGTTTCAGGGATAAATTATTTAAATGTTACTTTACAAGAGCTACTAATTATGTAGAATTTAAAATATGTGACATTTACAAATTGTTTATAAGTATAATAATATTCATATGAAACAAACTTCATAAAATTTTCCCTGACGTTGAAAATAAAACAAAATTTTCAAAAGCTCGGATATAATCTTAAATTCTTTTACTGTTGGATTCCCAATAATTATAAATCATTTCTATATATATATATAGAAATTAAATTGATTGCATAAATCCGGAGCAGCAGCGCATCACTTTATTCCGGTTGAAATATTCGCATTTATTAATTTTACAATGCTTCCTTTTCATCAAGTCGACTGCTTCCGGATTAAAGAAAATCCTTCAATAATAGAGTTTCATCAAAGAAGTGACTTTCCTAATTCGCGTTGCACTAATGTACAAAGTTATTTAAACATTTGAAATACTCGTAGAATTCGGCTTCTCGAAGTGTAATTTCATTAGCTTAATTCGGAAGTGGAATTTCAGCCAAACTTGGAAAATACTTTATTAACTCAATTATGAAGTAAAATTATGGTTACACTACCACTTCAGTGCTTATAGAGGACGTTTTAATGCTTTCGATGTATATATAAAGTGTTACAATTTATAACAACTTGTTACTTGTTTATGGTCCGTTTTCCTGGCTAGTAATTAAGCTTAATTACACCTCGGAAAATACTTCTTTACGATAAACGGAAACAAATGCAGACAATCTTCTTCTTCTTCTTCTTCTTCTTCTTCTTCTTCTTCTTCTTCTTCTTCTTCTTCTTCTTCACTAGATATCCTTATGCACTTTAAAGCGTCAGATTAAAACTTTTAGCCTCTATATTAGCCAACTTTTTCCATTTACCTCAGTCCAGCGCTAATGTTGTTCCTCTCTTTTTTACCATCTTTTCTATTCGTTTCCAACAGGTCTTTCTTGGTTTTGCACTCCAATTTATAAGATTTTTCTTGCAAATCTACGTGGGTGGGTTTATTTTTATTACGTGCCCAAAACTAATTTAGTTTTGTCTTTTGTAGTTTCAAATTTTTTTTACGATTAGTAAGTAGTAGATCTGTTTCTATTGACTAAACATCCATAATTTGCTCTATTTTGTTTTTTCGTTGTGGCAACTTGGCTATTTTCTATATTCTTTTTATTAGTCTATTCATTACCTTTATAGACAGTTAATGAATTATTTAATCCTTTTATTAAAATTAAACAAATCTTTGTCCATTAATTTGTACTCTTACACATTCCAGTAGATGCTTTTCAACGTTCTAATTATTTTATTTTGTACTTGTAATGTTCGCATATTCTTTCCTTCTCATTCGATCTTCTTGAAAACTTCTCCCCTGTTACTTCATTCTATCTAGGTCTTTTAGTCTTTTAAGGTGTTTTTCGTCGACTTTTCTGCTTTGAAAATTGCTTGTTCTTCTTTCAGTTTGTTTATTCATTTTTTCCTTAATTTTAAGTAGACATATGATTTGGTCATTAAAATATGTGGAAATTAGCATTTTCGTATCTAATTACTGTTTCTCGAACACAAATGAATCCTTTTTATAATGATAGGTAAAGAAGCTCCGAATTTTTTATGGTTTTTAATGTATTTTTAGGGGTTTTCTAGTTTTTCCGATTTTTTCTAGGGTAACAACAATTTTTTCAAGGATTTTATGAAGCTCCTAAATTTCGTCAATTCCGAAAGTCCTTTTCTGCAAAATTTCATTCTGATGGAAAAAATGTAAATACGTATCAGAAAAAATTATTTTCTTCAAATTTGAGTTTTGATCGATTGTAATTTTAATCATTAAAAATAAAATGATGGTTCATTATATAAATATTAAATTAATTGTTTCAACTCTTACTTTGTGGAAACTATTCATTATAAATATAAAAAGATAAATTATAGTTTTCTGAATTTCCACAGGATTCCAAAGCTTTTTAAATTATATTTTATCGACCAGGTTTCGATTATTTGCATCGTCAGGAATGACATAAGATTGACAGATCTGTCGTCAAAAGAAGTAGAAAAGACATAGAAGTAAGAGAAAGCATATATAAAACTTATTTTAAGTGTGTTTTTCTTTAAATTATTATTCCGATTTATCGTTAAATTAAAACACTTACAAGTCTACATTCGTCTTTTTAAATCTCGTTTAGAAACTGTGAACTGTTCAATTGTGTTTTTCTTTAAAAAGACTAAAATTATCAAGTTTAAAGGAGTATAATAATTTTACATAAAATGGTGTTTTTATAACATGTTTTCTAATCAAACTTTTTCAATAATTTATACTTTACTTTTTATAATCAATACTTGAAAAGGTTTCTGTTCTAATTTTCCCAAATATTTTGACAGCTTACAAGCCTCAATTACTTAAAATTATTGATATGGTTAAATAAATAGTTATAAAATCGACATTTTTGTTCCAGAATTATACGTTTCTTAAAATTACTTCATTATCTATGAAGATTATAAAGAAGTGAAGTGCATACTCTTTTGTATAATATTTAGTTGAGCATGGATCTAAAACAGAAGAAGAATTTTAATTAACAACTTTCTATACAAGTTTGCAACTGGGTAATTTGCATCTAATAGAAAACCATTAATTACCCCCGCATACTTTCTTTATACAACAATATTTTAAAGATATAATATACTTCGCAGTTGGAAAAATACGAGGGTTATTTTATTATCAAGATAAGATTTGTCGCAAAATCGAAACAACTGTGAAAATTCGAAGGATCTTAGCACATATTTGTAGCGCAATGTCTCTAGCACGTCAGTTGTCAGTCCTGAGCGTGCAGTGAGCACCTAAACACACCGACAACTATAAAGTCTCCTGCTAAGTGTGAAGTGCGTGTTGTAATTTGATTTCTTCATAATAAAAAGTTCAGAATAGCGAACAAGAATGTAGCTAAATCTTGCTAATAACATATATTAAATTTTCAATATTTTTATTGCCGATCGAATAAAATTGCCGTGGTATTATGATAGCTAAAGATTTCTAAAAATCTCATAAAACTTATACCAACACTAAACTCTGTAGGGAAACTTCGCTACGTTTCTGTGTTCAACAGATAAAAAAAGTGGGTGCGCATACTGCTCACGCGATCAGTTTGCCGTTTAACAATTTTTCTTAGGAAGTAACATTAGAGAGAGTATTTACGAGTGGCAGGTAAAAACAAATGGGGCCAAAATGCTGCAACTAAATTGAAATTAATTTTAGCCCATTTTAGAATTATGGAATGATTTAAAAAACGGGTGTCATTTAATTGTTTACACTAGAAATTTAAAGGTAAGATTGTCTAGAAATGTATTTTAAATTATAAACTTTTCTATTTTGTAAGCGCTTAAAAAAAACTATTCTAAAAATATTTGGAACTGTCGGAATTTACGAATTATCTAACAAACCTTAACAAATATTTATCATCATATTACTTTGAATGGATTTAAAAATGTTGTTCTTTCTGCGAATCAATTCTACATTTAATTATTCAAAATAACGATTTTATTTAAATATTTAAAAGTTTATAGGAAAATACATGTACTATAATGCTCATAATATTTTAAAGAAATAAATCTTAGAACAGAACAATTGCAGTATATACTATAAAATATGTATATATTTCAATATTTAGCCATTTTTTCAATATTTTAATGGCATCAAATTCAGAAAAGGTATAGTAACGATTTAAAATGGAAGATTTTATATTCTATCTAAGATTGAAAAGTTATTATACTATTAAAATCGCAAACAGAAAATTTAAAGCAATAAACCCTCGTAAAGGGAAGAAATCAAATATAAAATTACGAATATTACATTCTCTGAAAATAAAATATTGATATTTCAACGTATTAATTTCATTTTGATGTCTCAATGTTTCTAAGCGATTGGGAACCCGGTACGACTAACGCCATTTCAATGAAATTTCCTCTCGTATATTGAGTTGAATTTTAATTATGAGCGAATTAGTGAAAATCCTGTCAACGTCAAATTAGCACAAAGTGCAACCACGGCCATTAATTTGTTACACACAAAGTCCATAGTATTTTACCATACTATATATCTTTCATTATACTTAGTGAATAGTTTTAATGGGTCAAATATGATGAATCAAAACTGCGGAATATTCTTTTAGCTGAAGACTGATTCTAACGATTGTAAGTTGTAGAAAGCAAAAACATGAATTTTACATGATCTAATACTAAGTTATTAATAGTCGTCCTCAATTTTCACATAATGAAACTAAAAAAATCGTTATCCTTAACAGATGTCTCTAGTGAATTATTTATTTTATTAAGATAATAGATGGGGTGTTTCTAATTATCAAAGGTTGATTATATAACGCAAGCAGTAAATAATGAATACTAGTTATTACCGGAAAATAATACTGAGTTGGGATAATAAAAACTAGTCATCGTTTTTCAACGGTAATTACCGAATATCATTAAATATTAAATGAAATAGCAACTAAGAAAACGAAATATTTCCCTCTAAATGAATTTTTAATACACCAGAAGTGTATTTATGATATAAGAACCCAAATAATTAGATGTGAATTGTTTCAATATTTCATATTTGAAACGTGTTTCATACTAGATAAAATTTATTTTTCTTGACAAAAAAAAATCTTCCCTCTCATTAAATAAACATTATAACGTTATAATTTAAATGCGAACCGAAGGGAAGCATTTTAAAAGTAATTTTAAAAATAGATCGGATTAGATTGTTGGTGGAACCCCGAGGGGTGTACCTTAAATTATTTTAAGAGCCCGAACAAGCAGTTTCTTTGTTGGAAACCATCGAATAGAAGTGTGAGGTATTACCTAGTTTAGTCAAAATTACCTGAACGCCCATTACATAAGAAAAAGTTAATAGGAAACTCAGATAGACAAAAGATTTATTTATTACCTTCAAACACTGCGTCGTAGAGAAAGAGGATGAAATAATATTTACACCTAAAAAATTGTTAAATTTGGATTTTTAATCTAAAAAAATTTGTTGAATTAGGACTTTAGCACTAAAAAATTCAAACTGAATTTTTTTATAAAATTCGTAGTTTAAACTTTCAAACTAATTTTTTTTTTAAATTTAAACTTTAATTCTAATAAAAATGTTGAATTAGGACTGTTTTAAAATATACATGTAGACAAAGTTTTCTTTTTGAAGTTAGAAAAATAGGAGGTATTGTTGTTTGAAAAGAATAAATTAGTAGAAAAGTTAAACCGTATTTTTTTGTTTTAAAGTGGAGATGCTCTTTATTATTAGTATTTATCGTTACAATTTTAATGAATGATAATAATTTTTCTGTATAAAATTCAATAAAATTTTAACGAGTAGCCATAGGTATAACTAAAAAAATACAAATTTTGTGACGTACCATATCATTTTCTAAAGCTCATTCTACTGAGAAGAAAATAGAAGAAGTAAACAAAAGCAGGAAAATATGGCGAACGGAAGACTCTAGAATGAAATGAATATATAAAAAAATCATAAAAAGAGACCGTAACAAAATGTTTACGTGATAAAAAATAAAAATAATAAAATAATGTTTTCAAGGAATATGTTTTCTCTTTTCAGCAATCGTCTCGAACGAACCACTTATTGCTGGTAAATATTTCTAAAAATATCTCGCGGCGTATAAATAATCCCGATTGTTTTTTAAACCCGCCCCGAAAGCACAATAGCTCAGGATTAAAATGGTAATAAAAATGTCCGCACATTCTCAATTTGAATTAAAAAGACAACTGCGCCATCACTTTCGACAACCAGCACTAGTTTCAACAGAATTAATTAGTCTCTTCTAAGAGAAAAAATGTGTCAGAAATCTAAATGGATTACGTTTTCTTTTAGAAGAACAAACACGCGTCTCAAAAAATAGAACAAGAATGTGTTTTCATTATTATAGAACGCAGACAATACATTTAAAGCAAAACGGGTCCTAAAAAAATTCAATAAAAAGGTATAATGAAGTGTAGTTTATTTAGTTGATAAATGATAGTTGCAAAAAAATTGGGGTGAATTTCATTTATTTTCAAGGAGGGCGAATTTCTAATGTCGAGGTAGTTAAAATAAAAAAAAATATATAGAAAATTTATAAAACGTAATTTTAAAAAATTATCTACCACATTAATTTTCATTAATATTAACGTTATTGTGTTATTTATTAAACATATTTATACATATTATATTTAGTTATGAAAGAAATAATTGTACCTATGTCAAAATAGCTCGATTCAATATAACTTAAAAATATTTTTAATAGTGTAGAAATTCAGTATAAGTATAATTTATCTTTTCATATTTATTATGGATAGTTTCCACAAAATAAATGTTAAAACAATTAATTTAATAAACAAACTTATTAAACTTTTCTTTCTAAACGCCAACGCTAAAAATTGTTTTACTTTTGAAATATGTCAACCCTAGGAGGGAAAATTATTCACCTTGAAGTCCTTTCCAATAAAATGATGGTTATGGACCGGCATCAGCGTGAAAATTGTTTTTTCTTATGAGGCAAGAAAGTCTATTCATGTCACAGTCAAGTATTTTAATTTTATGTCATTATTATTTGTAACTTTGGTTTTTTAACCTTTTATGCACATAAAAAGTGCAAGTTACAAAAAAATTCAGTTCATTTAACTTTCTTTTCAGGTTATCAAATAAATTTTTACAATTTATATGAAAATTTGACATTTTTTAACATAGATAGATAGCAAAAAATTTCATTTAATTACTAATTTATAATGCTTGAATATCCTTAATTACTATTATTTACAACTATGTTATAATAAAAGTTGATCTTTTTACTTTGCATAATAACTTTTTATATGAGATTTCATTACATTGTTGTGAGCATGTTTTCGAATTCCTGGATATAATTATTATCAAATGTCAGGAAAATTTCTTTCCAAACAACTATTTTTTTGTTAATTTCCATAAGGAAAACAATTTCATTTAATTACTAATTAAATGAATATTCTTTTTTTTAATTTTGACGCATTTATATTTGTAATTTTACATGCACTCTATTTGATATACCATAGTTCAGAAACAATACAAATTCTAATTTACAAACATATTATTGCACACACACACACACAGACACACTATTTTTCATAAAAAAAATATGTTTCCATTTGTCATTGCACCGCATGAAAAATTTTAAATTTTTCTGTAATTTTAATTAAATTTCTTTGATTATTGATAATTCATATTATATTATTTTTATAGTAAAAGGTCTGAACCTTCCTGCAATAGATTTTAAATGTTTCTAATTTATAATATTATAGTATTTAATTTTTTATTATAATTGTTTCGTCTCCCTTTTATAAGCAGTATAGTGTTTCTTAGGAGAAAGGTAATTAAATAAATAAAATGTCTTTCAATTTCGTTTGTTTTATCCATTAAGTCCATTAGTTTCTAAAAATATCCACATCAATCTAAATCGTTAGTTTCGATTTTTCAAAATTCTTGAGGAATCCAAAACACGATTTTGTTTATACAGACACAATCACACAAGAATTTTAGTTTTATTTTGGAACACGTGTACTGTTAATTAAGTTCTGAAAATAGATTAGTAAACTTCTATGTTAAATAACATGTCAATTTTTAGATCAGTGCTTTAACGTCTTATATTTAATTTAGCTTTTGTAATTATTAAATAATAATATCGAAAATAATAAATAATGTTCACCGTTTAAACTTGATATTAGCTTTATTATTATTATTTTTTGTTTATATTATAAATAGGTGCATCATAGATGTAGGGATTATTTTAAATGATTAAACGATAGGCTGGTGGAAAATATTTTTAAATCCATTTAGGAAAATGGGGCACCCTTTATATTTCTGCATATTTTGAAAGAGCTTGTTATTTCTCGAATTTGTACATATTGGGTTTAGTGGATATAATTAAGTAAAAACGAGAAATAACTAACTGTTAGTTGTAGAATAAGTAAATTTATTTACTTTAGACTAATGAGAATAATAAGTTAAACAAAATTAATTCAAATGTTCAAAATGCTCTCCGTTCACCCCTTGACAATATGTCAGCCTATTAACAAATTCTTGAGCCACTCTTTCCAAGTCTTTATCCACGTACTATTAGTCCATATTCATCAATAATTCTTTGTCTCAATTCCTGCGAGCATGTTGCTCATTTAACGTAAACACGTGAATTTAGATAAGCACAAAGAAAAAACCTAATGGGCTTAGATCCGGAGAACGAGCAGGCCACTCTATAAATCGATCACCATAACCGATCGTCATTAATATTTCAATACGATCTTTTTCACTTAAATGAACCATTCTTAATCGTACAATGTATTTTCGTAAATTACAATTTGACAGTTTGGTTTATTAAAGTGCAGTATTCTTCGTTTTTACATATTTTTGACACTAAACCCAGTATGTATAAATTCGAGAAATAACAGGCTCTTTCAAAATCTGCAAAAATATACAGAGTGTCCCATTTAAATGAAAAAAGTTGAGGGTATTTCCGGTTAAATCGGAAGTATATTATTAAGAAAAAAAATGTACATCAGCTGCATTTTGGCCCATTGCATTTTCCTACAAAATGTCATAAATATCGTATGTTTCGTTTTAGGGATATTTACTTGGTTCCATGCTTTATCCCAACCATGTATGTATGGTGTTTTTATGATGGCAAAATCTCTGTTAAAAGTGACAAGCTATAAAAGAGTGACAGCAGCTTAAAAAGGGTTTTCTGCACGTAAACTCTCTTTTAAAATGATTCGAAAACGGCAGCCATCCGGGTTTATTACCAAACGATGCCTCTACCTTGAATTAATCGAAATGTAAAATAAACAAAAGTCCCCGTTTTAAAATCAACCGATTCATACAGTATTTATTTCTTGGATAATTTTTCTACAGTGATCGGTGTAGAGCTTGTTGATTGTTCTTCTATCTCCCTCTGTTTCACGAAGAGAGTGCGCCTCTATTTCAACGGTTTTCTCGATCGCGCCAACGGCCAAAACTTTGAACTCTCGCGTCGCCGTTTGTCGCTCAAAGAGCGACGCTCATTCCCGTTCAAACATCGGCACGACGTGTTTCGCTCTTTCAAAATATACTACGAGTCGACGTTTACGCGAACCGCACTTTTTTCCACTGAACGATTCAAAAACCGTTCGGAGTTTTTTCGTTTTTTGTGCGTACGCGTTGGTGTAAAAAATACATGTGAACTTGTGCAGAAAAAAGTTTTGTTGACGCAAATAATAAATGGACAAGTTGCGATGTGGATTTAAGTGGGCACTGGGATTTTTTAACGACTTTTTTGACGAACTTTTTCAATGAAAACGATGGGTTTTAATTCAGGAGTGTCGTTGTTTCTTTTAATAGGTAGGTTTTATTCCTGTATGGATTTTTTATAAAGGAGCACCAGGACTCCCTAAAAATAGTAAATAATCCATCCTCCTTTATAAATAAAAGGAAGCTGGGTGGGTGACTTATAATTATACAAAAATTGTTAAAGTCAGAAAAATCATTATTACCTTTACACTCAATAAAAACATACATTTCAGACAAAGAAAATACCATATGAATAATACAAATTTTATAATAAACAGTAAACGAAAGTACAATATATTTATTTTCTTAGCTATTTGTTTGTAAGTTAGTCAATAATAATACAAATATTTTGCGTGGATAACATAGTCATTTAATTTGTGTTGTTCCAAAGAAGACTGTAAATAATTTTTTATCCTTTTGTGTGCTAAAAAAGATTTTTACCTGCTAAAAATACTGGAAAAAAAAGCACAATGTTGTGGGCTCATTAAGAAATTAAATTAAATTAGATTAGATTAAATTTTGGAGTAGCTTATTGTTCATAAACTAATTTTTGTAGATACATTTTTTTGCTACAAGCACTTATAACTAAATGTCGCTCAGTATATAAGGATTTAAAAAAATATTGGGAATAAAAACGAGTCTTTTAAATACATAAGGTATAAACGCTCTTTGGACAAACTACTAACAACAGTAATAATAATTTATATTTATCAAAAAGTATGAAATCGAAAAGAAAAAATATTTCACAATGTGTTTCTTACATTTAAAATATTACACAAAAATATTTATTATATTAAATATTATAGCTATTACAAAAATTGTTTGGTAGCTCAAAATTTATTCGGTTTAATTTTTTTTAAACACATTCACTAGATGTTCCTATTTTTTATTTTTTTTTTGTACTTGGTGGTGCTCTACAACAATATTGATGAAATGAACTGTTATTTTTTTACATATCTGATTAATATTAAATTATTAGCATTTTAGCAAATTTCGTCAGTGAGACGATTTTATTTTTTATAATGTTAATTTTTGCAATAAATTAGAAACCAATAACATTTTTGAATAGAGAATGAAAATGTCTTTCAAATGATATAACACAAGTGTAATTTAAAAATTTGTTGGTTATAACTGTCACTCAAAAGGGGTTTAATGTAGGGATGAAATTTTTTCGTTGCAGAATGCTACTTCATAATTTTAAAATAACGTGTTGCAGGATTTTTTACATCGTAACAAACATATTTTTTAAAAAATATTCTGTTTAAATTTTTGCATGAAACCCATTCCTACTAAAATTTCTTAGGTTTTTATTTTTTATTTTGTTTTTGTGATTATTTAGGGCTCCATCCTAATATTGAAAAAAAAATAACCATAAGGATACTTTTTAGTATCTAAAAATAGTAAATATATAATTTTATTACTTCTAAAAAATAATTATTTATTTTAAATTTATTTTAAATTTCTGAATTATTCTATTTCTTTAAACTGTCAAAAGAATGTTTTAAAATATTAAAAATTTTATTAAGAAGGGCTTCTTTTAGTTTAAAAAAAATTAAATACTATTTTTTAATTTCACACTTTATTTAAAATTTCCAACTTAATGATATTTTTTAAATTTACAAGAAATATTTTAAATTTGATTTAAAAGAGCCACAATTTAAAAAAATCATTAATATATATTTTTAAAATTTTCAAATTACTCCTTAAAACTTAAAAACTTTTTGATTTCAAAATTTGATGTTTTGATGTTCAGAGATGTTCAGAATCACGAAACCAAGAAGAAAAAATATTTTTTTGATTGATCAAATTTTGAAATCAAAAAGTTTTTAAGTTTTAAGGAGTAATTTGAAAATTTTAAAAATATATATTAATGATTTTTTTAAATTGTGGCTCTTTTAAATCAAATTTAAAATATTTCTTGTAAATTTAACAAATATCATTAAGTTGGAAATTTTAAATAAAGTGTGAAATTAAAAAATATTAAATGTATTAAACCTAAAATTAATAAATTTTCAAAATCTGGTATTATGCAAAACACCTCATTGACACTAAACACAAACCTGCACTTAATAACACAATAGAAACAACAGTGGAAGTAATTCATGTAAATGACAAGAAAGAAGAACTTGACTTTTTGGAGGAACATGAAATAAAGAAACACCTAAAATATCCTCAATATACAGTATTGAATGAACAACTAAACCTGGAAAGTTTAATTCTCTCTTATTATGAATAATTTCCATAAAGTAAGAGTTGAAACAATTAATTCAAGAAAAAAATGTTATAAAGTAATCAATTTCTACACTCGTCTATTTTTGGATTGGTGACAATTATTACTATAATATTTTCGTTAAAAATTTTTTTGCGAATTTGTATATAATTAATATGAATTAAAATTTGAAGATTTCATTTAGTTGTTTGCTGAATTTATCGTTATTATATTTACACACACCATGTTATTTTTAAAATTTCATAATGAAAATTAAGGCTACTGTAAAAAAAATATCGATGACTTCATACGTCCTGTAGTTCCTACTCTGTATATATTAATTTTATTTAAAAAAATACGCAAATCAAGTATTTTAAGTGTTTTTGCGAAAGTAATTTCCTGAATTTAAACGAATTTTTCCAATATTTACAAAAACTTTGTATATATATACATATAGAAGATGGTCTTTAAGTAATTTTAGATGAAGAATATATTCTTTATTTTAAAATATTACCATTTGTGCCTTAATTAAGTGTTAATAATATCCACAGGGTGTCAGAAACGAATTTTAATAATGTATTTTTCGCAATAACTTTAACAGTTTTCGGACTTATATACATAAAAATTGTGACTACATTAACTACATTTCTTCGAAACTGATTTCAAAATACATTTTCTGAGTCAATTTTTCTAATTTTTTGTTCTTATTAGCTTGCGACATTGACACTTTTTTAACTTAAAATAATTTTTATAATGAAAATTCGGTTTTTGGTAATTCTATTAATATCCCCTGCATTTCAAGATTTACAATTCCAGACGAAAGAGGAAAAACCTCAAAATATCCCTGACTTTTCAAACTAATACGTTTGCTTGCTTTTTGAGCTGCCATTTTCTGCTAATAAAATGTATTTTTCAGTTAAATTGCAACATTTGTTTAACACTTTTAAACTTAAACTTCAAAATATCCTTTGCACATTTTCGAATAGATTTATTGTATTTTAAAAAGATTTATTTTTCGGCGCACATCACTAAGACAGTCTAGATTTTTAGGACATAAAGGTTAGCAAAATTTCAAAAATCTTATAGTTCCTTTACAGTGGTGTCTTTGTTACAAAACTTTGAATTTATAAGTAATTACATGAGTCTGAATAATTACTAAAATCGTTAAAAAATAGACCACAAAGTCAGTTCCATAAAAGTTTTATTAAATATATACAAAGCTAAAAAGCCGTGTGTACCTTTAAATTTGAACGCGATGCTGTGGCGACCTTTAGGCTTTCGCGTCCACTAGCGAGCAACTTGTTTATACGCAATATTTTCCCTGATGTCTGCAGCGAGTATTTGTATTTTTATGCTGTCATGAGGGTTTACGTACATTAGATTTTTCTTAGTCGGTTCAACAAACTAGGTCGGCTGACGTATGAACTCTTTTGGTCTTATTATCGGAAAAACACTATCGAGATTCAACTCAAAATTATTAGCAAATTTTTTAGAAGGAAGGGCATTGGTCAATTTACAAATTTGGTTAAGAAAAATGTAGAAAATGAAAACGAAAAAGAAAGTATTTTTCTTGGTTGTGGTTAATCCTTAAGAAGGAAATTCAACTAGCAGATTAATGAATATAAATCATTTAGAAGGTTATATTAACTTTTTTTAGTTATTATTTACTCAAATAATTTCGTTATCGGATTAATTGAAGTTACACCTTTTTAGTTATTGCAGTTTTTCTTGTCTCCCTTTTTGAATACAGGTAAAATTAAATCAATATTTCCTAATCTTTTGGTATTTGTTCTTCTTTCCAGACTTTATAATAAATTTTTAGCATCACTTTACCTCCATCTTCTCTCACATTTTTAACCATTTTGGCAGTAATTTTCTCATTACCTTGTTTGTTAGGATCTTTAGCAATTCCTCAAATATTGCTATTATCCAAATTCTCAGTAACTGCTCATTAGTGCTGAATGCAGATTACGCAGTGTTCTGTGTAAGAAATGTCAGCAAAAAAAAGCCAGGATAGACATTCGACCACGTCTGGCAGATAAAGACAAAAGACAAACGGGAACTCGTCAAGAAAAAAATTCTAAACCAATTTGGCAGTTAAATTTCCGTAATTTTAACTTTTAATGTTAATTTGAAGTCTGAGGCAAATCCAATGTTAAATACCACTGATAACCGAAGTACTCTAATGGATCGCATGGAAATCTCCGGAACGTTACGATACTCGAGAATAAAAAGAGTGTCACAGAACCGAAGAGAAAAAAAAAAGTTGGAAACTATGACACCGGCCGCGTGCTCTCTTTTCGGATATTATTTAACGTCGTCAAATTCTCCGACTTGGAAGTATGTGGTTATTTTGGTAAATTAGAAATTGGATTAAACTTGGAGCTGGAAATCGACCAGTGAACTGCGTTTTGCGGCAATTTAATTTTGTTTATCTGTAACGTCAAATAGGAGCGCCCTTAGGGAAAATTGCAAATTTAAACGTTTATTACGCCCTAGTTACGACCCCTGTCGGCATTATTGGCTAATTCCCAAGACAACACAAGGAATAGAAAATTAAAATGACCACACGTCCCAATTTTGTCAGCGGAACTTTCATCCCGCTCCGTTAGCATAATTAAAATACACCGAAAATATTATTTTTCATATTTTCTTGGTGATTACATTTTCATCATCGAATTATAAAAATGTTAACGCCCAGTACACCTAATTTGTAACAAAACATCTCGTATAAAAACGGTGTTGTAGAAACACCCCTGTATGAAATTAATTGTTTCAACTCTTACCTTGTGGAAATTATTCATAATAAATATGGAAAGATAAATAATACTTTTCTTGAATTTCAACAGTCTTCCAAAGCGTTTTAACATATTGAACATATGTATACTTAAATAGTCTACCTAGGGCTCGGTATTTTGACATACCATTTTCCTGACAGAAAGAAGTTTGACAAATCTTTTTAAAACGTAAATAATTTCATAAACTCTACAACCAATCATTATTATTAAGCAATATTCTTCTTTTTCTAAAAATATATTTGGTCAGTATTATTTAGTTCAAAAGGTGATCTAAGACAATTAAACTTTCCAGGTTTAGTTGTTCATTCAATACTGTATATTGAGGATATTTTAGGTGTTTCTTTATTTCATATGTTCCTCCAAAAAGTCAAGGTCTTCTTGTGTAGGTTTGTGTTTAATGTCAATGAGGTGTTTTGCATAATACCAGATTTTGAAAATTTATTAATTTTAGGTTTAATACATTTAATAAAAATGAACCTACCTTATTTCTTACTTTAAGAGATATTGTTGAAGATGGTGTACGAAATATAATTTTTGATATTTTGTTTGGAATATCTCCAAAATATGTAATTGTTCCGTATGACCCGTCATCTTTAGATTGTTTCAGAAAGATCAGGTTAACGGCAACCTTTCCTTCCTTTTTATTAATCAACTTATTTATTAGATTCAATGAATAATCGTTAGAGATAACTATTTGTTTTATTATATTAATTTTTCTTTTAATATCATTCATACTCATTGGTATTGAAAAGGCTCTATGTATCATTGCATTATAAACTGCTATTTTATGTGACACCCCCTGTATATTACGACCCAAGTAATTATCAAATAATGAGCTAAAATTTTTTTTCTACATACATGATGTCGAAACTACTCCAGGTCCGGTTTTAAAAGAAACAAGCAAGTTTCTCCTAAAAACATTAAAATTGCATATAGGGTTTTCCATAACGGTAGACTGCGATATACGTGCATATAAACGAATTACATTACACGGAAACATTCTGTATTTCGGCGGTGTTAATGCAGCTGTCATTCCCAACGTTTCCTCTAGCGATGTTAATTCGAATAGGGAACGTGTCGAGGTGGTTGTGGCCCCACGATTTTATACATTGAACCGAATTTATACTTTGCGGTACTGATCTTTGTATCGCATGTAGAGTGCAGCTGCCGCACATTTCAAATACGTCAATAAAATGTCGTAATAGCAACAGTTATGTTTAATACAACGATATAAAAAGATATAAATAAGTTGCAAAATGAAAAGATAAATATGTAACATCAAGGAGACAAAAAAAAATATTTATGCAAAACAATTGTATATGTATATAGTGCGCACACGAAATTAATGCATTTTTTAAAATGATATCTAGAATATATGTTTAATTTGCAACAAAAGATTCTAATAAAATGTTTTTCTAACACCATTAGTTTATACAAAAATTCACTTTAAACGTTTACTCGGAAATTTATACGTGGCAACACCCCACACTTTTAATAAAAATATGTGTCATGTAACCATAGAAGATCTACCTGATAAATCATAAAGTAGTTTCAATAATCCAGTGAAAAATGAAATTTCATTCAAATCGAAAATATCACGACATTTTAATTAATCTAATTCGCGATGTTTTCTATCAGTATCCTAAAGATAGTGGAGTATATTATCTAAAAACAAATTAGGGGTAGAAATCGTTCGATTCCTGTAATAATAACCGAGAATATACTTTTCACTTTTCAACATCTCCTCTAATCGACTATTCTAAATATTTAGGTGTACTAAAAGAAATTTATTTTTAACACGATTAAAAAACCATTGTTTATGCTTGACTGAGTTATCGGTGTTGTCGGCTCTAATTGTTTTTCTGTAAATAATATTTGGATTGATCAAAAATACGAATATTTATTTCTTAGAAAACGACTGACTTTAGAAAAAAAAATATGACATATTTATTCTGCATACGTTTTTATACTTCTCTCCAAGTTTAGACTGCTAAGGATCCATATCGATAAATATAATTTAATCCATGAAATACTTGAAGTTATATTGTTCCATACTAACTTGTTGTTTTGACTAACATGACCAAATTTGGTTTTCTTATTCTCACTTTGATATGCCACAATCATCATTTTCTCGTTAATTTTGGGCATTGGCCATCAATTGATTTCACCATATTGAAACAAAAAGAAAATCGAACCGTCAAATCTTGAGAAAATCGAATGGCCACACAATAAACTCTTTCCAAAGTTAAAATAAAAGTTTTTTTACAATCACGTTGTTTATTTTTATAAAATGACAAGTTATATTTGACAACGCTTCCGAACAATATATTTTTTTAACAATGAGGAAAATGCAGTTTAAATTGGAAGAGAGAAGCGGTTTTTATGTTTTCATAAATTTTGAGGCTAGTAATCATTTCATTTTATTCTCTACGTCGAAATAAACCTATTCATCGCAATTAATAGAATTTCTCATTGCTTTTATAATATTTTAGATTTCAAACCAACTTATAAACATTTTTTTTATGATTTAACAAACAACAGATTTGATTTTTACCTGAAATTAAATTTAAATGCCGTGTATTTAAATTATAGAACGTTTCTGATCAAATGGTTATATAATATGAAAACTGAGACTTTCTTCTTTAATCTGCACTAACTGTTTTTCGTTATAGTTTAAATTACGTAAGATATTCTAAATTTGTGAAGATGTGTTTTATAACTTTTGTCACAATTTTCTTAGTATCAACTAGGATTTACATATTGTTTAAGCATTTTTCATGATTCTTTAGATTTGTTTCAGTTTTTTATACTTTTACTTACTAACTTGTTACAACTTCGTTCTTATTTGGCTCTACGAAAAGATATTTAGTTTGATTTGTGGTTATTTATCAAAATCAAATTTATATTTATAATTTTCTTATCTCGTGTAGAATATTTTATAATTTTATAGATTAAAAAAAATATTGATGACAAACTTAATATCTCTTTTTAGTTAACTTTTTAACAAAATTAATTTCAAAAAAATGTGTTTATTTCATTTATTTAAACCAAGTGAAGTCTTTTATTTTCTATTTAAATGAAAGAGCTAATGCATTTCCCAAATAGGAATGATTGTACGGGAACTCATTTCATTGGTCTTTTTATTTCGTAAAAACTAATTCCAATAAACCGCAAACCATCATTTTCTATTTGAATTCCAAAAACATTTCCGTTAAATCGAGAAAGAATTTAACGAACTACAGAAAATTATCGTAAGGTATAAGTATTTAAATATTTCTGCGAAAAAGTCAAAGTTTATTTTTAAAGAGGTCTCAAATAGGTTGCACGTTTGTACGTGTACATTTACATATATTTAAATTTGCGCTCAAAGAATAAAAAGAGAGTCATTAGAATGTTTCCAAAACTTTGATGGAAAATTCGTTTGAAAAGTGCCTACTTTTTACTCCGTAGAATTACTTAAGACCAGAACATGTTAAATATAAAGTTTTTATTTAATAGCCTCTCACAAAATTACCTTTATACAGGGTGTCATCTGTACAGTTTTATTCGAGTGATTTTTATTAAAAAGCTTTGCTATATCTTGTCATCTTTCATCAGTTGAATGGCGATACCATTTTTTATTATAAGGACCCACTTAGAGCTGTAAAAAAATGCCGTCTCGTAAATATTAATCAGATTTACCGAAAAGAGAGATCGTTTTTCAAAGAACAACCTTCTCATGCGTTTAATGACTCCAAACGATTCTCGCAAAAAAAGAGAAAAATCCGAAAGTTATTAAGGAAATTAGAGGAACCGTTAGTAATTAGATAAAACTGTTTCAATTGCTAAAGGCTACTACTTGAATCTCGGAAAGATATAAATTTCCGTTTATAGGGAGAGACAAAGATATTCGGAAATACGTCTGCTTTTTAGTTATCATTAAAAAAAATTAAATTCCATTCAATAACCCAAAAAAGCGGTTATTAAGATAATTGTTTAAATTGCCAAATTTTGTACGTCTTGTCGTCATAAATTATTTCCTGAAGTGACATTTTTCCTCTTCTTTTTTTTAACGACTCCAATTTTCGTAATTATCTGTTTCTCCTTTTAGATTTTCCCCTAAAAATAATTTTTGAACGGTAATTCGAATCTTTCTGGAATCGAAGTATCATTGATTGAAGGAGTGTTTAGCGTTTCCAGCGATTTTGCAGCTTCATCCAATTACACTTTTTTTCTTTCTTTAATTACTTATTTCAATCATTAAAACCTATTGCTGGGTTTTCAAGAATTGATTAATTTTAATTAAATCAATAGTTAAGTAAGTATTTATTTGAGATATAAATCGAAATAATTTCAGGACGTTTGACTACTTGTTTTGCTTCCAACTCAATTTTTTTTCTAATCGCCAACACTCATTAGTTCGTGAGAATAGTAATTTTTATTTATAATCTAGACAATAATTTACTGAATTTTTTCGAAATAATAACGAATTTTTAGCTCTTTATATATCTAAACAATATCCCTCGATTTGGAGAATTTATTAAGGGGTTACAATACTGAAAGAGAGTTTTTTTGTGGGAGGACAAAACTCCGAAAACATCCATTTTTCGTTTAATTTTCATCAAACTCTGTCCAATATTCTTACGTTAAAATTATAATCATAAACTAAGCTTTGTATATGTTTGAAGCATCATTCTTACATCATAATAATAATAATGAAATCTATCGTTTAGGTTACAAAATATGTTTTGTATAGTTAGTGTTCTTACATTCTTACAATGAAAATACGGATTCCTAAATTTCCAATTTTTTTATGTTTCTGTCCTACGCTATTGAACAACGGCAGCTCTAAGTCGGAACCGTGTGGAACATTTTCCATCGATTCCCAAAAATAAAATTTCTTACCGATTTAAATAATTATTTTATACTTCTTCATAATCAAACACGACATTTTCTTCTGATTTCCCATTTGTAGATAAATTATTTTCGTGTGTACTTGACAATTTAATTCAATTTCCGAAATGAATCGTTGTTAAATTTTACTCGGCTGAAGTGGTTTCCACGAAAATTACGCGCCGTTCTAAAAATACGACACCGTTTTCTGCGTTCTTCAAAGACTAATTTTCCAAGAAATTCGGTTATTAGATGATATGTAATTATTTGATGCTAACTTCATGTTCTTGGGTAGGAGAAAAAGTAATCATTGGCGATTTGTCTGCCTTTAAGATCATTTACATTTTATTGATACGAAGAATCTGAAAGTAGTTTTTAGAAATTTGCATAAAAATGATCTTCGTTCTTGGGAAACTTTATATAACGATTTAACCAATATCAATTTTGTTCCGAATTTAATACGATATATACTTTAAATGCAAATATTTTCGAGCTATTATAGATCCATATATTGTAATAATAAGTAGATTAATTACTCAACTAGAACCGATGATTTTCAATTGAAAATAATAGAGAGAACGTATTTTGATTTGGTTTCAAATTGTATTCACCTCTTAACTATAAATGGAATGAAAGTGCTTTCGGGGAATATTTTTTGAAAATAAATCATACTAAACAATTTAATATATTATATGTATATTTCGTTCCACGCGTAGTATGCTAGAATAATTCCATTTTCCACTTTGTTTATGCCGGAACATTTAAATAAATGTTAACGAACAGAGAGACAGTATCGGAACAGCCATTTTAGTTTTATTGAAACTATTTATTGGAACTCTAGATAATCTTTTTTAAATAAAATATTCCAGTGGGTATAAATGTAAAACTTTTTTATCGTAATTTCTTATTAATATGATATAATTCTTACTTAAATATAATAGATTTTAGTTTCATAAAAGTTGTTTCAGGCAATAAGTTGAAATTTAAAAACTAACAACCACTGTGCTATCTGTAAAAATATGTGTTCTTTTTTAATGAAATCTACAAAATGTGTGTGTTCCTAGTCAATCAAATCTATAATAAAACTTGAAAGGGTTTATATTTCCTCATACTTCGAAACATAAGGAATGATGATTTTTTTTAAATCCATTTTTAGTTGTGCCTTTTAAGTATATTTACATATCAATAAAATAAATGATTTTTTTGAAATTTGCCTAATAAGTAAATATTTTTAGATGATTCCGTAAATACTGATTTTCATCTATATTTCTATTTTTTGTCCATTCAGTTGGACCTTTTTCTATATATTTGACTTCTTTTTTAATTTGTTCTTTTTTCTTTGGCTCCTTTTTCAGTGCCCCCAATTATAGCGATGTATTAGGGAGACAGTCTTTTCCATTTGAGCAGTATCATAGCAAGTCCTCGTATATGTATTTTGAAATTCCCGGTGGAAATATATCATTTTCCACAAAATACTACTCTCTCCGGTATGTATTTTTAAATGATATCGATATAGCGTCGACCAAATAAAATTTCTGGGTTTATATTTTGATTAACGCACTTGTTCAATATTTAAAAGGTTGCACTCTACAGGACATAGTTGCAACATCTCAAAAATCTTCGTTCAGTTCATCAAATTCGTTATATTTTTAATAATGTCGATTTCCTATTACTTTTTAGACACGATTCTAATCTAAGATTTTCAAGACTAACTTCACAAAGTTGATTGAGACAATAAGTTGAAAAAATATGTATCACTAAAAGTTAAAAATTGTTTAAAATCCGTTATAATCATTAAAATGACTTGTTTTATAGTAATTTAAGACCATATTTTCACTTGATTTTACGCATTAAGAAGTAGTGCTTTTTGAAGGGGTCGAGAAATCTACACGACAAGAGCCAATTCATTCAAACTTTCGTCTTGTATTTTTTTAATAAACTGATTATATGATGTAAAGATGGAAATGGTCTTTTCAAATTATTGTTTTTTCTCCGTCCCCAGTTTTAGAGGTTAATTGTAGCTATATTTAGTTTTTAAAAATGTAACATTAACAAAATTAAGAAAGTAAAATCAAAATAATAAGATAATTAGTAAGTACAAAAATAATAAAATTTAACGACGATGAAAACATAAATAACAGTAAGTAATAAGAAAAACTAAAAAGTTTTAGGCAAATCAATATTTTATTTGAAAAAAATAGGTGTAAAAATGATTTTTGACAGAATTTAATAAAATGACAGGCCGATCCTGACGGCCAAATGATATCAATCGTTGGGTCAAAATTTCCATTTTATTTAAAGAGGATGCGTAATTGAAATGTTGAACAAACACGAAATCAATTTTCATATATAATTGTGAACAAGGTTCGTTTAACAACTCTAATAAACACTTGGTAAAAATTTAATTTGAGGATAAAATTCACGTACCGATTTAATTAACAAGCGGTATAAATATCCCTACGATATATCACTAACAAAGTATCGATTTGAAATAAATTTAATCATTTCGGTGTTATCCAAAAATTCTGTTAAAGTCCTCAGTTTGCTTTATCATGATCATATCGGAGATCTTCAACCAACGGATCGAACGACTCATTCTTGGTGACCGAAGGTAGCTAAAAGAATCTATTAAGATACCGCAATTAAAGTTTGTAGTTGGTAGTTGCCTTTATGCAAATTCCATAATCTCCGGCACTGGTAAATTGGTAACGAGCCGTTCCCGAATCCCGTCGCCATATTGTCATTTCGTCTATTTTCCCTCGTTCTGTTTCTATTGCCTTTGCCACTTGCGCTCGGCTCTAAATCTGGCTTAACTCGGGATTAAATATGTGTTTTCCAGGGATTACCGTAATAAGGTAGGCAAATAATTCAGAAATTACATTTAACGCGGACTTTGTACCTGATAGGCATTTGCACTTGCAACGGACCAATAAAAGCGCGCCAGGAACCGCCAACACCGTTCATTGTTTGGATTAGGAGCTCCGACCTAACTCGATTTACACGATTTCAAGTTTAGTTACTTCAGGTAAACTTTGCATAAACTGGAGGAGTCGCAGTTGGTAGGAAAAAACGTTTCGAACAAGCGTTTCGGTTAAAGAAGACACTCCGTTACGTGGCGAGAACAGAAAATTACACTCATATTCAATCACCTTTTGAATTTGGTACCGTAGAAGATCTACTAAATCGTCCTGATATAGGTTCAGCACTTACCGAGGATACTAGATTAAACGTTTTATAGTCTATGGAAGAAAATCCACGTGCGTCAATTTAGTCGAGAACATGATGTTCCTTTTATTTCTATTCATAAAGTATTAAAACATTAAAAGGGGCATCCCTTTAAGTTGCATCTTGTACAAGAACTCTCAGATGACGCCCCGGAAATATATATATATATATAAGAAATAATATATATAAGATAGGGCGCCGCTGTTCGAACATATCTTGACCAATTTTTCCCCAATAAGTGGATCGGTAGACGAGGACCTATTCGGTGGCCACCAAGGTCACCGGATCTCACGCCATTTGATTTCTTTTTGTGGGGTCATCTAAAAAATGTTGTGTGTAAAAGTAAACCCTACGACATAAATGATTTAAAAGATGGAATAAGGCAAAAAATAAAATAACATTTCGCAGGAAACCATTAATAAAGTTCAGCAGGAATTTATTGATCGCTTGCGACAGTGTCGAGCACAAGAAGGAAGACAATTCGAACACTTACTGTAATTTATTGTTACTGTTGTATTATTTTGTTATTTTACTTTTATTAAAGGTCCTTAAAAATTCAGAGTTTATTGTAACTTCAAAATTATTAATGATCTTGAAATTTGCAATCTAAAATAAAATAAAATAAAATATACATGGTGTGCTATTTAAAAAATTGTCGATGACATCGTTACTCACAAATGGTTTACCTTGCATATTTAATTGTTATGTAAAAATACATTAAATTAATATGAAAAACCGACCTGTCTTAAGATTTTTCCTCAAAATTGTTTCTTTAGTTTGAAATTAATGTATTCCATACTTTATGTACACACTGTATTAAATGTAATATTTTTTATTGTTTTTTTTTAATTTGACATAATAAATTTAGGGTGGTAATTTTTTCAATGTCAAATCGACATGAGGTTCATCGATCAAAACAAATACTACGAAACGACCAACAAATTATTTGCAAAATAATAACAGCGAATAGCCATCATTTAGTTGTCAGTAGAGATTAAATAACTGCCAATCTACATATAAATTAATAAAGTCCCAACTTGAAAGGAACTATTTTTTGGAAATCGGAAAGGACACGCGTTCGCAATACTCTTTTATCACGTCATTGAAAAAAGTGCCATTGTAAAAATAAAATATTGGTATGACAGTTTACTAATTTCAATTTTGCTGCATCTCGAGCATCACAACGGTCCAGAGTGATTGGGAGCCCGGCACGACCAGAGTCATTTTATTCAATTTCCATTACTCTTTCGAGTATGCGAAAATGATGAGCAAATAATATGTTTAAGGTGGAAATTTCGTCAATCTTCACAATCCTTTGATCAAAACAAATACTACAAAAAGACCAACACATTATTTGCACAATAATCTTTTCAAACCAGTTATTATCATTTGGTTGTCAGTGGAGTCATTCTATGTATATATTAAAAAAGTACCAATCTGCGTATAAATCAATAATGTCCCAACATGAAAGGAAATATTTTCGGGAAATCTGGGAGAACACGCGACCACAAAACTCGTTTATCACGTCATTAAAAAAAAAACGGTAAGATTGCGTCTTGACGGCTGTTAAAATGACTTTATTATACATATTGACTTAATCGCAATCTAAACACAAGCCCGAGTTGATAAGAATACAGGTAAAGAAATTTTCAAGCGTGTTAGACCTGCCGTTTTTTTATCATCATTGTTTGGGTTAGTTCCACAATGTTAAGACGAAAAAACTATTAATAACGATTGTCCCATAAACATTTCACTTGAGTAGTATTAATTGAATAAATTCTGAGACATCCTTTGACAGTGAATAACATTTTTGAAGAGGGTCAGTCATATTTTCTTTGTACGGTTTTTGTATGTATATTTGGTTTTCCTATAATACGGCCCCATATTTCGAACGAAAATTTTCCGACGACCTCAAGTACGTGCTTTTTTCAAGCTGTCCCTTATAGAATCGTCAATGTGATTGAAAAAGCCCTTCAAGGGTTAACCTTCCTCAAAGTTCATTATACTGACAGAAGTTTGTTGTACGCAAATTGGATTCTCTCATACCAACCGGGATTTAATCCTTTTTCAATTTTATATGCGATAAACCTTATATAATCGTTGTGGACTCCCAAAATTTAAATAATATATTTTATTTATAGCGATAAAAAGTTTTTCATATATTTTTCACAGTTTGGACGTGAAAATGACAGTTGTGCCCTTTTGAAAAAAATTTTTTTTATTGAAAAGCGACCTGAATAAAATATTGTGAAATTATTAACGAAGAACTAAACTGTATTTACAACAAAAAGTAAGCAAATACAAGCACGTGAATAGCGTTATTACTTCTAAAAATGTTATCCAGTGGCGGTGCAGTTTTCGCTCAACTTCTGACATGCATTATACATTTGTTTACACTGCTACCTCTCGATTTCGATTATATTTTAAAGGTCCAAATAACTACCGAATCACAATAAACTATGAAGAGCGTTCATAAATTTTGATATTTTTTTTTCGTTTTTCTGTCGCATTGCCTAATAGTAATTCAGCGCCCGTTCGAATTTGGAAAGGGTGGTATTTATTAATAAATGAAACCGCATTGGTCTGCTACTAACATTTTCCTAAATGAATACAAATAGGAAAACCGTGACAGGCTTTTTGTGAAGTGGATCGTGGTTATAGCCACGACGCCTGTTTTTTAACCATTTGCATTACACCTTTTTTGAATAATCCAAATGAATTGCCCATTGTGCGGACGCACTCTATTGTTAGATATTTGGGTTTATTTGCAAAATAGGTGCGATAATGTGGCATTTTCGACCAATGTTTTCGGATTCATTATAAAAAAAATATTAAGAAAAATATATTTAGTCACAATGTGTAGATCAGAAATTATTTGAAAATATTTGAAAAATAATGAACAATAGCTACCATATTTTCTAACCAATTTCCACGCTTTATATTGATTACTAATAGAAAAAAAGAGAATTGTGAAATAAAACTAGAAAATTTAATTAATAACAGAACAGAACAATATTAAATAACACAAGTGATGGACTTCGATTTGTGTTTGATAAAAAAGGAAATGGTTTCTGAGGAATTGAATCCAGACCTTCTAATTTTCTGATGTTCAATTGCACAATTAAAATATAATGATTTTTGCTGCCCTTATTTGTAAAATCTATTTATTCATTGTAAACATAAAAAATAAAATATACTTGTCTTAAAATTACACGATATTCTAAAAGTTGTTTTAGAAAATAAATATGTTTTAACTTTTACATTTTACAATTAAAACGTTGTAAAATTTCATAGTCAATAATAAACAAATTCTATATTTTTCTATAATTTAGTCATAAATAAATTAACTAAAAATAATTAAAACCGGAAACATTCCAAAATAAAAATTAAATAAACTTAGATCAGCACTAGCTTAAGCTTATCGAAATGCAAACGAGTTTAGGTTTAATTAATTAGAGAAATTTTTTTGAATTCTCCATGAAAATCAAACTTTGAAGAGAGAAAAATATTGAAAAATCTATAAATTACGTCCGCAATATCTGGTAGCGACCACAGAAACCGTACTTTTAAAATCAATGCAATTAATATGAAATTCATTCTGGGATATGCAACTAATTAAAATGTAACACATTAAACCAAAATCAAAATATGTTCACCACACCTGTCCATCTATTTTAAATTGAAATGCAACAATTAATTTATATTAAATTTTGGATTATGTTTTTGATTGAAACGAAGACACTGCTGTCACATTTATTTATGCGATTATTAATTATGAGCGTTACATTAAAAATAATATGAAAACTCTATCTACTAAATAAAAATAATAATAACCGCGTCTGAAAGCCATTATGTGAATTTTATAGCGGCTTAATGGAAAATTTAATTAGGATCAATGGCATCACTCTTCTAAATATATCTGTACAAAAACAACGGATGATTCTTTAACTCGTATTATGAAAAAAGTTGAGACCCGAAGGGACCTAACCCCAACGGTGTCTGGGGCAATAATTCTAACAAAAAGGTCGTAAAATATGACTAAGTGGAACTTTTCGAAAGGATATAAGAAATAAGGTAAATTTTTATTTAGATTTTATGGCGAAAAAAAGGATAAATTTAACAACTTCAACGAATTTTCCATTTTTCCACAGTAGCTTAAGACGACTCAGACTCACAATCATCGAACAATTTTTAGTTGACATTACCTTCTATTTTGCTATTGCCATTAGTGGAATGTGTTAATTCCAAAATTATTTTTAATAATATAATGCAAACACTCCCACTCTTGAGAGAGAATATTTATTTCGAAACAACTTTTAATATAAATTAAATAATGAGTGAAAAATCGAGTAAATTTGTGGTCGTGGAGAAAATATAGTCTGTTACTCGGTTAGAATAACAAAACTCGACTTTTTCATTCTAACCTCGTTACAGAATCTACTATTCTTTAATTTATTTTTTTCTTAGGCCCTGTATGAAAAAAGTGTCATTAATAAAAAACAAGAGTTAAGTTAATTCTCATTACCTGTACTCAAAGTTAAATAGTGGAAAATTTTAAAAAGGAATTGATATTCTTTGCTTACAGATTTTTTTTGATTAGTTATTGAGTTTGTTACTCTTTAAACAAAAATTAGTTACACTTTTTTCATTGACAAACAGATTTTTCGAAAACTTAATAAATCACACATTGGATAAATTTCTTAACCCAAGAACAAGATATTTTAGTTAACATGATACATATATGCTTTTTAGAATTTTTTTATGCTTTTAAAATTTTATATGCATATTTTTAACCATCCAAGTTAACACTAAATTTTTACTTCCAATAAATTACTTACTAGGGGGTCGCCTTGTTATACTTATTTGAACAAATCTGGTTTAACCTTAAGTATAGTAAAACATCTTTAACCCTTGTCAATTGCATCAGGAATTCCGTTTAAGGTTTTCCATTATTTATACATCAACGCAATTATCTAGTAAAAAGAGCAAAAATTACGGTATTGGATAATAAGAGTTTAGTAAGTAATCCGTAATTAACACTCGAAAGATAAGGAACTACCGGCGTCGTGCATTTTAACGTTTTCGTGCGATGATGTAATAATAACCACAGTGTACGGGTAATGAACTAGTTGTTATACAAACTACATTACAATTTTTTTGTTATTCCTTTTTTATGATTAAAATCTGAGGCAGAAAAGTTGGCGTGACGTCGGCTCGTAAAACTTACTCATAAGCATAGACATGACTGTTCCGATAAATCACCGTGAAAATTCAGATTTTCGATTATTCTTCGGTGGAATGAAAAGCGCCCCCGGTCTAATAGATTTTTTATGGAATACATTACTTCTTATACAGCAGGTATCTATAAATTTTCTGCTCAGCAGGTACGGAATATTATTTTCTCGTCGACAGTTTCACTTTTCTAACAATCGTTTCGCACCAATTTCTATTTAATGCCAATAAATCTCATAAAAAAATTTTTGCACGTTTATTATATTGTTTTTAACAGTAAAATTATTTCTACAGGTAAGAAGCTCTATTTTTTGGTGTACTGTACCATCGTCACTCTAGCATACGTAAGTAAAAGTTTTAAACTAATTAACTGATAGCATTATGTTAGTAATATTGTATTGTTTTATGCCGAGCGGAAAGCAAGTAAGTTTTTACGACAGATTTGTTAACGAATATCAGATTCATGTACTTTCAAAAAGCGTCTCAAATTCTGGGGACGTGCAGAACTTATTCAGAACAAAATATCGGCAAACTATAAATTATAAAAATCAATATGGATATAATGACACTTTCGCATCGAAAGTATTTGAGACGAGGGTGAAATATCGACTGCTTTCATAAAGTGTCTTTTACTTCGAGCTCGACTTTTCGTGTTAAACTTGATGGTACTGATTTTATGGCTTTTTACAAATGTGAATAATATCACACTGTTTGGGAATTTACGATGGGATGACAATTCTGAAGTAAGCCTTTTTTTATACAAAGATAAAACCCCAAAACCTTCACCTTAAAAATCTTTATAATTCCCGGGACATATTTTTTTAACTGTGGGATTGGTAAATTTGAAAATACATTTTTATTTTAGTTCACATACAGTTTCAATTTCGATTTAGACAAATACAAATACAGTAAACATAATTAATATACGTACATGTTTTTGAATCTTCGTCCTCTTTGTATTATACGACCGAATTCCCTTTTAAATGCATACAATACACACTCTAATGATGTTGTCTGTTCCTAACAATCCAAAACATAATTTCCCGTGTATACGGTCACGGAGGCACTGCCCTTTCGAGCTGTGCCGCCGCCAGCGACGGTAGAATAACAATTACATGAATTTGAAACCTTTAGCCACTTACACCAACGTTTTCCACATAAATCACTTTACTCTCGCTTTTGACGAAATTTATATTTCAAAACCAAATTTCCACTTTGGAAGTTTCCACCATGGATGGCGACAATTTGTTGCTTCTATGAAACGGCTCATTGATCATCGGCGACGGACGATTTGTTACAAGTGCTAAATTAAAAACGAAAAAAAAAAACGATTCTACAGACACGTTCAGAGAGTTAACAATAAGAATAAAAATAATAAAACACAAAAATTAAATAAATTTTACATTTTACACCTTTAGGTCATTCTCTGAAAAACCTTCTTGCTAGATTTTTGTTTATTTTAAAATCCGCTGTTTAAGTTTGAAAATTATTAGTATATTTTGAAAAACTATCTAGAAAACTTATTGTTTAATATAGGTAAAAGAGAAGTTATCAATAGCACAATAAAAGTCCGAAAAATGTGTAATAATCAAATATTGAAGTTAAGAAAAAACGCCTCTTTTACAGGAAAAAAATCTAAACTAAAAATAAACCGTCAAAATATTTCATAAACACGTTATGGAAAACTTTCAAAACAAGCAAACAAGACGGTTCCAAAGGAAATTAAGCTCAAGTTTCGAAACATTGTTTAAAGAAACCTCGATATAAAGTAAGCGAATACCCCGAATTTTTTCAATATATCAAAAAAAGACAGGTCAATCGAATTTAAGAAAAACTCACGGAGAAAAAGTCCAAACGATGAAATAAAAGAGGGAACCATTTCGCTAGGGAGTTAGAGCAAAAAAATTAAAGAAAAAAATCAATGTTGTCGCAGGGTTCAGGCTAGTTTTATTATTTTTTTGCGAAAACTTGTCTCTGCCGAAATAATTTGGGTTTTTATTTTCATTTATTAGAGTTATTTAGCTATTTGTTAAGGTTAGTATTTTCGCGGGTTTTCTAAGGTCATTAATCAGCATTAATATAATTACAGAAACATCGAATTTGTCAAATTTTTAAAAATAATTACAATTAATTATTACATTTGTGTACGGTCAAAGAAAAATAAATACCAAGTTTACTACAATGAAATCTAATAATAAAAAAATTAGTCATAATGATTGTTTCTACTCTTACTTTGTGAAATTAATCCAATATAAATATAAAAGATAAAATATACTTCCACGATTTTCCAAACCGTTTTAAATATTGTTATGACAATTGTTTCACCTTTTGGTATTTTCAGAAGATTAAACAAATTGACTGGCATTTCATATATATATATATATATAAAATATTCCGTTATTATTATATATTTAATACAGAAAGTAATCAATCAAATATACTTTTTATTGAATAAGGAAAAATAAATAATTCAAAAAAATTCTGTAGTACCAAAATTTTATGGTAGGCTTAAATTATATAAAGATACAAAACTAATGAGACCTGTGGTTTCCCATATCACTACACCGAATAATAAATTAGCAGAAATGCTCAATAAGACTTTAACTAATTACGATTCCTTATCAAAATATTCGGTTAAAAATTCTTTAGCATTGATTCAAAAATTGAATAATTTATATTCAATTTGAGATAAGTAGTATATTTTATATTTTACTTTTATAAAAAAATTAGTGCCGTAATTTTAACGGGACATCATTTTATATTCCAAATATTGTTTGCAACAAATCTCAATTATTAGATATCGTATAGTTTATGATTTGATATAAATTTTCCTGAAAATCCATGAGTATATATGAAAATTAATCGTGCACGTAATTAGGCCTTTTAATTATTACGCTCCAATCAGAACTTAGTTTATTATGTCGGCCCCTTGAATAATATACAAATTAACTGCGTGCATATCTTTGATAGCCACGACGTCATTTAAGTTTACCTAAATTGGCTAAAGAGCAGTCGATATTAATAGTTTCGTCCGAGCACAAGTAGTTTACTTTATGTGAATATTAATCTTGTACTAATTAAGATCAATCCCTCTAAGGTACATGATTTATTTGCAGTCGTAGACGAGTTTCGGCATCAAGTATAATCTAGCGATTTAACAGAGCCACTGTTTACTAACGTTCTCTTGAAGATATTCAGATTGTGTGCAATTAGATTTCAAGTGCACTGACTGATTCCTCGCTCCTAAACTCCAACATATACGTTAGTTGCAACTTATTTTGTTAGCACCACGATATCGTTAACGAATAAATCGAGTGCCTAACTCTTCTTTCAGTGTTCAAATAGACGAACTTATATGTCCGTTCTTTTTCCCTCATTCTTGTTATAAAACTTATTCCAAAATATTGTTACTGTTTTACTTTTCGAAGCACTTTATTAACAAACTTCAAACTGACAATCGAAATATTTTTAACGTATCCTTTTGGTCCAAACACATAAAAAGATTAAAAAAGAAGAATCAAACATTAACTTCCAACTGAAACTGATTCTCGACTGTTCTGGAGCAAACCACTATTTTCTGGTTATTTCTCGGTCCAGTTCAAGAACAGTCCAAAAAGATCGAGATCTTGTTTTCTTTCCATCGTTTCATTCACCATTTCGGTCTTTATATTTCTGGAAAGAATATCTTGTCCGTAACTTGATTGTATCTTTCAAGTTTTGCTACTTCCTTACTTTTCTCTGTCTTATTTCCTCATACCATTTTCTATTAGTTGTCCTTTCTTTATTGGTCATTATGTTTTTTATATTATTCGCTATCTGCTATCATTTCTACACACTTATCTATCTCAGTGTCTTAATAATAATTCATTGTGGCTAATTTCATAAGAAATGATCAACGTTTCAATTATATATTCACGAACTCTAAATATTAATATAAATAAATATTTGTTGGTATAATTAATTGCGGCGTCTATTGTTGCGCTGGCCAAGTTTTATTCCTTTAAACTTATTTATGTCGAATACATCTTTTGATATTCAAAGAGGCTGGTTGGTATTCATTAAAAACATTTTGTTCCTTTTTACTTGGAAGAGCAAAGTATTTTTATTGTTGTAATATTATTGTTCCTTAACTTCATCACCTCAAATTCGCGAATTCTTGTCAAGAATTAATTAGTAATTAAAAGGCCTTAAAGTGAGTTTGCGAGAAGGAAACAGCTTGAATTTATAATTAATTTTATTGAATAGGTTCTATTAACAATACACCGTCCTTACAAAAGAAAAATTGTATCTACGTGTCGAAAATATTTGCTTCTGTAGCCGGTCGGCGAAGTTTTAGCAGAATAATCGGGTTTCGGATTTATTTTTGTTTGGTTCTAACGTGAAAATATTTAATAAATAAAGTTACCGACAGATTATGTTTTATGTTTATTCTAAGTGTTCCAATGCAACAGCAGACAATAAAGAAACATTCAAAGAACTAAGTATACCTGACGAAAAAATGATAAAATTTCTTTTAAAACAGGTTCAGTTAATGTTTTTCTCAAAAACAGGATTTCTAAAAAAAAAATAAGTTTAATTTATTGAAAATAGAATTTAATTGAAGAGATTCTCTTGATTTTACTTGAAATAATAAAACACTTAAAGTCAGCTAGATTTCCCGATTTTAGTCCACGAAAAATTTAATATCTTTGACGAAATCTTACTAAAAATCTTAGAAAACTTAAAGTTTGCTTGATTTTCTGAATTTGGTCCATTAAAAATAGAAATTTTCTTGGTATTCATCGAGATACTAAAAAACATGGTCAGGTAAATTTCTAGAATTTAGCCCTTTAAAAATGGAATTTAATTCATAAGATTTTTCTGGTCATCATAAAAAAAAAATTAATCTCAATTCTTACCAGTTTTCTCGATTTTAGTGCACTAAAATGGAATTTAATTAAAGAGATTCTTTGAGTTTTATTCAAAATTCTACAAAACTTATAATCAGTTAGATTTCCCGATTTTCCTGCTCTAATTATCGAATTTCATTAAAGAGATTTTCATGGTTTTCCTCAATATTTAAAAAAAAAATTAAAGCCCACTAGATTTTCAGATTTTAGTCCAATAAAAATTAAAAATAGCCATAATTTTTATTAATTGTAATAAAGCAAATGTGAAACACTGAAGATATCACCACGGTTAAAGAATTTTTTAATATATTTTACCCTTTTAACAAAAATTATTTGTCAACAAATTTTTAAATTTTCTTCATGTTTTTTTCCCATAATTTTTTAAGTTTTTATCAAATTTTGTATTTTTTTTTGGTTTTGCAAAATTTATTATTATGTGATTTATGCTTTAGTAATTTATTTTTGATATTGTTTCATATTTTATTGTTTGCTCCCAATTGTTTAACATTTCCGTGTTTTTCTATTTTCTTGCACAATCTTTTTTACCTTTTGATAATAAAATTTATTTTTTTAGTCATGAATTTATAAATTTTATTCAAATTATTTTTGTTTTGTTTTTTATTTTTGACGTTTTATGACAAATTCTACACTTTTTGTTAATCTTGCTGATTTCGCAATTTTTTTACTACTTTTCTATTATTTACGCCTTAGTTTTTGTTTTTTTTTATATTATATGTTTTTATATATGCCTGCAAGATCCATAAAAATATACATATATATGTACATATATTCCAATATTGTAAAACCTAATAATTTACGCGTATATAGTATAATTGATATCAACCCACTCTTAATAATTTTCTGATATCATTTCGAACGAAAATTGTAACAAACGACTGGAATTCACTATTATTACTAAGGAATAAATAATTTTCTATGAAGAATAAGAATAGACTCTACCACCCACACGATATGTTAATTTTTAACGACGCTTTAAACCAGTTCTTTTATCCTTCAGAAATAAATCGTTGTAATAAAGTTCATTTGCATATTCACAGATTCTGAAAATAATTAGCCTGTTTATTCTATATTTGTAAATTTAATGGAATTGTTATTGTTCATCAAATCAAAATAATGGAATATCGAAGGGAACTGGTTAAATGCCATAACACTCGTTTTAAAACGTATCTGATTCAAAGTCATTCTCGCATGGTTATTTTTTCTTTTTTTTCTTCTAAGAGTTCCGGTTTCGATAAATAATTAAATACATTACCAGTTTACGTTTCTCAAAAGTTACATAAATTACAAGAATGAAAAATATGACTTTTTTTAAATTCTAAACAAATTCCTGGAATAAAATCCGTTTATTTCTCGTTACTCTGAAACAATAAAACACTCTTAAAAGTTGAAATATTTCCTGAAATATAGAACAAATCGTTTAAATCAGGAAAAACAACTGGCAGACAAACACTAAAAATATAACACGTATAAACGAAAACAGAAAGAAACGTTGAAAAATGTTACCGTAAAAGCAGTTGAAATGACCTATAAACCAAAGAAATCATAATAAACACTAGAAAAGAGATATAGATAGTTTAGAAAAAAAAAATAATTTAACTCTTTTTTACTATTAGTTTCTCTCCAGTTTTTTTTTTAATCCAACTTCTTTTCCGTTAGAGCTAATATTTTCATTTGTAACTTTCTGGAATATGCGAGGAGCCAAGAAAAGTATACAAATACGAGAAACTTGACAATAAGAGTACTGTGAAGTTTTACGTAAGCGAATTAGAGTCATTTGCATTCATATTAATTTCTAATTTTAAAGGCAATTGTGAAGTTTTTCTATAAATAAATTTTGTGAAACTCACACCAGCGTTACAAATTGGTATCAGGTATGGGATGAAGAAGAACATTTAAAAAGACTGGATAAGAAATTAGGGAATTGTTAACGGCTGAGTTCAGAAAAGAGCTAGAAGATCCAGTTTTGAATACAACTGATAAGAAGTAGGCTCTATTAAGGAGGCGACATGAACATTATCAGGATCAGGATTTACTAAATCGAGCTAGAGTTCAAGAATTCCAGGAGTTACGAAAGAATCGTTCCTGGAAAGCAGAGAAGGATAGTAGAAAGACTAGAGAGCAACTTGTCGATTCTTTTAATTCAGTTTCTGGCACTTAAAGAGCAAAACTTCTCTCCGATTCTTGGGAATTAAGCAGTGATATCAAATTCAGAATAAAAAATTAAACCTCCAATTTTTGGTGGAAAAACTTCGTGCTTCAAATATCTGACTGAAGCAGTTTTACGTAAGAGATGGTACCAACGAAAAACTTAGATCAATTTGTGAATTCAAAAAAAGTCTTCCAAAATTAAAAACGCTTTTCTTTCATTTTAGGTTCCTTTTAGAACTGTTTTTCTATCCTATTCTTCTATTGTTTTGCTTTCCTTTTTCATATTTGCTCCTTGTTTTCTGCAGTTTTTCTTATAAGGAGATATTAGTGATTCTATCTTTCTTATTTTGTCTAATTTTTTTTGTGCTAATTTGCCTTTTATTCTTCTGATTTTTGATCCCTGTGTATTAATTACTTTCATATATTGAAACGCTTAATGAGAACAGTTTTAAAGTTTCTTTATTAACAAAGCATAACATTAATACTCCACAAAAGCAACATTATTCTAATAGAATATTTAAAAATTATTTGGTAGCATCTTATTCAGCTACAAAGGGTAGAATCAACTAATATTATGTACCGGTCGTTTAATTAAAAAAGAACATCGGACGTATTTTAAAAACCGCATATTCTACAACTTCCGAAGGAACTATTTATAAAAAAAGTGATCAAAAGAAACTGCTGGAAACATTTTTTAAGTTTTTAGCTCTACCGCTACAGGTCATAATTTTAAACCATATTCTCCATAAAAATTATAAACAATTCGTTTAATTTTGGTTCGTTATTTTTCACAGTACCCTTTTTCAAATAATTGGTATGGGATAGTGTGGACTTTTGTTTTGGAAATATTTTTCCAACATTTTTAATGAATTTTATGATGCCAATTAATGTAATGGCAACGGAGCAACTAAAGTATCATTCAAAACGTTGGTTATTAAACTTCAACTGATTTCAAAAATTTCTTTTTACTTTAATCTCAACTTTTGGCAGTAATTCTTGCTTGTCGGATGTAAAGTTCTGATTTCTTTTTACGACTGAATATTGATTTTTTTAATATTTGTCCATACAGAGCAAAAGCCGGTCTTTCTCACGTGACCATATTTTATAAAAATTACAAAAATAAACTAACAGGTTGCTTCCTGTTAGAGTAGTCAATTTCTGTGTTCCAGTAATAAAATTTGTTTTTAGGTTGAATTCGAATAACTTAATTTTTATATATTGCAATTAAAAAAAATTACGGATGCTTTTTGAACTATTCAATTTGTAAGTTAGAAATTATGTCTTACGTATTTTATTAAGACATTCTAGATTTCTTAGAAAATACATTTTTTACATTTTTGTGGTTATTTTCCAAAAGCTGCACTGCTACAAACGTCTTTTGTGAATATTTAAAACTCTTTCACATATTCACAACATACTAATCGATACCAAAAGCCTGTACTTTGTCTTTTTTGTTAGACATTTCGGTATTTAAAGGAATGCTTAAAAGCTGATCGTCTCGTTGTACTTATTTTTCTGTTATTCATGATTCTCATTTCGGATTGAAAGCTGAGCCGCCGTTTTTCATTTCATAAATGGTTACAATGCTACCAGCTGAATCTCCGGTGTTTTTCCGCTTTAAATGATTACATTTTCCGTTTCTTTTTAACATCGGCCTATTGTATGGCGCATATTTTCGAACAATCAACGTACGTGCAAAGAACGGTTTTTGCATCTTTCCGTAAAATAAAGCAAAATCAAAGTTTCTTTTATACATTTGGGACACAAAACACCATCAAAGGGGTTTATAGAGCTCGAATCATAAAGAGTGACGGGGAAAAATCCGTACAGAAAGAGATGTTATCAATTGCCGCTTTGGCCCGAGCCAAATTGAAAAAAAGTTTTTCTTTCTCGTAGAAAACGGTATATATCGACGAAGAATAAAGGCAGATAAGATTCCTATTTGTGAAATTGTTTGCGAGTTACTTTATATAAGGCCGGAGAAAATGGAAAAATTAAATTATCCGGAGTTATCACTTTTTTTATTCATTTGCTTACGATTTGTATTGTAGTTCGGGACGTGGCTTTTCCCCGCTGTTTGTGGCCATTTCACATTTGACTTTTATTGCACAACTTTTTAGAATAGGAATTTCTTTTCTCGAACAAATTTCCTAAAAGATCTTTATTGACAATTTCTTTTTCTCGATACTTTCTTATTAACTTTTAATAATCAATTAAAAATAATGCGTCCTTTTTTTATTTCCGTCGCATATTAACCGGAAAAATGTAAAAAATGTGTTAGTTGGGTCCGGTTTCTTTCCTCCATTTGATCGCTGGCGAAATTCAAAAAAGGAATTCCTTCGATGTTATTGATACTTCCTATAGAAGATCTTCGAGGACGTTGAATGTGTGTAACGAAATGGACCAGAAGCCCGAGGGCGTCTCTGCCGTTACATGACCTCAGAGTGGCACACGTTTCGTGGCCGACTTCACACATCTTAAGAGTATCGGCACCGGAACGGGTCTACTGCCACCGACCAATCAAAATATAATCACCAGAATTAATGGTAATAATTGCAACGATACGACGGTTGCTATTTATTTAGTGAGAATAGAAAGAACAAACAAATGCATTTTATCAAAAATATATTTATCGCTTTTCAAAATAGTCGCCTTTAAGCTAAACCACCCTTCAAAGCACTTTGTCCAGTCAAAAGATGATCGCTCTAAAACGTGGTTTTCTAAGGCCTCAATTGCTTCTCCGGGCGATGAAAATCGTTGTCGACGCAGTTTATCTTTAATTTGTGGGAACAAGAAGAAGTCATTAGGTGCCAAGTCGGGGCCGTAAGGCGGATGACCCATCAATTCGATCTTTTGTGTGACCAAATACTCGCTCGTTTCACTTGATGTGTGTGAGCTCGCATTGTCGCCATGCAAAATGATTCGACATTTTGGATTGGTTTCTCTCAATTTACCGAAAACTTCTGGCAAGCAAATTTTTTCTATAGGAGGGTAATAATCTTCAAGATTAAATTGTTATTTATGAAAAATTTATAGCCTTTAGTGTCAAGAAATGCCATAAGATGTTATTTCCTAATAAAGGAAATTTCGAAAGTATAAACCGAAGTCCGGGATGTCTAAATTGTTGATTATTCTCCCTCCAAACCGAGGAAAAAACTCTTCACCACACAACATTATTCACTATTATTTATGTTGTATATTGAGAAATTAATAATTTAATTATTTTAAGGTTGTGGTCTCTGAGCAGAGAATGTGACAATTTTTTCCACAGATTCTTTAATTTAATATTTTTTATTCAAATTTCATTGAACAATGCAAAATCCCAAATGTATATAAAATACAATAGTTTTGTGTTAAAAACTTTTGGGTTTATGAAATTGGGATTAAAAGAAAAATTATAAATTTATTAATTTAAAAAATACGCAAAAATAAAGCGCTAAAATAAAATGTAAAATAATTATTTTCGTTCATGAAATTTAAGTTTACAAATAAAATATTAACAAGTAGTGATAATTATAAATATTTAAATTTACCGTAAATAATATTAACTACAATATTCTCTCTGAACAGAATATCAATTATGTGACATTATAGATTCTCTTTTTTAAATAATTACAGATTTTGCCGACAATAAAGGCACGAAATGAACATTTTAACTATTTATTTGTGGTTACAGATCAAAAGTTAGATTTCTTGCGGAATTTATGCTTACCGAATAAATGTTTATTTATTGTGTACATTAAAAATAAAGTAAAAAGTTAAGTGGGTCAAAATTACTATAAAAATAAATTTTTATTTATTGTTTAACTATAACTATCAGGGTCCTTTATTCTTCTAACATTAATATTTTTATCATTTTCGCCCTATTTTCCTGTCTATTAGTAAAGTAATTTTAGAAAAAATCATTACTTTCGTTAATTTTTTCTTTCACATTTGATTTGCTAAATTTTGCGGTTCCAATTGGCGCTTAGGCTTATCTAAACGATCTTTAGTGCAATCTCGCTTTCCCTAATATGCACATACCGTTGTCTTTGTCTGTTACAGCAAACGAAAGCCTCTGTTTTTTTCTTGTTGTCGTGCTCGTTTGTCGAGAAAGCAAATAAGTGTTATTTTAAAACAAGAAAAATTCTACTCGATAATCCCGCGACGCGCCCTTAGGACTTTTTACGAGTGTATTTAAAGGCATAAACAGGCATAAACAGGCATCAAGACATCCGACATGGGCGGGCGGACACAGAAATTTTACTTTTTTTGTCGCACAAGGGGTGTTATTAACTTTCTCTTTTATTCTCCAAATTACAGTATTCGCGGGGCTTAATTCGGGGGTTAGGGGCTGGGGGCTGTCGATCCGGTAATTTTGACATTGGACAAGGTTGAAATCATCACGGTTTTCAATAAGTTATTCTAATAAATTCGTTTAAAATTTCGAATTTATTAAAGTATTGGTAACAACGCAAATTATTAACAAAAAATGAAAACAGTCATTCACACCTAGAAAAAAAAACCAAACGTCTTATACTGTACGATAATAAATACTCTGTACATTTCTTTGTTAAAAGTTAATTGTGTTAATGTTTATATCGTATCGACTTTCTAGAATTATTATTTAAATTTTTCGATATTTTTGTGTATGTTGCAAATTCCCGAACGGCGTGGGAATCCATCTGAATCAACGATGAGATAAAAGTCGTGCATTTTATTTTCTATTCCTAAGCACCAGAAATTAGTACAAAGGACGAGCTGAAGCACTTCATTTTAACAACCACCACCATTTCCGTTCAAAACCGAACACAATTTTAATGAAACATCACAAAGGACTGTTCCTAGAACTAAAATTCGATTTTATCCTCTAACTTGGAGGCAAATTCCATGCAATATTGTGTGGTATCTACAACGCCAGGTACAGCGAGTTTCGAAAATTTAAAATATTTATCTTTTCCATATGCAGAAACGAAAATTCACCGTATGACGAAATTCGGGAAATTCACTTTCGTGATTTCGCATGGCAATGATATCTTGAATTTTGAATTTCCCGGGTCAACATGTGCATTGTGGCGGTTGCAGTTGCATTGATATGATCTGCCGTAATGGCCTTTCGTTGTGCTCCAGGACGTCGGAAATATTAACAATTTGATGTCAATTATAGATATTGTTCTGCACGACTCTACAAAATAACTTATTTCGCTGTTATTTCCTTTTTGTTTTTAGTTTCCCGATAAGGAAACTTTCTGGATTGATATGTATCGTGTTCCGGTTTTAACAATTATAGAATAAAGTTTTTTGTGCGTTTTGTATTAATGAGGTTAAGCGAAGGAATCATGGAAATTTGTTATTTTTTTTTTCAGTGATTATAAAGAAAATTGTATGCTATGAATTTGGAAAGTTATGCTTTTATTTTTCCTGCGCATACCTACGGATTTTACAGGCCAGTAAACCATTAATTTGTTTAATTTTTGTTATTGGGTACTAGTAAATCAAGCATCAGGTTTATTAGATTTATTTCAATTGAGAAATTCCAGAAAAAGAATGGTAACTACTCTTTTGAGTTTGCCGATTTTTTTTTCATGAATTATTTCGCTCTTTTTTCTTTCATTTTTTGTCTTTTTATTATTTTCTATTATCCTGTTCCATTTTCTTCCTTTCCTCGGTATTTTTTTCTATTCCTTTAAATTAATTGTTCTTGATCTTCCTTTTGATCTTCCTACATGTGGTGTCTGTCCACTTTGTTATTTAATTATTATTCTTAACATCTCCCTTTTGAATATATGTCCGTATTATTTTTTATGAACCTTACAATATTTTCTCCTTCTGTTTTTTTTCTAATTTCGTAGTTTTTCATACTTATTTCCGAATTCCACTCTTATTTTGACTGTCCCAAATATTTTCTTTAATATGTTTCTTTTAGTTACCCTCAAAGTTTTTTTTTTTTTGTTTCTATTTATCATGTACAGTTTCTTTACTGCTTATGTCATTGTTAGCTTCTTCTTCTTGTTTTAGTGTCTCATAGTTTTATTTTATAACCCTTTTATTCTTGAACTGGATTTTATGGTATGTTTTATTAATTTTAACAGTTTTTTTTACTTTATACTGATAATATTTCTGTCAACCCATTTTTTATTTTCATATTCTTTGTCGTCTCTTGTTTTTTATTGGGTCCTAATTTTTTTTTTGTTTTGCCTGTAATACCTACTGTTTTTTTAATTTCCCATTTTTGCTCTATTTTTCAGTCTGCTTCTTGCAATACTATTTCCTTCAAACCTTATATATATATATATATATTTTTTTTTGTTTTTAGGGATCTTGTTCTAGTTCTTCAATGTTCTATGACCAATGTTTTATTTTTACTACAAAATTTTACATATAAATTCCGATTTTCCTTTCACTAAATAATAATTTAGAACAGTGTTTCGTTATGGTAAATTAAGTTTAAAATATCCGCAGATTTAAATAAATCTCTTCACATTTTGATTTAATTAGCAATCAGCAAATCTAGTTTAAACATGCAAAACGTAATTATTATTGTTGTAATCGTTTAGTTTTTCTTTTTATTAATTACCATAAAATTATATTTATTTAATACTACGTAGTTCGAAATAATTTCTGAAATATTTTTACCGAATTTAACGACTCTCAAGAATTCGGATTAAGATTTAGTATTTCAGAAAAAAATAACACATTTCATCTGAAAATGATTATAACAGTTTTATTGCCGGTTAAACGGGAAATTCGTGAGTAAATAATTCAAACAAAGCATTACAAATAATCAATTAATGAATTAACAAAGTCAATAAATCTGTTGCGGAATCACGGTTTCCGATAAACTTTATTTTTGTGGAAAAGTAAATTGTATTACATTTATCTTAATTGTATTTTGTTTCTTTTAGACCCGGAATTTGGAGTGTGAGTTTTTTTAACGTACCACAGATTTTGACTTCGATTCCCACAACGTTAGATTTCTATTTACACCACTACTTAACTTAGATACTAATGTATCCAAAACGATCTAAATTCTGTTCTTAAATCATTGAACCATTATTATTTTTCAGTTGAGAATTCAATTATACCTAAGTTTTCCGAATATTTTGAAAAACGTCTAGAAGTATCTTTAAAAAAGCAAGAAAAGGACTTTAATAGGGAGAAACTAAGAGTGAGAAGTAGTAGTGAGGTGTCAAAATCGACATGGGGGAAATCAAGTTACTGGTAGTTTTTCTATTTAATAACGTTTCGTAAACCCATACTAGTATTACAAACACAGTATTGTTTATATTAATTTTCAACCATGGATTCCCAGTGAATTTGAACTCAACTATACCAGTTCTGTTAATTTGTTTGTAGTAAACCTTTTGCTTTTGTTCATCTTGTTTGACTCTGACTTCTTTTTGAAACATTGTTGCTTTTTGTTTTATTAGCAAAAATCTAATTCAATAAACTTTTTTATCTGTCTGCTCTAGATAAACTTAAGCTTTTATACAAATGCAGAAACACTTTACACTATTAACATCCAACTAACTTATTAAGATAAAAACGAAGGCAATCGTTGAGATAGCGTGCGGCTCTTACTCCAGTTCTAAAAAGACATAAATCAATATAATCAATAAAACCATTCCATGCCCCATTAAAAAAAAAGACCTTTATTCGAACCAAAACGAACTATTCCAGTGTTGAAACGAAGCGTTAAACTATTCCATCCGCAAATCCGACCCCTTTTCTAAAATCTTATTGGAATCAATTCTACATAATCAAACTGTCACTTCTAGCCCAAATTTATTGATAATATGATTCCAAAGTCCTTTTCGTTTTTCCATTTCAAATCAAAGCGTTTCCAGATAAAGGAATTTTCTTTCAATATCTTATTTAAGCAGTTGTTACTTAGGACCAAACTAAAAAACCAAGGAATTGTTCTATATTTTGTTATTATAGAAAAACATTTATTTTTAACATATAATACCAATTATCAAGAATAAAAAAAAATTTATAAATTTTGTGGGGCGCACTTTATATATATTTTCTATTAGATTCATGTTGGTCTAAAAATGATCTCAACGTGAGTTCAGATTTCATTTAACTCTAATAATTATATTTACAATTCAATATGTTTCTTGTGCATAAGTTTTCATAAGTTGTTACTATACTTCGATCTTAGCCAGATGCCAAGAAGGAATTTTTCTATTATAGCCTTAGTCTAGCTCAGTGGTGTGGTTTAAGCAAGAGAATAAAATAAAATGAAACGAGCAAGTACTGTTTATTGGGGTAATGTGGAATATTAGAGCCCGATAGTAAATGATAAAAGTGATGATAGTTGCCCCAGTAGTACTACGAGGTTCACAGGTAACTTATTAATAGTATTATTAAGTGCTTTAATTATTACGAGGATTTTTCCAATTTTAATTAGGTACTTTAATTCTAGAAATATGTCCCTTAATGCAGGTGCTGGATAGACCTCTGGTCTCCAAGATGGAGTATTAAAAGGAAACGTTCTTATTTGTGTTATAGCAGTGCTCCAGGTACGATTTTGCAGAACTTCGGGGAGGTAAGAAGTTGTGAAGAGGATTCCCAACAGAATGTTGTCGGGCGCAAGTAGATATTCTACAGCTGGTTCCGCGGCTAAAGCGGATGGTAGGTAACGAGAGCTTAAACAGAAACTCTAGGACCAAGCTGCTCACAGCTGGTTAAGCTGCTAACTCCGGATGAAGGTCTACGGATGGTGTTAAGGTGCTAAAAATACTGCGAGGTACTTTTACTACAATTTATGACCTAGAAGCAGATGCTACTTAATGGAAAATTAGCAGAAACTACAAAAAACCTTACCAGAGAGAGAAGTGGTCTATATTATCTCCCAGTCGGGTAGATCGACTCAATCAAGTTTTGTACGCGTTCTGTCGATGGAAGTATATGAATATCCAGCCTTTTCCAGATAAACACCGAAATTAATAGACCTCGTGGCCAATATTGCCAAGAAAAAAGAAGAAACCAAGAAAAGATTGAGAGAAACCTCACTTCCTGGCTGGTGACGTTTTAGGGACTATCTTACACTTTACCCAAGTAGGTACGCTAATAATATTTAAAGCCGTAGTAATACGTTCGAAAGCCGTTTAAGACGAACAGAAAAGAAGAAGCTTTGTTCAAGGTTAATAATCTGCAGAAGTCAACATTAGGCTATTTTTCAATAATAAAGATTACATTTTAAACTTGTGTAATTCTCAAGTGAATAACTACTGTTATGATTTTCATAAAGTGAGTGATAATCTTATGTTTATAAAAAAATATAAATAATACCGTTCAAACCTGTAACAAAGTTCTACCCGATACAATTAATTGATGGTTATGGACCAGCATCAGCGTGAAGTCTTGAAAATTCTTGTAAAATATTATTTTCTTATCACTCAAGAAACTCCATTCATGTCACAATTAAGTATTTTAACCAATTTTATGTCACTATTATTTGCAGTTTTGTTTTTATAACACTTTTTAAGATTTCGCAAGTTCCGCAATAATTTCAATAACTGACAATGAAATACCTTTAAAGTTTTCATCAAAACAAAAAACAGGAATATTTGAAGTGCAAAAGGTGACCTTAATCCGGTACGTTAAGATAAAAGACCTGGTGCCTCGACCGAAAATTTTTGTAATTAATTTGGAATCTAGTTCACGAAACTAATTTCATAACTTGCCGAACAATCCTCCTAATTCTGTTAGAGTAAAATTAAGTTACGATTATTCTGTCCCACTTGTGTTACCCCGACGACCGATAAACTTCGGCGACACTTTGTCAAAGAACCCCCCCCTCCTGGAAGTTGAACAACGAGAAGTAAGCCGAGTCGAATGGCCGCAATTTTAAATTCAAATGTAACCTGACAGCGGCAGTCAACTAGGTGTGTTTATCCGTGGAAAACAAAGGAATAACTACAAATTTCCTCCGTCACAACAAAGAAGGCGGGCTAAAGGAGTTGTTTAGGAGTTGGCTGCGGTTTCGCTAAGTGCGAATTTATTTTTATGGTCACTTCGACCGAAGTTGGAAAACCACTGGACGGACTCTCGGGTTGTAGCGCAAAAATGTAAAAGCATTCAATGAACTAACTGCACGGTAAATAAACTCCGGATAAGAGCAACTTTCCTGCTGTAACAATAAACTATCATTTGGTGAGGAAAGATTTAATACGAGAGAAAAAATCGCCGAATCATTTTGATAAGGTAACTATTTTGTTTAAAAACGTTTAATTGTTCTTTTTTAATTAGAAATTTTATTATTTTACCATATTGTGAAATTAAAATACTGCACTTGATGAAAAGAGATAGAGAAAAAAATGTTGATGAATCAGTTTTTATTTAAAAAATTTGGCCACTCGCTTTAACAAGCAAAGGCACTTCCAAATTCCATCATTTTCTCTAAATAATATTTGCTTTTCTTCTTGTTATTATGAAAGTTATTTTTTTAATTTCCAAAAACATTTTTGTAAACATTTCGGTGGTTTTCTCACTAAGGTATGAACACTCACTGCACTTTATTATTAATTGTACCAAATAACTATAATAATAATTATTATTATTATTCAAATTCATAGTTTTTTTTAGATATAAAGTTCAATTTTTTTAGGTTGTGTATGGTTTATTCAGAGAAAGCGTATCAAAAAGTTTCACGTCGTTTTATAAATTTTTAGAATTCACAGCGAACTTTAGACAATATTTTGTGAATGACAGACAGATTTTGATAATTTCCTACAATTAACTCAAATTCAAATAAATTAAATACAATTTTAAAACTTATTTCTTATTGAAATATTTTTCTAATCTTATTATATCATTCTTGCATTCAAATATAGGCTTTTTTATATCACTTTCATTTAATCATTATTAAATTAATGAACCCATGTCATAATTTTATTTTACGAATATTTTTGTTGTTTTTAACGAAATTTAGTATAAATAGATTAAATAAAATTTACTATAAACACCTCTTACAATATGGCTAAAAAAATTTAAATTTACAAATATTTTTAAGAATTAATTATATTCATTTTATATTAGTTGTATCATAAAACACTGTGACATGAGAGTAAAAATCTTAAATTATAAACTCATTAATTTTTTATTTATTGAATTATTATTTAGTGCTATACCTGATTTTATGTAGTCATTTAAATTATTAACCAAATTTATTAATGAAAATGGGAATATATTTCATGCACCAATCAATAAAATGCTAATGGACGTCTTAAAACATGACCAACAAAAAGCGTGTAAGGCGTGTGTTAAGACACAAACTTCTCTCTCAAATAAATGTATTGTTCATCACACACGTTAGAGTAAAAAGTTGTCCTCCAATTTCCAATTTATAAAGTTAACAATTCTTTAGGAACGATTATAAAAGTTCAGTAATTTAGATTAGGTCGTGATTTGTAAAAAAGTGAAAATCTGTTCAAGTGAAACCGAAATCCACACAAAAAATACTATTGAAGTTTTATTGTTATTATGTAAATATTTGTAATTTCGTCATTTTCATTATAGTTATTAAGAAAATACTCACTTTACTGCGTTATTTCGTGTATAGCTGGAAATGAGCATTTTCCAAAAATAGTGTAGTAAAATCCATATTGTAGCAAAAATTATTTTCATGAACGAAGATTTTTTGAGATTTTAAACAATTGAGGTCAGGTTTTAATAAAATTGTTTAGGGAAAGTAAGGTCAACCAAGTTGAATACATTATTTTTACAAATTTTTAAAAACACAAACTATTAAGTTAAAAACGGACGATTTCAGATCAGAGAAATCTGAAAAAAAATGCAGGACTATTAATTTTTTTTGTAATAACTGGTCCCAGTCAGTTTAAATTTATCAGAATTTCGTTCGATCATTTCTTTTTAATTTTAAAGTTTTCCTTTCATCATTTAACGGTCAGAGTATATCTCAACGTGTTTTTCCTAAAGAGAAAGAAATTTAGAGATTAGTAAAGATTAAATTTGTTGTGATAAGTTTCGTGTTAACGTTGAATAAATTTTAATTGCAAAAAATTCACCTTTGAATCTATTTTTGAAAAAACTGTTAATCTTATTTTTTTATTTATTTATTATCGAATATATTACACTTACGTAGAGCTGGGAAATTATCTCGTTTGCTTCTACGGGTCTGAATAATATATAAGAACTCGTAACTTCGAAGGGTTGCTCATAATATATTCATAATTAAACTATTGAGTCCTTCGCTGCTTCACAAACCAACGGTTTCTTCACATGAATTAATTATTAAAATAATAGCGTGCTTAAGTCGGAATATTTGTGCTACAAGCTACATATTTAGAAAAAATAACGTGGCTAATTATTTATTTCTTAGTTGTAGAAATGACTAAATTAGGTTATTCGTTATTAATAGATTAAGAATGTACTATTATTATCATCTATTTAGATTTCGATTTCGATTTGAATAATATATTACAATTGTGGGGGTTTGTAGTGAGAAGTAAAATACAAATTTTGAAGTTAGTATTAAATTTTATAAATAAAAATTATGATTTAAATTGGGTGACTTCATCACACTTACACAAACGACGTCACAAAACTTGAAATTTGAAATTATAAATCGACGGATTTTTGGATATTTTCCTGAAAGCAACGACTTACGAAATAATAAATGTATTCTTCTGATTTGCACTATATTGTTAATTGCTTTTTCTCGAAATACTAGCGCTTTGATATTAAATTTTGACTTAATAAGTCGGTAGGTATTTGACTTTAGTTGTGTTAATTTAGAAGCAGCGAATCTGCTCTGAGCATAGAGATTACCCTTAAGAGAAACTGAAGTGAAACAAAGAGTTCCATCCAGCAAAAGCTACTAATTTCCGCGATTCTCGCTACTTAACTGCTGCTTTAAGATTTCGTGGTAATACTTAACAAAGTCGCTACGGGATTATGTAAAGCTCAAAATGCACTTTCAGAACTGCGTTGCAAAAATAAACAAAATTTATAGTGTTTAGATTTATCAGGTTTAATAAACTTTTCGGGATTTAAATTTAAATAAAATAACGTATTTTGGATTCGCTGATCGATTGTTGAATTCTGCGAATTAAATTAAAAGGATTTTAATATATTAATAAAAAACTCTAGTGGTACGTTGTAAAATATTCAAATTCATTAAAATCAAATTTTTGTTTTTGTATGTTTAGCATTGTTGTAAACGTAATATAGCGCCCTAATTTAAATGCGTTGGTATTATAATATGTAAATATTTTATCAATCATCCGATTATATTTCGACAGAATATTGTTATTTTCTAGTTAATATTTTTTAACTAATTGCACCCACAACGGCTCTAGCTATTCATATTTTTTGAACGTATTATAAAAGAATTCATGATGTGAATTTATATTTCGAGTTGTGAAATATTTGTTATTGAAATGAAAATTCAGATTAAATGTATTAAAGTAAATTAAATATTTAAATATTAAATTGATTTTTTTTACAAAATGTTTTATACAAATTTTCAAGAACTACTTTACATTTATTTAGAAAATAATAAATAAAAACTAAAAATTGTAAATATATCAAATGTGAAAATTTAAAATTTTTCTAGTTTTTTGCTTTCAAGAATTTTTTTTCACCCCATCTATAAAAAATTTAATTCAAAGTAGAAATATATTAAAATGTGTCTCTTTAAAATAGATATTAATTGAAATTTCTACATCAAATTTGAGATTGGGATTTTTCTTAGATTTCTATTTTTAATATTAAAATTCATAAATCTTAGTCTTCAAAAAATCGAGATTTTGTAGCGAAACACGCGATTTTTAAGATTTTTGGTTTAAAATTGAGGTCTATTGAAATTTGTCTTTAAAGATGAGATTAATGAAAATCAAAGTATAGATCCTAAAGATTTTAAAATAAATTTGTTGCAGGAATTCATCCTTTTCTAAGTCGAGATTTTAAGAGAAAAACGATTAATTTTTAATATTTTTGATTAAAATCGAGATTCATTAAAATTTCAACTTTAAAATCAAGATATAAATATTCGACTTCATAATCCAGATCTTAAAGAAAATAATTAATATTTTTAACGTTTTTTTCTTTAAAATCGAGATTTTTAAAAATCTTGTCTAGAAAAAACGAAATTTTAAAGAAAAATAAGTAATTTTTTAGTAATTTTGTTTTAATGTCGAAATTTCTTAAGATTTCAAATTTAAAGTCGAGATCCATTAAAATATTGATTTTGAAGTAAAACACGAAAATTTGAAGTAAACATTTAGAAGGAAAAGTCAATTTTTTGAAAATTTCTACATTAAAATTGAGAATCAATAAAACCTCGAGATTAAAATTCTCTAATAATAATCATGAAGGTCGATTGAATTATTAATATATTTATTATAAATTGTGAAATTTTTTAAAAGCATTTTAAAATTAATAACTTATCATTTTTGATAGAAATAATGAACAAGAAAATATAAATATAAAAATCTCTCCCAATAAATATTTAACAAATATTTTTTTAAAATATATAAACATTATTTTTTACTATCTGGGTACTTGGGATGCAACATTCACTATCTTCTTTAGTACCTATATGATTCATAATTTTCTTATATATTTTAAATGAAGTATTCTTGATTTTATAGAAACATGTTCCGTAACTTTTGTTATACGTAATTTTCACAAATTTTTATAAACTTGGCTATAAATTGGACTCAAATTAACATTCTAATTATACAGGGTGTCCCAGAATATGTGGGCAATCTCCAGGATTCGGATAAAATATGAAAAAATAATATGACAAGTTCCCATAAAAAAATTTCCTACAGGCCCTCCCTACTGAGATATAAGCCCCTGAAGGACGCCTCTGGAAATCGGTTTATCTTGAATAATTCTTAAAGTACTTGGTGTAATTTAATAATTTTTCAGTATGATGGTTGCTAGGTAAGTCTCCTCAAAATGAACCATTTTAATTTTATTCGGCTTATTTAGTTTTCCAGGGACGGACTAGCTTTAACAGAATAATGCTTATTTTTTTTACACCCTGTATGATAGAGGCATATCAATAATACTATTGAACAGCTGAAACCTTAAACTAAAAAAAAGGTACTCTTCATCGACATCGATAAAGTAAACCGTTTACGAGAAAAAAATTTTTGTTCCATATGCGTTTTTTTATTAAATATTCGATAAATACCTTATTTTGTTGATATGGTTTAGTTGATATGTACCAGTTAAAATAAACAATAGTGTCAGTTGGACATTGAGTGTGTTTAAGTTTTTGATCTTATTTCTTCTGCTTCTTTTTGATATGGAATTTACGTTTGAGGAATATGCCGACATGCATTTAATGTATGGGCTTGCATCATGTAATGCCTTAGAAGCCCGAAGGCTTTATGAAGAACGATTTCCAAACAGAAGAATTCCTGACAGAAAAACCTTTGAAAGAGTAGATCGTCGTTTAAGAGAGACAGGTAAAAACTAAGTTGTTTTATTTTTAATTTGTACTTATCGGATGATAAAGATTTGATTTAAAGTATTTAGGTCGTAAATAATTTTAGGAAAATTTGACAAAGCCAGTCACAATTGTGGAAATCAAAACCATCGCGTTGATGCAACAGTTACATCCATACCACCTTCAAAAAGTCCACGCGCTTCTTCCTGAAGACTTTCCGCGAAGGATGGAATTTTGTAACTGGGTTTTAGATCGGCACAGAAACGATGCAAATTTCATTGGTTCAGTTCTCTTCACGGACGAAGACGAAGCTGGGTTTTCCAAAAACGGCATCATAAATTCTCATAATTTACATTTATGGGCAGAGGAAAATCCCCATGCTTCTATTGTAACGCATCACCAGCACCAATTTGAACCCATCAACGTGTGGGCCGGAATTATCAGACAACACTTAATTGGACCATTTGTATTGCCAAGGAGGTTAAATGGAGAAAGGTATTTGGAATTTCTTCAAAACAATCTGCCAGAACTTTTAGAAGATCTACCTCTGCAACTACGACATAATATGTGGTTCATGCATGATGGGGCTCCGCCACATTTTAGTCTAGTAGTTCGAGAACACCCAAACAGGGTCTTCGAAAATCAATGGATAGGAAGGGGAGGACCAGTGGCTTGGCCTCCTCGATCACCAGACCTAAATCCATTAGATTTTTTTTTGTGGGGCTTATCTAAAATGTTTAGTATACGCCAATCCAATACAAAATCGGGAACACTTATTGGAACTGATTAACTTCCATTGTCGCGAAATAAGGAATAATGTTGGCGCATTGTGGAGGCTCCAATAATCTACAATTAAAAGATGTAGGGAATGCATTGCAGTAGAAGGAGCTCATGTTGAACCGACGTACAAAATGAATCAGTAAAATATGGTATTTATCGAATATTTAATAAAAAAACGCATATGGAACAAAAATTTTTTTCTCGTAAACGGTTTACTTTATCGATGTCGATGAAGAGTACCTTTTTTTTAGTTTAAGGTTTCAGCTGTTCAATAGTATTATTGATATGCCTCTATCATACAGGGTGTAAAAAAAATAAACATTATTCTGTTAAAGCTAGTCCGTCCCTGGAAAAATAAATAAGCCGAATAAAATTAAAATGGTTCATTTTGAGGAGATTTACCTAGCAACCATCATACTGAAAAATTATTAAATTACACCAAGTACTTTAAGAATTATTCAAGATAAACCGATTTCCAGAGGCGTCCTTCAGTGGCTTATATCGCAGTAGGGAGGGCCTGTAGGAAATTTTTTTATGGGAACTTGTCATATTATTTTTCATATTTTATCCGAATCCTGGAGATTGCCCACATATTCTGGGACACCCTGTATAAACCAATTAATTAACGCTTTTAAATATGAATTTCGTTTCAAAAACATTATTTATAATAAAATTAATGTACAATTTTAAATTAATATTCTCATACATTGCTAGATTCAATTTGTAAAATTTTGAGTTTAATTAATCTCTAATTACGGAATTTAATCTATCTGCCAATAATTAACATAATAATTAATTAAGATTTACAAATTACTTTTATTTCATATATCTGAACTTATAAACTTTTTGGTAAATATTTGTTATAATCAATTGTAACGATAATTTGTTTCATAATTTAGAATCCTTATTTTTGTTGATTTAATACTAGACATATTTATATTAGACCAGGGTCGATAATTTTTGAAACGAAATAGAATAATAGTGGGATGAAACCCATTGGAAAAGGAAGAGAATATAACAAAAATGAAAGGAAAAATAATTTACGGGCGATCTGAGGTGGGGTGAGTTTTTAAGGGTAGAAAACTGTTTATCTCGATATCGCACAAAAATATTGAATCGTTTGGGTTAAAAAATATTGCCCAATATAGGGGGGGCTTAAAGCTTCAACTAGAAGAAAAGGACTAAAAAAATAAAATTAGCCGATATGAAAAACTATGAAAAATTGCTACCATTCTGCAAAAAATTAATGATATTGAAGTCTCAACAGGTATTTTGCTTATTGCTCAAATAATTGCTTAAATTTTATGCAATGGAAGTTTAAAATTACCTCATTTAAGTGTTATTTTACAAAATGTCTTGTTTGTGTTTGTGGTAAGTTAATTTGCTCAATTACCAGCATAAGATATTTAAGTGAACTGTTAATCCGGCTCGAAGGACCATTTTTATGTTGTATTTCCGTTAAAATTAGAGACATTTACAAAGTTTTAAAAAACGTTTTTCTACATAACCATAGTAACAGTCAGACCACGGTTTCGTTTCTTACTTAAAATATATCTGATCCTCGCCACTTTTTGATATTGTCTTGATCAAACATCTTAAAAGTTTTGCGAAACAATATTTACTACGCCAAATATTTATCCGATACGAATAAATTTATGAAATATTTAATTGATTAATTTACAGAAATTGTTTTTCGTATGTGACAATATTAAACTGTTCGTATTCGTTTCCATCTGGCTTTTCTAAATGGAACCATAACTCGTAGTTCATTTGAAAAATACTTAAAACACCAGAACTTTTAATTCCGATGTAGCTATTTTTAGCGTTTAAAATATCCCAGATGATGGTTGTAACTAGTTGAAGTTTACGAGAAGCAATATTTCCATTATGTACGTTAGACGCGACGTTCGGTGCGTATCATCCATAAATTATGCCAAGTACTTTTCGAATTCTCCACATGTAAAAATCGTAAAAGAAATCCTCAGCCGAAGGTTTATCCTTAGGCCCGTCTCACTGAATATTGAATGAGAGACGAATATTTTACCTAAACTGATTTCCATCGGAACTTTGAAATATGACGACAATTTTTTTTGTTACGAGTCGAGCAACCGATCTAATCAATTTTTTTTATAAATAAACTAAAGAAAAGACAGTCACGATCGAGAAAACGTTATTTGTTTTCCTTTAATTTCCTATTGATAATCGCCCGTTTTTCCATAAAGTAATTCATCTTTGTTAGAATTGAAAGTGCAGCATTTTAATGAGTTCATTTAAATTCAGGATTGACAGCTACTAACTTGAAAGGAATAATATTAAAATGCTATAAATATGAAAATTTAAAAGCTCTTCTTATAGGCGATAATGCGGACTAACAAAAGATTGGAAATTCAGATAAAATCTGATACTTCAGTTTGCGGAGATGTTTTAAATTTAAGACGTCGACGTCGGCTCTTCTTCCTCTATAATTTTATTTCTTCATATCCGCCACTTTTCATTGAAATGTACCGATATTTTAGTTATTATTGGACGACGGAGATTCACTTAAATGGGAAAACTTTTCTGCTATTGCCAAACATTTAAAAATATTACAAAAGAAAATCCTTTACATTCTAACGTTCGTCCGAGTTTAAAAGGAAAACTTCATAAGTGGCTTAAAAAAATTTAAAAATAGCAAACTAATAAATTTGGTTTTTTCTTATGAAATTAAAGAAAATTTTGAATATTTCAATTTGCTTTATTACAAGAAATTAAAAAGAATCTCTTAGTATTTCATAATGAATATGATTAAACTCATGTTAATTAATTTGAATATTTAATGTAACATTAAGCTAAAAATTATAATATTAAGTATGTTGTATTGTAAATAATGTTTAGAAATAATTTAGTGTAAAGGAAGGTAAAATTAAGTAATTTTATAATTATAATGCTGATTTAATGATAATTAATAGTAAATTTTATAGAGAATATTGAAAATTATAACAAAAATCGTGAAACAATTCTTTACGAATGTATTAAAAATATGTTTAAGAACTGTCAAATGAGAAGAACTTGTTTTGAAAAGACTGTGATTTCAAAAATTTATAAAAAAGGTTAGAATTTTGAATCTCTCTTCCTTTAAAGATGTCCTAAAGTCCGTATCGTTGGAAAGTAAAAAATTTAATTAATTTAAATTCTGGATCTAATCTCAAAATTTTGTCAACTAGAGAATAGTGCTAAAAATTCTATTTTTTCCTACGAATTTTGATTTGGTGACTGTTAGGATTATCTATATTCAATATCCAGAAAAACTGACCATTTTTTTATTATTTACTAAATTGACATTATAAAACATGTTTTCACAAACTTAATATGAAAATACAGGGTTCACATCTCAGTCTGCCAAAAACAAAGTTTCGTTTTTAAATTTTAGTTCTTGAAAATTGTAGGAATCTAAAAAGACATGATCTATAACTTTTGGTGCAATTTTTTATAATTGTAATATATTTTATTACAGATATTAATAGAAAACAGCTCTAATATGCCGCAAAGTTACTAAAGCAACAATTTTACATATTAAAAAATTAAAAAACATTTTTTTTGGCGATACTTTAGGAATAGCATTTTTAATTTGAAGCCATATTAAAAGGTCGTATACAAAAAGAGTTGTTAAAAAACATACTTTTTTGTAAAAAATAAATTAGGTATTCTTCTTTTTCTGGGTCTTTACCGGTGTATCTATGTAGCCAGTTTTGTCACAGTTTTTGTCCTTGAATTGTACAAATAACCGATCAGATTTTATTTAAATTTTGTATGTATAATTAAACTTATTGGGAAACTTTGAGAATTAATAAGTTTTTAAAAACGGATCGAACATATCAATATTCTCGACGTTATTTTGATAAAATCGTCGTACATTTGCAAAACTTGACGTAAAAATTCTCTAACTTCGGCGAAATCCATAATGCAATCTTTGCTTTCCCGATTCGTCGGAGAATATTTCACCAAAATCTCCGCTCTCAAAGAAAATCTAATCATATATCTCTTCTACGTAAACTTTGTTCGCATTTTGTTCAACGCCATATCGGGCCGATGCACTCCGACAAATGTTCGTACAGAGAGAGTCTAATTACGGCTCTTTTGAATATCAGAAATGGTAAAAGGACAAAACGTTATCGCTATTCCACATCCGAAGTATTCTAAAACGCGACTTCAAAATATAAGAAATTCCATTCAATTCACAATATAAGAATAAAAATCGAGTAGAGTAGTATCTGGAAATCTAGCTGTCCATTAACTCAGCTCATACTTTGGCTGTATACATTTTTCACATTGTATGTTTTATTTTTGAATGGATTGCAGTGTCAAAATACAAATTTAATTACCTTTTGATATGCGCTAATGGTTACTTTAATTCGCTATTAATTGCCATTCCTTTTATCTATGTTATATTACGTTATTGGTGTTTTAAATTCAAAATGAAAGCCATCACAGTTCAATTTAGGTAAAAGGATTTGCCGTTTTTAAATGAGAGCTTTCCTACAATTATCCTTTTTATCCGTTAATCCACGTTCTTTGATTATACATTAAAATGCATAATTTTAATTAATCTATAAATCCACTGAAAGGGTCAGAGACAGAGACAGCTTAAGATCATTTTCCAACAGTTTTTTTAAATATTTTCGATGTAAAAGTTAATGAAGTATTTACTTTTTAGTTTAGTGTTGTACTAAAAGAAAAGCTGGAAAATATAGAAAATGGAATATTTAATTTAGGTATAGAAACAAGTCGTGAAATAGAAGTATTGCGGTCCTGGTCGTTCATTTTGAAATCGAATCAAATACATTTTAGCCGCCTAGAGGAAGCAAGCGTTTTCCTTTTCGAGGAAAAACTTTTATATTTCCATTGAGATCTGTCAATTCGGTGGATCTCGCGGGACTTACACCGAAATTGTACTTTATTATTCCGAGCGAGGAGAGTTAGTTTTCGACAACGCGGGATGCACAAAAACAATTTAAGTTTTTAAACAATGCAGATTGAAGTGTCTCTGGCAAAAACGCGTTTTCGTCTTGCGCCTACGCTGTGTTATCTCGTTCGATTTTGGCCTTTTCTTGCACTTTTTACAACTCATTGGTTAGTCATGATGAAAATTAAAGATTTGCGGCGTAAATTTGCATAAAACTAGAAGAAATCCTTTCCGAATTGATTACGTCATTATTTTCCACGAAATTTATTTTTGTTGGTTTTTCTCCGTTGTCCCCAAGGACGAGTTTTAATAATAAAATTAAATAAAATGGATTAGATTTAAATTTAATTTTTTACTATACAAGACAACAATTTTTTTCTTCGAATCTAGGGAGTAAACATTCTCAGAAATATAAAAATTCCTTTCCTTGATTAATATATGGTTCGAGCTAATACGTCGGTCTCAGCATTATTTCCTGCTTTTATTTAAAAAAATTCTACAATTTATCACCCAGCTACGATAAGTTGTTGAATTTGCTATTACTTTATCAAAAATTTGTTATCCTTCTTATTTTTATAGAGTTCTGAAAATAAAATTCTAATCGTTTCTCATGAAATCACCATAAAACCTATTTATTGTTTATCTGGTTTATTAATAATTATATGTATACTAATGGCGTTCAAGTTAATTCTTTTTTATTTAACTCAAATTAAAATGTGTTTAATAAATAGAATTTAATCCATTTTGTAAAACCCCTAATTCATAAATAACTTTTGTAACCCATTAACGTTGCTCTTATTAGAAGTTATATTTAAATCAATTGAAATTCGGAAAAAAATTACATATCTTCATAAATTAAAATTTTTAAGTTATTTAAATTAAGAAAAGAAATTATTTGATGCGACTTAAAAAGAGGTCTAAAAATGTAAACTTGTTCTATAATCTAAATCCATAATATTTATTTGATTTTAGATGAAAATTATATACGAGTAGTTAGCTGTCAAATTCTAAAATTTTTAAATTTTGTCTGCAAATAATCCAATTCGTATAGGCAATTAAAAGTCAATATTTATCCAATTAAAAAGTTGAAAATCAATTAGTTTTCATATTGATTATATGACTATTTTTTGCAGAATATATTTTTCTTTCGTTTTCATGAAAACAATTTTTAATAATAATAAATAAATAAGACAATCAGATGTTTGCGAATCATAATTTTTTTTCTTCAAATCTAAAAAGTAAAAATTTTTTCAACCATTTACAATTTCTCCCTTAATTGCCTTTCCTTAAAGAATTTCTACAATTCGTTCTCCTGACACGATAATTTATTATATTTACTATTCTTTTAACAAAAATTAGTTACATTTCGTTCATTGACAGAGACATTTTTGAAACGCTTAATAAATCAGACATCGGATATTTCCCTTAACACAAAAATAAGACATTTTAATTAACTTGATGAAGGCAACTTAAAAAACTGTACTGAAATACTTTTTACAATTTTACGCATATGCTTCTAACCACTAAATTTTACTCCCAATAAAACAATCTCCCTGATACAAAACAAAATAAACAACATTTTTAACACATAAGAAATAATTGTAGATCAATTTTTTTTAATTGTATTTTTCATTAGTTTCCCCAATACATTGTAGTATTGAATAGAAAAATAAAATCAGTAAGAACTAACTATCAATCGTGTTTTAAGTGAAAACGCTCTTAATAGTAGGACCATATTTCAGGGGGCTAATAAACTTGCGCCGCACATTTGTGTGTATATTCTGGAGAAACGGGAAAAGGGAATCTTTGAATTAATTTCGTCCTGACAAGTTGAGACGTTCTAATTTAGGAGAATCACAAGAGGGCCAGAAAAACAGCGCATTTTCCGGACGTGGGTTTTTTTTTATCAGACGACAGGAGGCATTTGGCGCCAGGACGGAAAATTAATACACTTACTAATTTTACCTATATTTAATTATTTATTAATTTCGTTTCAGAAATCACCAGGATACACCAACCTGTACAATTTCTCTGGGCGAAGTTAACATTCATGTTAGATAAATTTGGTAGATAGAGACCTAGAATCTTTTCATTTGATTCTCATATTCTCAATTAAAAGTTTCTTCGACATTTCTAAAAACGTTTCTATGGTGTTATTTTAAATTCACTGCGAAAATATTTTTCCGTTTCTAGTCGTAAGGTAAAATGTTTGATTGCTTTTTCTTTTTCCTGCTGATTCGTTTCTATTTTTTGCTTCTAGATATTTAGTACGGAAAAACCAATTTTTTTTATCTTCTTTATAAAATATTTTTTTTCTATTAACTTTCTTCTCCCAGAATCTTCCAATTCGACTACATTCCGTCTAAAAACATCATTATTGTAAAATTCAAAATAAAGCACTCTTAATTTTCTATTTCTTTCGATTTCCTTTTCCTCATTCTTCCACATCGATTAAAATTTCCTTTCAATCTCTCATCTCTCACGCTGATTACCTGGCTCGATATTTATACTGGGTCTGTGTTGCGTTTTCCGGGCCCATCAACATCCGTCCCGGCTTATCTTAATTAACAGCTATAATGATTATGTATCTTTAATAAAGCTTTTGGGTAATTAATTGATATTCTATACGTGGAATTATCAGGAGACAACTTACAGAATATTTTAAAATCAATTGGATATTAAGTGTTTCGTCGCTAGAATTATTAAATATTATTACGTATTGGGTTGTTTTTTTTAAATAAATTTATAATAGAATTTAAATACTATTTTCAGGTGGATTTTAACCCACTACTTAACTTGTTTAATGGAAATTAATGAGGCTGAGTGGAACAATTACAATTTATTTCTTTATTCTTACAAAATTTTAAGTCAAATTACATACATTTAAAAAACTAATACATTTAATCGCAGGGGTAGGCACCATTACGTCTCGATCATTCGAGAACCCAAATTTGTCTTTTTCAATCTCTTTTTATTTTCCCAATTAAAAAGACCCCGATGTTTATTAATTTCGATAACTCTAATAAAAATATTTATTTGTTATCCTATCATGACCTTGTCCCGAAAACAGTGAATGTTCTAATCCAGAAAATATTAAATAAAAAATAAGTTCTGTGTACAGGGCGATATTTAACTAAACTCATGTACATACTGTCATAACAATACTAATAAAAAAACAGATTAAACTTACAACAAATTGATTAATTCATAAATTGTACCAATTAAATTCGGCTTTATTTGAGAACAGTACTCGGTTTATCATATTAGAAATCTTTAAATTCTAAAATTATTATAGCATTATTTAGTAAATTTTAGTGATGTGTCACACTGTAAGATGTTATTTGAGATTCTAAACCAAATTGTTCAGAAAAATCACTATTGGTTTAATAAATATATATATATTGATGAACTCAATATTTTTTTGGACCATGCCATCTTTCAAATTAGATTGTATATTGGTACAAATTTTGGTTGTAATAATTATATTTATTTATAATATGGGTGCCCTTTATCATCTAATTAATAACAATAATAATAATGATAAAAATAATAATAATGATAATAATAATAATAATAATAATAATAGTAATAATAATAATAATAATAATAATAATAATAATAATAATGATAATAATAACGACAATATTAATATCTTAAACTAATATTTTCAAAATTTATCATATATGTCAAAATCCCGTTACAGTACGGTGAATTTTATTGTAAATAAAATGATAAAGTAAGAATGAAAAAAAATAAAGACAAAAATAATCTTTTTAGCCCTATTATACTGACAATTTAAAAGAATTTCCGAACATTTTTTAAACTTATACTCCCCTCTTGACACGAAAAAAGAAACTCCATTAACGACCCTTTTCCTTCTGTTTTAATTACGAATAGAATATGATAAAATGCCATCCCCGGTATTTAGAACGAAAAGACTAACATTGATTAAGTAGAATATTTGTGAACCGTGGGCGTGATGTGGTAGGTGAGGAATTTTAAAAACGCCGTGTTCCGAGAAGCGAGACCAAACGTGATGATCTCGATTTTGCTTAATGAGAAAAAAATGATTCGAAGCGAACTCGCTTTGATTGTTCTACGAAACGCTCAGATTTGGAGGTTCGTTTCGTCATCGATGCCGTAAGAAATTGGAGATTTCAATGAATCATTTAAGATGAAACATTCCTCCTTTCTTACATTTATTTTCGCAATAAACTCTATTTTTTCACGAATTTAATTAAGCACGCACTGACATACGACCCCGGCATCAATTTTTTTATTATGAATAAAAATCCTTATAGATAATAATAAGACGGAATCGTTTTCCCTTTATGTAATCCTGGCTTTTCTTTTTACGAGGTATACCCGTCCCTGAATTATATAGAGCCATAAAAGGCACATAAATATATGACGTTCCCGGAGCAAGCAGCATTAGAACAACATTGCGGACTAAAATCTGGAATCAGCTTTCTGCGCTCTTATCAAAACACTAACGCGAAACTTTCTGAAATGTAGACTAAATTTAATTTTATTATTATTACTACGTAGTAAGCAAAATTATTTCCTTTCGTTTTGTATTGTTTCTCTTTTATTATTCCAGGTAATTATTTTCGTAATCATTTTACCGCTGTCAAGGGTTTCGTGCGTTTTTATTTTAAACTTTTTTTTACCAAAACGTGAAGAATCTCATTGCGACATTCTTAAACAAAAAGGCATTTTTAATAATTCTTAATAAAAAGGTCTTAAATATTAAAAACATTTATAAAAGCTCTATATTAAAATAACGAGATTAGCTATTCAATTAGTCACAGGGAAGCAAATTCTTACATTATAAAAGCGTGCGATTAAGGACTTTAATTTCCACAGGATCTTTTTATTTTGTAGCTAACCAACTGTCCGATTGCATTCCACTCCCCTATTTACCAATTAAATCGCATGATGTTTGTTTCTGTAAAATTTTTTTATAGGATTCTTTTTAAACCAAGCAAACCATCTGAATTCTTCAAATTCAATATTCTCTATTTTACCCAAAGACATCAGACTAGATCCAAAAATGTACGGGGGGGGGGGGTGCATGAATTGGAGCCACATTTTAAATAATTGCTTAATAAAACAGCTTTTATTTCATGAAAAATGTTTGAAAGCTCCAGATTAAAATAACGAGACTAGCTATTCCATTAATCACGGCGATGCAAATTCTTAAATTATAAAAGCGTCCGATTAAGGACTTTAACTTCTGCCGGATTGATTCTACAAGAAATGTAGGACCTTATGAAAAGTGCTCGTAATTACGAACTTGTTCCCGAAGTGCTATTACCGAACTAAAAAGTTTTTAAAGCGTGAACTATTTAAAAAATGTCTTGATTATGATTGATCTTCTTATTCGTCTATTTAATGTTCGAAAATTAGCTTAACGTTTAAACAGACAAAAGAAGACGAACTGATTAAGAATAATGGGTGTATTGTAACGAGAAAAAGTTCATTTTAACTGTTTATGTAAGTTATGTATTATAACAGGGACTTTCAATTAAATCTCATTTTATACCGAGCGGAAGCACGCGGAATTTTATAGAATCCGAATTCGTCGATGCTTTTGCTTCTCCGGAAAATGTCAAAAGTAACGTGCTGGTTTCACTCTCCAGTTTCTAATAGAAAAACTATAAATCCGTAGCGGGAGCGGTGATTCGACGAAGCCGGAACCATTTGCGAAATTACGTTTCGATGAAAACCGTTTTTAATGGTGCAGCATCCTTTATATGCCCACTACATATAAATTAATATATCTGAAAAAGCATTCGGAAACGGATACATTTTTCTTTCTTTCTTTCTGAATTTATATATAAATAAAGCAAACTCTCATCGAAAGATATATCGATACCTCATCCGAGCGTGTTGAGCTATAAATAGTAGAAGAAAATATTGTGTCGCTATGAGGCCATAATTCTTCCTGGAAGTGGGGTTTTTCTCGGCGGAGCGCTTGTGTGTCTAATGAGTTGAAAGAACACTTTCAGTATGTGAAAAAGGGGTTCTTGTCTCTTGCCGAAAAAGACTCGATTAGAGCAATGAAAAGCACTTTTGTCGTCGACGAATTTCGAATAATACAGGGAGATAAAGATGCTACAATGGGGAGAAGATGGCGGCGGTGTTTACGGGATGGGGTTGCTTTTTGTTTGTTTTCTCACAACGCCAAATACATTTATGCTCAGTCATCGCGCGATAATAAACGATTATGTTCAGCCGAATATACGTTAAAAATTTCCCAGCTTAAACGCGGTTAATTTATTTTATTTAATCCGTTTTCACAAAATTTTGTTTGTTTTCTTTTTTTATTAACATCTCGCTAAGTAAATGGTTTAATAGTCGACTGTATTAAGCAGGTCCAAACATGTTCCACTAGGAAGTTTGTAGATGTGCCAAATCCATAATATAACTTTTTGACGACGTTATATTATATCTTGCAAAGTATTCAAAAAATAAGTGGAATATTTTGGTATAATATTGACAGAGGTGAAGAAAAAAAATACAAGATGAGGAAGTTCCGGAACCCACTGAAATTACAGCAGGAATATAGAAACCAGGAAAATGTAAAAAAAATATAACATTTTTCTGGTTTCTATATTCCTGCTGTAATTTCAGGTTAGAAAATTTATTACCAAGTTACAATACTAAACTAGAGCCTTTTTGTGAACCAAACAAAACAAAAAAAAATATTTAGGCCATTTCCACAAAATTACGTTTGTTTTCTTTTTTTTTATTAACATCTGACTAAAATTTGTTTAGTAGTCAAATATACCAAGAAAACTCAAAATATTAATTTAATGGATGTGGTCTTTTCCGAATAAAGGAGTTTACTCTCTTATTTTTTATGTTTCTTTTATTTACCTTATTTCACAATGTTTTCTATTTATTTTAAAATTACAACCAACTCACGTTCGCCACAAAAAGAATATTTTATTACGCAATTAACTAATTGAAGCGTGTGATCCTGAAACAAACTACATGTCCACGAATGCAAATTTTTCACCAGGAATAAAAAAACTTTTACCTTTATTTAGAAGAGTACGTAGACATTTGTTTCACTTTAAAGTTTTGCATTTATTTGAAATCCTGCCGTAAAATTTTGCGCTAGATTTTATTTTTCCAAGAAAATTCAGTAGGGGACCTTCCTATTACATTAAGAAGTAAAAATAGATCATTTTCAGAGCTAGTTCTGTCTGAGCGCATAAATCGTTTCCTGTTAATTTACTAATGTACTTTCTCTGTTTCCAACAAAATTCTTTTTGTGCTACTTAACATTGTTTGCCGTTTAGAAAAGAGTTGAACACATTTTTTGCATTATAAACATTCCTCGGGTCTCTTGAGAAGTCGTTCGCTTTATACAAACATAGTTAACAACAATAAATACAAACGTGAGTTTCCCAGAAAGTGGCCCAATTAGTTTGTTGCAACACGGTTAATTTCCACAAGTATGTAAATTTAACTCTTATTACATACATTCTAATGATATCGTTGCGGGATTATTAAGGAAATGTGTAGTTTTTTAAAATAAAATACGACTTAGAAGGTTGTTTGCTTTAAAAATTATTACTAGGGAATACTAGAAGATCCTATTTTTTAGTTTTTTTAATAGAAAATATTGTATCTTTTCCCGTGAGAATCAGTTTTACAAAACTTAATCTCTATTTAATACTTTTTAACGCTTAGAAGTGTGAAGTAATCAACACGAGGCAGCTTCCTTCATTCATTATATATTATAACTGTTTGGTTGCAAGATCAAGGCCATATGAGAAGACTCATAAACCTAACCTAACTACTGATTTCTTCTTCTGTTTCTTTTTGTGGCCTTCACCGATTCTTCGGTATATAGCCATCCTAATTACTGACAGCTATGACAGTTACATTTTGAAGACTATTCTGGTAAACGTCTATAATTCCCTAGAACTTTCGGCAAAACGAGAAAAGAATATAAATAGGAAGCAGTGTAGTGAAGCGTCACTGTTATTCCCGTTAATTTGTAATTTTAAGCAGTCTTATGTATTTTTTCTTTTAAATAAAGTTGTTATTCATCCGACACAAGCATTGCAAAATGCTTCGAACGCTCTGTATACTTATTTGTTATTTTTACCTGCATTATAGTCTTCCGAATGTTTACCTTTCGATAAGCGAAACAATGTAGCAGCCAATACCGGTTGATGCGATTATTTGCTGAATGCGGAGGAGTTGTTCTTTTTTTGTTTGCTTCCTCCCAATCCGTTACATTTTTGATATACATTTATGCTCAGTCACCACCCCGCAATAAACGTTTACGCGGAACGATTTCCGCACGGAAATTCTGTTCATAGGATGTTGTTATTTTTATAGGTGCACTTGTTATCTCCCTTAATGCCTCATATTCGCCTCTTTCTATTGCCAGGTATCGTAAACATTAAGGTCACCGTGATGAGGCCATTTAGTTAGGAGGATATAAGCCCTATACACAATAATGATAGTTAGGTGGTAAAACTTTTTCGGCCACGAAACGTGTGCCATAAAATAACCGATATTTTCGTAATTTCGTCGACGAAATTTCCAAATCGATGGCTTTTTGACGACCTTATATTACATCTAACAAGGAACTAGTATTCAAGTGGAATATTTTGATGGAAGCAAAGAAGAAAAAGCTATAAAAATTCTGATATACAAAATGCAAGAGAACGAGGTTTAGGAATCATTTGGAATTACAGCAGATATACATAAGTCAGAAGAACATGGAAAAAATATGAAATGCTTCGGCAGTAAATATTAACAAATTGAACAATATCATTAAGAATTAACTACAAATTTACCGATCTTTAACACTGACAGTAAACAGCTTTTACTTTAAAATTTTTATAGTGACTATTTTCGAGTTTCAACTGGCAAAAAGGGTGATAAGATTGGTCACTTTATATGGCGTGATTGGGTTATTCGGATTTGATTGTTTGTCGTTAAAATGACCGTTAAACTTTACGATGCTAGAAAGAAAATTTTTGAATATAATTTAAAATTGTTTAAAGTTTTCAATACTTATTGATTGTTTTGTATTGTAAAAGAATAATATAGGCATGTTTTACAGTCCGGATAATTTCTATACAGCGAAGCATAACAAATATGGGAAACAAGTTATTTTTCCGTGGAAAATATTTATCAGCGCAAATGAAAAATTGATGTTTTCCAGTATTAAAGTATTATGGGAAAAATAGCGTGGCAGGGGATCGTAAAATGTAGAAAAATCATGTTTGGATAATAAATACGTTAAGGCGTAAAGATTTAATATAAGAACGATCTAAAGTAGATTTGTTTTGGTTTATTTGTAGTCGCCTTGCGGTTATGGCGTCTAATAAATCCGAATGTAAAAAAAAGCATTAAACCGGTTGGTTGGAAGCAAAGAAAAACATATTCCAGCAGCAACCAGTAGCACTTAAATTTATTTCATAACTCGAATACATGAAGATTTAAATTGCAGATAAGACATACCGTACGTGGTGCAATCATTGTACAAAGTAGACAAAGTAGTTCTACAAAACCAGTCATAGCGGTTTAATAAAATGTAAACATGAACGTTTCTGAATGTTTCTATTTGAAAAAAACCACAATGAAGTTTGGAAAATTTAGAAAATTCAAGTTCCTCGTCCTTTTTAAGGAGCACGTCACTACTGGCTAAAAAAACTTAACGTGAAAATTGCAAAATCTTCACCCTCACACGTTGAAATATCTGATTGATTACTTCAAGTAAGTATAATAAATCACTCGTGTACATAATATAACATTTTTAATAAATCTTTAAGAACGTAATCCCGCCTGCAGTGACATGACATCTGTCGCTTTAAAGTAAGAATAGAGACGTAATATAAAAAAAATTACGTTTTTTTCCAACAACCATTACGACTAAAGTGTTGACAGTTAATGTTAATACATTCTTGTTTGGATTGATAAAACAGATATTTTTTATTGCATCTTCTTAAAAGCTTGTTCATATGGTTAATTTACTTTTCGATTACTTAAACAAACAACGAGAAACGAAAGATTAAGAGTTTTTCTGAAAGCAAGATCGTGACGATCTCACTTGATTCCCAATATGTCTCTTTTTTTTGGTATGTTCATTTCAAGTAGGACTTAACAAAGGATTTTTATTCTTTTTTTTTTTTAAGAGTTGGGTTGTTGTATACATTGAAAATTCTAAATTCCGTTTCTGTTCAGGAACCTTTTTCTGTTAATGTTTGATAAAAAATTCATTATCTACAGTTTGATTAACTGGATAATCCACTTTCCACGACACCCCAATTGATAACAATCGGAAGTTAATTTTACATTTCACCAAGAGTTCGATAATTCCAATTCATTTTTTAACTCAACCATTTCAAACAGGGAAACTGAAAAGAGTAATTTAAAGTCCTTTCTTTAAAATTCTGTATTGCCGTTTTCCATTACCTACACGACACATATTGTTGAATTTATTATTTGAAAAAGAAAAAAATATATAAATGGACTGCATAGTAGTTTGAAATTTGAACCACACATTCTAGAAACTTCACAATTATTGTGAAGGTTATTATTATACATATAAATTGGTGGTGTTAACAAAATAAGTTCATTAAAGTGTTGCTTAAAAAAAACTAACTCTTGAAAGTTGGTGTTTATACGTTCGCCATTAGCATTCCTATACTTGATCTAACATGAAATGGTATTTATTCTATAAAAGTGAACTTTCAAAACGTAAACCGAGAATGTAAAATTAATTAGTTTTGCCGTTCAACTATAGAATAATATTATAAAGTTTGTTTGAGTTTGGGGAAGTTCTATTTCGAACTCGATGCGATCGAATGTCTAGTCTGAAAAATAAAAATTTTAAGCCCAATTCCCGCATCCGATGCAACTATGAAGCCGCTGAGAACCATCAAACTTTTTAATTTAATATACTCTCGCTACTAAAATAAAATCCGTTTCGAAGTTTGCTAATTATTTGAAACTCTCTAACGTGTATATACGCGCCAAACAGTTTTTAAGCACCTGTACAACGATTTAATGGATAAAACTAAACAAGATGCATAATTAGTTAGTTTGACTCTCTGAAGTTAAAAACACAACTTGACAATTTTTTTTAAGAAAATTTACAAAATTTTTTTTTCAAAAGTACTTGATCATGCACAAAATCGTAAATTATTTTAACGGCAATTATTGAACAGTCAATCAGCTCAATCACGCCATAAAAACTGATCAATCTTACCACACTTTCTTCAAGCGAAGTCTTGTTATCGTTAATTTTATTCGAATAATCTAGAAGGGCTTAATAAAACGGTTAAATGTATCTTAGAGCTGGAAATCAGTAGTCAAAAGTTGCTCTAAAAATCATATTTTTTTATATACAAGGGATCTTTAGGAAAAAAATATACAAAAGTTTTGAAACTTAAACGAACAGATATTGAATTTCAATTGGAATGGATTTATTACTGTGACATAGGATTGACGCTTCAAACAACTGCAAAGATTGCTTTATGATTGGAATTTTTATGTAAAATTAATGGACAGAGTTTGTTGAAAGCTGAACAAGAGGTGGAGGGTTTCGCAGTTTTGTCCTCCCCTAAAAATCTCCCGTCCATTATTGTAACGTCGTAATAAATTCTCCAAACTGAGGGATATTGTTCAGTTTTATAAAGAGCCGGAAATTCGTTAATATTTCGAATAAGAGCTGTTAATTCTTGTCTAAGTCATAAATAAAAATTTCTATCGACATGAATCAATTTGAGTTGGAACCAAAACCCACATATACTACATTTGTAATTAATTAGAAACGATATGGTTTAATCTGTCGTTATTTGTCACTATTTTGTAACGACAATTTTAACAACTAGTTAGTAAGTGTACAAAATCTTTATAAACTATAAGTTTAAATGCAATTTTTCTGAAATTCTGATAATTTTTGCCTTGTGTAAAAAATTAGATTAGAGCATTATTTTTACTTAAGTTTTATGTACTCTTTACATTTAACGTCTTTTGCTCAATAGTTACATTTTCAATTTTAGTATTTTCTGTATTATTTACATTTTTCTAATCATCGTTAGAAGCCCATCAACTGCTGTGGTTGATTCATCAATTGTTTCTTTATCTTTTTGTTAACTTCACTATTTGTATCAGATTTTGATATCGTCATTGGACTAAGAGAGCACTCGTTTTCCTCCGACAAGCTAGTTTTTTTCAGATTCTTTTTTAAGTCTACAGTTTTACTAAATTCATCGTCTTTGGTTATATTATCAGTTGACGCAATTTTGTCCTCATGAAAATCTAACATTTGTTCAATATTTGAAGAATCGTTTCTATCCATTTAAGCAGACTATTGACGGTCTTCCATACTATTTTTTATGCTGGTAATTTGGAATAACATAATCTCTAGAGTCTATTTTTCTCTTATTAATAAATTCCGTTTTTACCCGATTAAATAAATATTTCAATCCGAAAAGTAATTGTCGATGATGGTTGATGAGAACTTCCTTCTAGGAAATGCGAAAAATCTCCTCCCATTATGATGCCTTTTGTCTCGTTGGAACTGAACCTGTGGCCGAACAACCGTTGTAATCTTATTGCTCCGAAATAATGGAAACTGAACGAGCCACCCACTTTGTTAAGGATCAATCTAGGCAAATTATGTCAATGAATATGCAGATATCAGCAATCAATATTATTGCATGTTTCTGCGCTACTACGTACTTCCAATCGAACATAATCGAAAATTACGGTTATCCTGATTATAACCAAGTGCGCTAAAATGATAAATTTCATTGGGAAGAACGTCAATCAAACGTTTTGATGTATTACTTCCAAGTACACTGTAATTTTGCCATTCGAATGGTTTTCCATTTTCGCAGGGAATTTTCCTATATTTAATTTACTCTATTAATATTAATAATTTGTTTCTTTTTGAACGAAAATAGTCGTATTAAATTTTTTTTTATAAAAAATTATTTGTTTCAGGTCACTAGTTTGGTGATAATTGTTCGGCAATAAGAAATAGCAAAATCACTTTTAATTGACAATATTATTATTGGTTTTATTGCTATTAAGTAATACATATTCATATATAAATAAGATGTTTCTTTGTTAAAATCATATGATCGAATTAATAGCGAGATGTTTTTTGGTTCAAGGTTGATGATAGAATCTTTTTACATTGCCATTTTACGTTCTGTGATTTTGTGACCAGCCAAAGTTTAAAAAATCCATCAAAAATCACAAAAGGCAAATTAATGGAGAAGTGAAACAACAATATTTTGTTTCTTGATTTGTTGGATGGAAGTTTTTATCATTGTAATTTTGCTCTGTTATCAACACTTTACTAAATTGGAAGTATTAGATTAAGTTAGGTTAGGTAATTTTGGGTTAGATTAGATTAGGCTGGTTGAGAGGCAATAATTTTTTTGTTTAAAATTCATTCATTTTGAACATCTTTATTTCAAGACTAAAATGAAATAATGATACTTTTTTACGATTATAACATACAACAAATATCTTTATAATAGTTAACCATTCAACCGACATATTTATTTATTAAACGAGAGGCTAGACACTACAACTTTCGTAATTTATAATGAACGTGCGTCTAGCGATAAAATTAAAACGACGGATGAATTTCAGACAAGATGTTTGCTTAAATAGAACAATGCTCTTTGAGATACGCCGCGAGTTCTGCTCTAAGAGAAGCTTCGGTCTGATGGAATCAATAATGCACCTTATTGTCTCAACCTGTTCCCTAGGGATTATTTGCCACTTAAAAATTGTACATAGAATAAAGCCGGGAGCGAAGAAATCTCCAAAAAGGTGGGGAGATCAAATTAAGTATGAATTGAATATTTTTTTCAGTAGTAAACGACCAATTAAAGTGAGTTTTGAAAGTAAAATTTAGATGATTTTCCCGCAAAGTTATTTTCAGTTTCAGCTACTTCCTGACAAATTAAGGATGTTTGTTAGTTCAGTGTATAATCCGGCAATTTATCGTTTTTTCGGAATTGGAGTTATACATGGATTCGTATTACTACTGAGTAACGATGGACTCGGGGAAATCAGTAAACAAGAAACATTGCCGAATATAAAAGTAGGAAAGACTGGGGATAACATAGATCCAGAAATATTAAAGTGGAAGAAAAAAGATGGATGCTCAAAATATGTTAACGATAATGAAAATTCTATTAACTTTTGTCTGAAATGTCACAGTATCGTATTTTTATATAAAGCACCACTATCTTAGAAAATATCTTTTATTATTCCCTCGTATCTTTTAGCAAAAAAAATATCTGATCAAAAAGTTCTTATTCAAACATATTGATCTATCTTTAGTTCCGGCTATAAATTTTTCCCATACCAACAATGACTGTTTAATCTCCATGGCCGCTGTAAAATGAACTTATAATTCTTCATTACCGAGCGTATCGCGTATCTAAATCGTTTACTTTATCTACAACACAAATATTGTATCATAATAAAAAAAGAACTGGGAAACGAAGAATGCACGAAATAAAGCGGTTGTAATTTTCTGATCTAAAATTCCAAGTTTCATGTTAAAATAATGCACGAAAAATTCCCAACGGTCGTAAAGTCCCTGGAAAAAAAAAGGAAGAACATACGATTAGAGCGTTGATAAGGTTGGTTACATTGAATTAAATATTTTTATTTGCGAAAGAATGAGAAGGATGAATTTTGAAAGGAGTCTAACAAATAAGTTTTGTGTATTATGAAACATTATAGAAAATTTTCCAGCAGTGCAAATACTCAACAAAAAAATAAAACAATAATATTGCTATTTCATTTTACCATTATTTTATCCTCTTTATAAGACAAAATCTGATACTATTTTCATAATATTTTTAAGACGCAAAAACTCTTTTATGAGAGCTGATTGGACGAAACGCCATAAATAAAGCACATTCAATTCATTCGATCATAAACATTTGACAAAGAAACATCTCGCTAAAGATTCGATCATAAGACTTTAACAAATGAACATTCGCATCTAAAATACATTGTCAGTCTGTCTCAAAGGTATATCATTGACAATAATATTAAAATAGCAACAAAACCAAACATTAACGACATCAAATACAAATAAGAAGTGTGTTAAAATGAAAAAAAAATAAAAAATTATATGTATCTGTTCTTTAATGCCATTTTTCACCTTAAAAACTGTGAATGAAAGTTTATCTTCAAATTGTTTAACAAACTGAAAATGGACTCCTGGACTTTATTTACTATTTATCAGTGCTAAACAAACTATCAACGAATCAGCAACCAGAAACATTTAATTTTTTATCAAACACAAATTTGCCTCTAGTTTTACTTTTGAAATAATCGAGTTATTTTTTCATTGTGAGAGTTTGTAGTATCGATAAATTATTTACTACAATTTGTGATTTTGCTCTCTTTGTCGAATCATCTAAATTAAATCTAGTATAAATTTAATTATTGATCTCTTTTTAATCACTGAATTAACAACCTTTAAAGAACGAAAATAAATACTTATTGTTATGAATAAAAAGATATCTCACAATAGTTCCATTGTTTATAAGGTGTATTTTATTGTTTTCTAAATTTCGTTCTGTAAATATAATTGTTGATTAATCTATTGTTATACCATATCAGTTATTTTCCAATGGATTTCAACTAACAGCGAAAATACTGAATAATAATCTGAAAAATGTTCTTTAAGTATTTTGTATTAAAAATTGTGTATTAAGAATAATTAATTCTATATTAAAAAAATAAGAATGAAATTATTCTTAAAAAGCACCTGAAAATAAAAAATTGTAATAATATATTGTATTAATACAAAATTTATTATTGAGATATATAACAAAAAATAGTGACAAATATACAGGTTGTCCGCGAAAATATAGAACGTGCCATTAGCAACAAAATATTCGAATAAAATGTTTTTCTAACACCATTAGTTTACACAAAAAATTGCTTTAAATATTTACTTGAAAATTTGTACGTGGCAACACCTCACACTTTAATAAAAATATGAGTCATGTAACCAAAAAATATCTACCTTATATATTATAAAATTGTGTTAGTTTGCAGAAAATTCGGATCGTTTAATCGCTTTAAGTTTATCGTTTGGAAAAATAACATTTTATTCAAATATAAAATATTACGAAATGTTAATTAATCTAATCCGCGATGTTTTGTATCATAGTTTTAAGGATTGTTGGAAACGTGTAGTGTATTGTCCTTTTGTACATAATTCATAAAAGGATTAAATACGAAGAAATATAATAACTGTCAGTAGTTAGGTTAGGTTTTTGGGTTTTTCCTGTGGCGTTCAACTGTGCTAACAAATAGTTAGAATTCGGTTGACATTTAAGTGCCTGAAAGCCTGGAACCCTGATATTTCACTACCATTTCTAAAACACAATCCGCATCTTTTTGTATGAGCAACTAATTACTGTTTTTATTTTGTTTCAGGTAAGACATACGCAAATTCTTCTTAAGCATCTTTGATCAGATCAAAAAAGGTAAAATTAGGTATTTAGAATTTATGCAAGAACGATTAAGCCTCGATTAATCCAATTTTCAAACCTTTATTACTTTTAACATTATTACTTTGAAACTATATTTTTGACAGCAGACTGACGTTATTAAAAAGCTCCCTTCTATAATTTAAGTCAATCGAATAATTTTTCAAGCACGCTCTACTAATGTCGTTGAAAGAGTAGAATAAAGGAAAATCGTAGAGAGAAGATTTTTCACTCACAACACTATTTCAATGACGATTTAATCCTAAACGAGAATAGAACATTTGTAAAATTTCTGCGGTCTCCCCTGTCGCAATTGCTCTCCGAAAGACAATGGGCGTATGACGTTTACCGCCAATATGGGAAGTTGAAGTAATGGAGCATGGTTTACTTAACAGCCAACAAAAGGACATTCATGGGAACTGACGCAGCCTATTGTCGGCGAACCATTCTATTCTCTGAACTTTATATTTCCCGATCGACTTATCTGAACGCTAAACAACGAAGTGACAGCGATAATTTGTTGTTTCGCGAGCAAAACACGAGGATTTCAACCACTAATCGTACTACAACATCTCCTAAATAATACGAGAATGAGGCTAAAACGATATCATTTAATATTTACTCCAATTTCGGAATTCTGCATTCGGATTTTTCAATAAAATTTATTAAATCGTCTACAAGTTGGTCGGTACTTGGATTAGGATTTGAAGTAGAAACTTGATTATCTTCTAGAAAAAGAAAAAATGTAAAAATTACAAAAGGGTCATCTTTATTTAAGAGCAACAGTGTTGGAATGCCTTCTGTAAAATCAATCACAACTAAGAATTTAAAATTTACCTAAATTTTTGTGATTGCTCAAATGCGGTCTCATTTTAATTAACTTTGTCGATTCTTCTTCTAAGCTAAAATTGTTCAAAACGTCCACTTTGATGTTAAAAATATTTATTAATGCATCGATATAGTTATTCATTACTATCTGCACCATTTTTCAGGATTTCCTAAATCAGTACTTTGGGACACTTGGCTAATTCTTCAATTTGTACATTTTTATCGTTTTAATAATGCCATTCTCAAGTTGTGAAGAAGGTTCTCTAATATTTTCATTTTCTGTTCAATATTTACATTTTTAGCTCTAGTATTTTCTGTACTAATTTTGATCACCATGAAAATCTGGCATCAGCTCAATATCTGGTTTTTCTTCTCTATAAAATAGAATCATTTCTTTCTGTTTTAATAGACTAAATATCGTTATAATCATCGTTCATATTGGTTAACAAAATCAGCCATTTTTTGGGTAATTTTGAATAATCTAAACTATACACTCCATTTTTGTAAATCTAAATTCGAATAATCTTCTCAGTGAATTTCGATTTGCAGCAACTGTGTCTATATTAAACTTATATAAAATAAAATAGAATTGCATTTCGAATACCGTTAATGCATGCATATATTCGCTTCCTGTTGAAATAAATTGTGACAGTTTTATAAAATGTGGCAATAAAAATATACATTTACACGAACGTTCTCATCTCGATGAGGCTCTATTGAGATCTCGTAACTATTTTCCTAAAATGGTAAAATAAGAATACTCAATGCGAATTGTTTCACATATATAAATATATATATCGTTGTTATGATACAGTGGCATATCAAAATAATTTTTATTTTCCAGTAAAACTAGAGAAAATGATTGGAAATACAAATACTGTACTTTTAGTTCCGGGCTACAAGAAATTTCGAATGCATGATCTTTTGCGAAATACGTGATTTACGGGTTTAAGTTTCTTGTGATTTTGTGACAAATCTGTAGGTCTAGAACTAAAATATAATAATGAATCTTCTTTTAAATAAAATACTCCCCAGTGATTTCCTCTCTCGGTAGTTTAAACTACCGGTTAATCCAGGAAAATGGTAGCTAGGGAATATTTTTATAGATTATCCTCTGTAATATTTTTTCAAGATAAATCGTTCCGCATTTAGGTAGCTAAATTTTCATGCAAATTTCGAAATAAAGGCACATTACTAAAGAAACACAGCGGCGTATCGACATAAAGGCCTCATTTATAGTCTCTTCAGCTCAGAAATGATCAATCTTTTGATAAACATGAAATCGAACTATTCAATGAAAACAGAAAATAAAAAAGAAATAGTTATATTACTTCGCAAAGTAAAACAAATTGATTAAAGTTTTATTATAATTAATGATATTGCCTGAATTTCATTATTTCGCTCTGTTAACAAATTTAACGACACATGAGTAAATATAATGAAAACCCTGTAATGTTTAACATTTAATTGTTCATTCTGAAAATACTTTTTGTCCATTCATGTATTTTTCTAGTCATTTTAATAATAATGTAAATATAATAAAATCTTTGAATGAATCAATTATAATAATAATTTGTGACCAGTACTACCATCAGCAAGAATGTTTTCGTTTCACTTTTTGTCAGTAATTAAAGATTGTTATAAATACAGAGTTTCCTAAAAGTCCCGGGATGGAGCCATACGTTTCTAACGAGAGGGGGTAATAACCCCAAAATTTTTAAATTGCAACCCGTGTCGAGTTTCACCTTATTTTAATGGTAATGAAAAACCCGAAACTACAAAATTTAAAAATCTGGCTAAAGTCTTAGCGATGCCGAAATTGTATTCATAGGAAAAGATAAGCTTTAGCCACCTCTTGATGCTAACATGGTTAGCGAAACGGACATCGAATCGGTGCAATATTTCGATTTGTTGTTTAGTAGTTGAGGACTCAGGCGAATTTCCGCAATTCTCATAACAAGTCAAATCAAATGTGTTGACTAAGCATCTCGTGATATTTCCAATTAATTCTAATAACCGATAAAGCTTGTAATAAATGTCAATACTGACATCACCCGTTAAACCTCAGTTTGTCGATTGTACCAAATTAGAGTAACGCCAAACTAGAGCTGCTACAATGTTTTATGGCCGTATGCAAATACCTCAATAACCGGCTCAAAATAGCTACTTCAAGTATCCGATTTGTGTTGAACTTTTATTTCGATTTTCTACCCACAAAACAACAATTAATCACACAAACCGTAGTTCACGTCGCATTTCGTATTGTTGTAGTAAATATTACTCGTGCTAATAAACAAACATTACGAATACGTATAATAAATGTTATTAAGGAAGCGGAACAATCAAATTCAAATAGAAAATAATTACAGTATCCAATATCAATACTAATAAATACGTAACGACCGTCAATAACAATAAATGGGTTTAGGAAACTAAAATTTGAAATAAAAATATTAAATAGGAAAGGAATTCCAGAACTACCCGAACCGATGGCGATATAATAATGTTTATGATTACGCTAAAAATTACCCAGTTTAACATTTATTTTTTGGCTGGAACTGAGTGCTTTAGAGAATATTGTTGTTTGAAAAGAATGACTGGTAAAAAGTACGTACCCTATTAAGTTTGAAATTTAGCGATGCTACGTTGTTCAGTATTTACTTGGCAGTTTTCAATTTTAAACGCTCCCGGTGAATGTGTAAATCTGAAAAATATTGGCTGATTTTTATGCGATGCATTTAACAAATATCTAAGGAAAGCTCGATTCTGCTTTGAGAAAGTCTTCTGCACTGTTTATATTAGCAAAATATTGGGTGGTAGAATTTAAATGATGATAATAAAACTAATATCATGGTCGACCAAATGAGGTGACCATGCCAGAAATAATGAAAAAAATCCACAAAATGAGATTCGATTACTGTTGATTGAAAGTAGACGAGCTAGCATATTTCAATCGAGTATTTGGCGAAGTTTCGTAGCAATAAAGCGGAGTTTTTATATCTATTCATAATCATGGGTGAAACTTGGATCCTTCATTTTGCACTTGGGATAAAGGAACACTTAAAATAATTAAATAAAAGGAAGAAATTTTAGCCAAAAGAGCGAAGGCAGTTCCAACTGCAGCTAAGTTCATGGATCAGTTTTTTTGAACAATTTTCAATGATTATCTTTAGAAAGAAAAAACAATCAACGAGGAGTATTAAGAGTGATAAAATCAAGAAAAAATCACCATCATTTGGTGGAAAATAAAGTTTTGTTTTAAGACAATGCAGTTAATTATTGCTGGAAAACCATGTAGAGGAATAAAAAGATTTTTTCCCAAATTTCCCAAATTTTTTTCTTAGATCGGATATTTCTGGGACTATCTTCGTATCTTACTAAAAATAATAATCTGCAACAAAGAAAAACTTGAAAACTAATAAATAAAACCTTCTCTCTCTAACCAACCGCCCACATTTTTTGTTATAAATTAAATCTGACATTTTCTTTTCCTAAGAGCTTTTCTATTCAAAATTCATCAATACATCTGCGACCATTATACACCACTTCTATATTTATACCCACTGACAATAATACCAGAGGCGTATTTAAATTTCGAGAAAGAAAAAGTAAAAATAAAATCGTATTTTATTAATTCTTTCTTCTGCCGTCCTAAAGCGGCGATATTTAACTAAATTCCTGTTCATACTATCGTAACAATATTCGTCAGAATTAAAAAAAAAACTAGGAAACATTTGAAAATGGTCTTTATCCCCCGAGATCACTCTGTCTATGACATACGAAATCTGAAATAAAACTGTAAAAATTTTACGTGCCGGCGATGCGAGTGAACAATAAAAAGAAAAACTTTACGGTCGACAAGGTCTCAACACTGGCATTTTTAAAGGCACCAAACCTTTTTATGCTGCTAAATAATGACGTTTTTGGCCAGGTAGGTGACTGAGCGCATAATGGCCCTTCTATTTATTCAGCTGTTATGTTCTTTTGTGGACCGAACAACTACCGTAATGGACGGAATCGAATATCTATAGCGAAAAATTGAATTACATAATTCATAATAATTTGATACTTATAAGAGAATTTCTAACAATAATAGCATCATTTTATCAAATGGTTTTCTGGTAGAATCGCTGGTTCTTTTTTCCATGAGCAAGAGTTGTTGAAGAAAATTCCTCACTCTTCATGAGAAAAAAAAATAATAATTTAAAGAGTTTTTGAGTAAACAAAAATATGGTTTTAAGCCCTAAAAAAATGCACAAATAATAGTTACTAAAAATTACTTACCATTTATTTTTTGCTGAAAGTGAGTGTTTTACAAAAATGACTCCCATAAGATTTTTGCCCGAGTAAGTTTGAAATAATCTAACCTCCTCTATAGTTCAATTTAATCGCGTTGTGCATTAAATTTTTCATAAAGGACTTAAAAGTCCTGTCCATTAAACCTAACTAAAATGTAACAAAACTTTTGAATGAATCGATTATTTATTATAACAAATTTGCAAATGTAATCAGTACTACCATCAGCAGGAATGTTTTCGTTTCATTTAATATGTTTTAAATTAGTTTTTTGATGTAAGTTTAATGAATAAATTGGATCTAGAACGAGAATCACAATATCTCAGAAAACAATTCGCAGTCGATTTCATAATAATTTGGAAATGTTGTGAAATTGGAAAATTAAAATTTAAAAACACGATAAAAATACTAAAAACAGTAGAAATGACCGTTCTCACTTTATGCGGAAATTTTAATGACAGACCAAACTAGGAAGATGATCATATTAGAATAAAGTATAAAAAACTTTTCTATTTGGATGTTGAAATCTTAGTTGACCAAATTTAAAATTACAGTTCCTATTGCTAAAATCCTTTAGGTAATCCTTCTAGCAATTATTTATTTTAAATAATTGTCCGTCTAAGTTCTAAAACGGGCGCCGGTTTTTATAAAATATCCTTAAAAATGCAAAGTCATACTCGTAAAAGTAAAAACTATTTTGTGCGACGACAAAACGTGAATAATAATTAGTAGAGTCGCTAATTTTTTAATTATCTCAGATTATTTTAGTAATAATATGAGCCAGATCTTAAAAAGAATTACAAGAACATTAAATTAAAACATTTAATTTAATTAAAAAAATATACAGATAAATTATTAATAATGATAAAAGTACCCGATACTTCTAATTTATTAAATTATTGGTATAATCGCGTACAAACCATTATTTGCGTTCAAAATAGAATTTTTTACAGGACGATCAAATAAATTGTCCTTACGTGCGCTAAAAGTTGTAATTAGTGCCCTTATTGTTTAAAATTTAATCAGATATCCCACGCCACTCAAATTTAAGCATTAAAGATAAAAATGCTCCGAGCCAAGTTATAATTACATTAAAAATTGACAAAGGAAAGTGTAAATTTGTGTTGAAACATCTAAAATTCATTATTCTTCCTACCTCAGTTTACTTAATTCTGAACAATTCCTAACTGCTCTAAAATTTTCCTTCAACAAGAATTGATCTAGTCTAATGCAGAAAGTTTTTCAGTTTTTCACGAAAACAGGGGTGTCTGAATCTCTGTTATTAAGAAACTTTGTATATAATTTACCCCGAACAAAATGGAGATGTTACTCTCTGGTTTAGTACGCGCGCAAGACAAACATTTTCAATTTTTCAACTTTCATACTGAATTCACCAGAAAGTAACTCTGGATAAAACGAGGGATTAATTGAAGCACAAAACCGGCACAAACTAATTCTGATTACTGTTTAGGAAGTGAGAAGTGCAGGGTAATTCAACTACCAAACGTAGTCAGATGCGAAACACGTTTCAAATTGAAAATGAATGGGGACAACTCCCCCCATGAAAATCGCCAAGTACTTGGCCCAATTATTTAAAGAATACACCTGAAAAACCGAATCGCAAGTTTTTTATTCCCAACACGTTATTTCACCAATCTTTACTCTTCACATGGTTTTGGAGGTGTTCTTCTTTTATCTAATGTCCTAATCCCAGATTCAATATTCTTTCAGATCTCATAGCTAAAGAAAATAAATCTTCTGACTTAGTTTATTTGGCGGAAAAATGTCTCACCTCGACATACTTTACTTTCCATGGCAAATACCATCTTCAGATCTTAGACACCCCTATGAGTACACCATTATCCCCATTATTTTTTGAACAAACCTTTGCACATGTGTAGTTCGAGTACTTTAACCTCATATCTAAAGTTATTTAGAAGACATTTTCGTCATTTGGCCTCATGGTCAGCACACATTTTCAGATTTACTGAACTATTTTAATAACCAATACTTCAACATAAATGGAAATAGAATCCAATTGTTTAGTTTAGTTTGGCTTCTGGATACGTTTGGTAGTTGAGTTACTGTGTACGTCACACTTCTTGAAGAAGCTACTCATGACAGACAGAAATATATCAAAAATTATTAGTTCTAAGATTAACTTTGGCCTTGAAAGTCAACAAACTTCAATGGATTGTATTATTTTTTTAAATATTTGGCATAAATCCGTCGTGAACTTTTGTAAAAAAAACCACCTCCGTCCTATGTACTATGAAGCCGTTTTGGCAACAATCTACACATTTCATGAGAATCAACTTTACACATTTTATTCCTTGGGTGTAAATCAGCGAGTTTAAACTTTCTAAGTGGAAGTTATTTCATAATGAAGTTGGGTTCGGAAGTTTTCTCGAAATCAGACGGTTTGGCTCTGAGGTTTTTGTTCGAGACCAACGGTATGTACGACACTTGATTGATAGTTTCGTTACGTGTTTTGCTATTTTCTTCAAATAGATTAAAAAAGTTGAGTAATTGTTTTTGAAGTTTTTTTGTTTAATCCATCGATTAGTTGCGGTCCGTGCCGCATATCGGAGCACTTACCGGTTGTCATACTTTTTGCTTTTTCAGTTTTTTCTATTCATTTTAGAAAATTTATTGAGTTTCCATTAGGTCCGCATACAGTAAACATAACGTTTTATAAACGATAGCAGTATCATATGCTACAATATTTATAAAATTATTAGGCCGGTCCTTTTTCCTTAATGAACCTTAAGTAACTCAGTTTTTGCATGAAAAAAACTTAGACTACTTCGGTTCTATGTCCGATGAAATCTTATTTACTATTTTGATTTCACATCGACGCTCATCCGTCGGACATTCAAAGCAACAGGCCGTTTATTTGGCGGTTCTGCTCAATTTATTAAACTGAAACATACTATTTAAAATTTATATAAATGATTAATTATTAAAAGGCCCAAATGAAAAAACCGAGTAGTTCAAAAGAAATAAATGATGAAATACGCCCATCTAAATAAAATACTAAAATATTCCAGTAACTTGTGAGGACCAGGATGCTATTCCTTTTTGAAATAAAAATATATTGTAAAGACGAACTAAAAGTCAAATTTTTTCTGCTTTAATAAAAAGAACACTAAATAAACTTTATCCAAAAAAAAACAGACCAATAAAAACAAATTTGCTGAAAGGATTTAGCATTTAGACAACTATTAACCCCCTCACTCCTCATATTATGATTCCTTCGAGCCCTCGACAACACTCATTTATTTACTCCTACTTCCTCACGAAATCATCCCTTTCTTCACACCGTTTATTTTGAAATTTTGCTTAATTTCAAGAAGTCAGCTAATTTTTTATTAAAGTCTTTTAAACAATAATTTTCAAAACTTAAGTTCAATTTTGTTTTTGTCTGATTTAAGTTTTTATTATTTTTCATTTCTCTGTTTATAAAATGTGTTTACGATTTAATTTCAACTGGGAAACTTTCCAATTTGTACGGGGGGCGTTTTCTCGTAGTCTTAATAATTTTTAATTATAACACTCGAGAAGATCTAAATTGGTCCTCTCTTCCTTATCGATTAGTTTTAATTCGGTACATTTAAATTTATACTCCCTACGTAGTTAATTGGAAGATTGATTCATTTTTTTTTTTTTTTTTCGGTAAATTTTGTATCTTTAAATCACGTCTCTCAGAACTGAGTTTATTTTAAATTTAAGATTTGCTTAATCCTGATTAATATTAATCTTGGTGGCAAATTCAGGTGCAATAAGAATTTATGAAGACGAAGAATGGTTTGACGAAGTTTTATTTTTTATTTTCGAAAGCGGCCCCATTTGTCATCGCCACAATGGAAACTAGAGGAAATTAAATTTTATTTTCCAGCAACGACACGTTTAATTCTGAATGGCCGGGAATTAAAAATTGAATTACCGCCATAAGGCATTTTTATTAAATCACGCTGCATCATGTCTGAATCCGGATGGATATATTGACGTTGATTATACGTTTTTATTAGTCTCGGAAAGTGTTCGATTTGACTTTTTATCGCTTGTTTTAGGATTTTTAAAAGCGTTTATTGTCCGTAAATGTTGGATTTCCTTTCAAAACAACGCTGAAATGGTCTACAAAAGAAAATGCTTTATCATGGATTTTTTTCGGGAAAACTATAAAAAAGTATTGCAAAATAACTAAATTACATAATTTTTAAATTATCCGCTAAATCATTTGAAATAATTTACATTAAATGTCGAAATTAGTTCACTTCAAAATTGGGAACAGCTCGAAAATTCCAAAAAAAAAACTGCATGATATTTTAATCGAGCGAAAACACTTCACTACACAATTTTACAAATAACACTCGTGTTTTGCAATTTGATTACAATTGATTATATTATACAATACACATGGATTTACTACTTATTAATTAAAATAAGTCATTAATTTTGTGCAATTTTATATTTATTGTAATTTTCTTAACCAACTGAAATAAGATAATAGAGCCTTTCCTTACACTCATCTTTTTAGCAGCTCTAAAATGGCCGTCGCTCTATTATTTATACTCTCATTCGGTTGTACATTTATTTGAAATGAAACCGGCGCTTAAAGATAATTATGTAATTAACTCGAAATTTAAATTGAGTAAATTCCCGTCGCCAGTTAGAGCCGTTTTTGATGGAGTACTCTTGATGGTTAATCCTGGATTAAACCGGTTCTAACGATCGGGAGCAGTCGAACTCATTTTTCCCGACAATATTTCAACGTGCATTTTATTACACAACGTCAACTTGATTTTTATTATTTGTTAATCCCCGAACTGAACTCAGTTCGCTAATTTCATTTTAAAGTTCATTTTTCTCCGGGTCGCCATATGCTTTCCCGTCGAACTAATTGTAGCTGCTTGCCCGGGAAATTAGTTTTCCGAAGATTTGCACTGCGTTGTTTGGCGGTGGGAATCTCGTATTAATTGGCAATAAAATAGGTTTATTAAAGAATTTACTATAAAAAAAGTTTGCTTTCTTAATAAGTAGCAGTTTTCTTCCAAAGTGTGTTGTTTATGTTATTAACGAACAAAAATCTTTCGGTTCTTTTGGAAATAGAAATTCGCTTTAGAGTCCAATATTTTCGAGATTGTACGATTTGATGGAAAACTATTGTTAAAATTCAAATTTCCGATTAAATTTAAACATGTATATACTACTAGTAGACAACCAACAATACAGTAATTCGAATATACACTTTTACGATTAGCTACCCTGAACGGAAATAAGATTTAGATCTGAGGCAAACATCTTCATTTTGTTGGTAACTCGCGAAAAAGAAATCAATATCTATCGATATTCGGTCGATTCTTCGTGTTTTTCTCCTTTGTCGATTTTAAAAAAATCTATTAGCAAAATGGTTTCTACAAAAAGAAACAATCGTAATTCAACCTGTGTGGACCAAAAACAGTAGTTGCAATTATAAGAAAATGAATAATTTGTTATATTTAATAATAAGAACGCGAAATAGACAATTTTGCATTAAATGAGATGCTGCATGAAAAGCTTTCTAACAGCTTAATTTTCAATATAACTAAAGTGACATTATTACTCTGTTCGCAAAGTAACACGAAGCAAAATTGTTGAAAACGGCGTAACGGAAGAGAATATGAACACTCCTTTTACCCTGAAACACATATAAATCGTGTTTACCGAACCAAAAACGTCGCAGGAAATACCCGAAATTGCCTTGATTTTCGCCCATTCGACTTTGATCGTTCTGCCCTGAACATAAATTATACTATCTGAGAGATGGTTTTCATTAAAATAACCTAGAAGTTAATTAAAACTAAAGAGGTCCCGACCGAGTTACACAAAAAGGAATCGAAGAATTTGCTAGGCACCGCCTTTATGGCTCGTCCGTCCTGCGGAACGCGCCCACTGCACCCCTCCTCAAAAAATTAAACATGAAATTAACTAAATCTTGAATTAACAATTATATATTATAATATTGAATAGTCAAATTTAGTGCCAATACAAAGAAATATTTTGTATAAAAGTTGCACCCTTTTTTATATATCAATTCATAGATATATGATTTTACTATTTATTTGTAAATTACTTTAATTTGAACTTTCACAATGTTTCTATGGGCGTTGAATTTCTAATTGTCTTTGGATTAACTTCAGGATCTTCTTTTATATCGGTTGCATCTTTCACTTGCTAATAATGATTGGTGATGTTATAATTTTTCCTTCTATTGATTTAGTTTCGAACTTCCTAAGTTTGATGTAATTGTCTCTTGTTGATTTCGTTTCAATTTTCGTAATAATAGTGATTTTCTTAATTATGCGTTGTAATAACACTATTTATTTTTGACCAGATTGGTCTTAATAGACCCGATGGTTCATTATGGTATGATAAAAAGTGTACGGTTAACTAGTGCACTTGACACGTTTCTAAGAATGAAGTTTGAGATGAAATTCGAGTCTTTCCTGGAACTCGCAAGTCAAACAGAAAGGTGTTTGAAGTTTTGGCATTGTTAATCTGAATGTTGCCGTTCTTACCACGTTCTATCACTATTCTATGTAAGCGGCAAAACCACAACATCGACGAGAGGATTTTAAACATCTTAAGTTTAATTAATATACAATTTTACTCTATTTAATCAACAAAAAACAAGTATGGAATATTGAGATTTACTTCCAGTTGAACGTATATGGAGTTTAAGTTCTCACATGTAATGTCAATATATTTTCTAGTTAGAAAGTTTTTCAATTTAGTAGACAAACTATCGTGTGTTTAGTAAATTTAAATTTTGTTTATCTAGAGGTTTTAAAATACTTGCAAAACAGAAAACAGGTAAAGAATTCTCTATAATCGCTCTGGTCGACCTAGTAGCACTTTTTTTTTAAATAGACGATTAATTTACAAGATTCTGGTGTTGTGTGATGCTGGATAGAAAGACTTTTTCTTTCTGGAAAATCCAAATTTGTTATTGTCCAGAACAAATAAACGAAATGGAATTTATTTACTAAAATAAATATCCACGAAACAGCCACCTGAAACAATTCATTGTTATCATACACAAATCCACTAGTTGCAACAAGTAGTATCTTCTTTTTTAATCACTGGTGCAATCCTGTTATGCATGCTGTAAATAAGAAACTGGAAATATCTTTACACCAGATAAGCTTTACTGCTTCAACAAGTGCAGCAGCATTAGGGGTTTTAGGTAGTAGGAACATCAGAACAGCAGTAGCAGTATCAGATACAAACATTTCATCCTATATCATCTGACTTCAAGGTTGTCTCTTCCGTCTCCTTTAAAACCCTTGTCGAATTTCTGGGCTTTTCTTCTGCTTACAAAGTTTCCATTCCATCGTTCGTATAGTTACGATCTAGCCCGTACCTTCCAGTTATTGCTTTTTTTCTTGTTCCTTGATGATTTATTTTCCGACCATTAATTTCCTTTCCCCCATTCCTTCTTTTTAATTATCGCCCGATAAATTAAATAAGCCACATAGAACACCCGAGATATTTCTCGTCCGTCATAATAATCCTTTGGATTTTAACGGGAACAATTATTTTACGTGGAATTAAACAACTTTTGTCACGTAATGTGTATACATATAAGATTTCAAAATACATAACGTTCTTGCATTGAGCACATTGTTATGGAAAGAGAAGAACTCAGGTAGTTGCCAAGTGTGTTTCATGTTACAATAAAGTTATAAAGTTGTTATATGGAGTTTCGAAATGTGTATATAATTTCAAAGTTTTGGGATAGTTCAGCGTGGACGTCATATAAATTTAGTTTCTGCTTATACTGCATCAGACCAGACCAGACCAGACCACGTCTCTGACTATCAATTACTGGAATTTCGAGAACTCTGACATCAATAATAAATTTGCTTGCATTCTACTAAATGACCACATACGCTATCTTTAATTAAGTTTTGAACGTCAATTAACCTACGACATACAAATTGAAATCTAAACTAATTATGCGTGTTAAGTTCAATACATAAGACAGCTGCTGGCCTTATTCTTAAGGATAATTATTAAAAAAGTTGTGTTTGGACATATCTGGATATAAAAATAATTGAATGCAAACGCTTACCAAATCTTGAGCCATGTGACATTCATGGTTCATTGTTAAAAAAGATCGCTTATAATGTGAAAAGAAAAACCGATTTCTAGCAATTATTTTATCACCGTTCTGGCACAATTTTAGCAAAATATACATATTGAGGGGGCTCAAAAATATTCCAAGATCGTGTAAACTTGGTCAGTGACTTGTGTAGGGAGAAAATTTTGGCAAATATACGTCAGACCATCGAGGGAAATGTCATACAACTTGGACCAACTTTGGTCGATCATTAAAGAACATTTGAAGCAGATTGGAACAATATACAGAACAAATGTTCGGGTTCCACTTATTGTGTTCGAAGAAAAGAATACCAATCGATTCACCAAATCGAATTTATTGCTTCAACGCGACAATTAATAAAGGGGTGATAAATGGGTTCTGGATATCTACAATACAAAAGGCAGTGTCTCACTCTGAATGAATGATCAAAAACCACTGCTAAGCTAGATCTAAAGGTTTGGTGGAATATCGGCTCAATAATCCACTCTGAAGTGCTTGAACATGGAAAAACTTTGAATACAGATCTTTCCTTTGGATAACTGGAGCAAGTAAATCAAACTTTAACTGAAAAGTGTTCAACGATGATCAATAAGAAAAGCAATAAGATAATAATAGGGGACCGTATTTCGCAAGCGAAAATTAATGAATGGGGTAGAAGGAACTGTCACACTCGCCAGACATTGCACCAATAGATTTCTATTTAATACAATTGCCAGAACACTTTTTATAAAAATTTATTTGTTTGAATTACTTTTCAATCTCCGTTGAATTGCCAGAGCATTCGTCAATTGTTGAGTAAAAATACTACGAACGATAATGTAACAGATCCGAAAAACTTGTAAACTATAATTTTAAAAAGTCAAAATTTCGTTAATAAGCAAAAAAGTAACTAAAGAATATAAATAAAAGAATATTTTTGAAATCAGTTGAAGTTTAACCGTCGTATCGATTATGCGATTATTATTACATTAGTTTTTTTTAGTAAGTTTTGGTATATCGCCCACGCCGCGTATTACAATAACTTTCCATAATCTCTATGATTGCCTAGTAGTTAAGGTTGGTAGAAATACATACAATCCATTTAAGTCTTTAAAAATGCTAAAATTTCATTGTAATATCTATTAACGTTCCTTAATGGCTTAGCCTGTAATAAAATATTTATTCCGTATTGGATAAAACTGGTAACGAAGCCATTAAAATACAATTTACCTTTAACTGGTTATGTTTATTGGTATTTATTTATTCACTATTCATATTTGATTTACCTTAGATATTATTCAACAATATTGCTTTTTAAATATTATTATTTAGGTTACTCAAATGTACGTAAAATATATCAACATGAAAAAAAATGTGTATTATTCGTTCTTCCAATTTAATAAAATACTTTTTGCTCGTTTGCTTTTGCCAATTTCAATGACGGCAATGTAATTAGTCCATTTAGGGCCATACAACCGGATCATGAGTTAAATGTGGTAATACATTTAATTTTAACTACCATTTCCAATAGATGGCTCGCCGCGGAGGCTTTCGATGGCCCCAAATGGCCAAATGGCAAAAATCAGTGTATCATTGTATATACTGTTCGTCCTACTTAATTATTATTAAGTATACGCATCAGTGGCTTTAGATCCATTATCCGGAAAATGAATTTTTGTAAATTGTAGTGCATTTACCAATATTTATTATGCCTAGTTTCTTCCTCGTCAACTCAAAGTTCCAGGAATTATTTAGGAGCTACATAAGTACTTACTTTTAATGTAAAAAACTCTGCGCCTTTAAAACAGGACAGCAAATAAATTTTTCGAACTCGGCTACAACTACGCTGACTGCCCAAGAACAACGTATGAGGCACTTAGCGGAACTTTTGGGTAGCACCTCGTATTATTTAGTGCAGAAATAACCGGAAAATGATTTTGAATTAACTTACATTTAAAAATGCGCCGAACAAGCAAGAAATTAATTATGTCCAACAATCGGCAAAATTAGTGCCTTTCACTATCCTCTAAAGTTAAGCGGACCGTTATTTTACCATTGTCATCAGATTTGAAGTTTTTTTTAAAAACAAAGTTAAATTAATTGGTCGGTTGCTATTTTGGAACGCGTTTTACAATCAATTGGTATAATCTGGGTATAAACAGAAAAAGTAATTGGAATTCACCCTGTAAAAAAAATAACGAACAAAGTGCAGAACTCGGTTCTAGTCCGAAACGCGATAATATAATCTCTATGACTAATTTATTTCCATTGTTTTTATCCCCTTTTAATTTATTTTTCTTGTTGATAGAAGCAGGGTCGTATAACAAAAAAAAACCCAATGGGACTTACTCAAAAAAAATTACTTTGGATATCCAGATTGTTTGAACTTATCTAGCTTTCTAAACTGAGCTTTTTGCGTTACTTTTTGCTTTTACAATTTTTTTTGTGACTTTCCGTTAATAAAGGAACTCGACTTTTACAAAACTAGTCAATTCCTCGATTCAGAGAATTATATGATGGGATAACAATCTGAACGATACCCTTTTTATGAAAGGAAAAATCCCGAAAAACCAGCTCACTTTGTCCAACTAGGCTATGATTTTTATACAATTACAATCGTAAAACTCTCTGGTCTCATTTGAAGCGTCGACTTTTATTTTCAGTAATATGGCTTTAAAAATTTGACCTCTGTTGTTTGATTTTATTTACTCGAGTAATAATTTCTAAATCCAAACTGGTGATTTGGAGTTAATCTCTCTCCTTGTAAAAAAATAATAGCACTTCTCTGCGATGTGGATTGAGCAACAGAAAAAAAAGCAATTGGTATCCCGCTTGCAACTATCAAAACCTTAAATCAATTAATGGATATTTAAAAAAAATCAATTTATATTGATAGACGTTGGATAGACCAAGTACGTGCGTGTTTTAAGAGAACACCTGAGGAGCGTATTAATAAATTATTCGAGAAGTGTTGTTTTCTTTTATTACCTGACACAAGTGGTCAAACAATAAAAAGCCATATTTACAGTTAAGATTTTACTACGTAATATTCGACTTTTATGACGTAGTGTTTTTTATAGTCAGACTTTCGACTGTGAGGCCACAATTTAAATATTAGAAGTGTCAGTTCAGTTCAGCTTATCCTGATTCTAAAGTCGTTTACATTTTTTAGAAGTAGAATTTCATAACACTAGTTTTGAACTAATTTTAAAATTTTATTACAATGGAAATCAAAAAAATGGTACATTTTTTTTGTGCTATACCGGATGATTCTGTAAAATATTCGAGGCTTTGTTACTTTTTCGTTAAGGAATTTTACTTATATATTGTGTCAGTATTAAAAATTAATTCAATTAAAATATAGATGGGACGACCATATTAAGAAAAATATATATAAACTTGAAACAAAAAAAAATAAAACCCAGCGTAATTTATGGTATTAAATCAACTTAAAATTGTTTGTCATAAATAGAAATTTTGTTAAATATGTCTCAATGTCAACTCGCAACTAAAATTGCTAAATATATATCGAAATTTCGATTTAGATTTTTAGATGAAAATTCCAGGATTTAATAAAGTTTGACTATTGTCTCGAAATTCCTATTGTTAAATAGAAATTCCGAGAAAAATGTTTCCTTTTCTGTGTACTTCTATATTTCAATATACAAGTAGAAATTTAACCTGAAATTTCGAAAAATTAACTAAACATTCTATTCGTAACTAGAACATTACGAAATGTAAACTAAACATTTTACTGTAAATATCAACACATCACCAAATCAAAATTTAGAAGTAAACGCAGTAGCTTTTTTTCACACTTTCACTTAATAATGATAAACTAAGGTTATGCACTATAATAACAAAGTTAACATATTAATCTAGAAAGCTGGGGTTTTAAACAGTGAAAGATGTACGATGTTCAAAATAGAAGAGAGAAGAGTTTTAAATACATTTGAAAATCTTAGCCTTATAAATTTATGAGTTGACATTTAATTTTAATACATAATTTTTAAATAACATATTTTTTCACCTTAAACAATTATATGAGGTAAAAAAATACTTATTATTTTAACAGTATATATTATTAAATAGTCCAATGTTCTTTTTACATATATAGCTAAGAAAATAATAAGTTTATTAAAAAATAGAAAATATTTAGTACGTATTTTAATAAATAAATATATAATTACTTTAAATAAAGTGATAGTAATGCGGCATTAGTGGAGCTTCATTGCACAATCTGTAAACATCAATGATGCATAATGGATTTTTGTTTTCCATAACATTTTTGTGCAAAGAGCGAAAATTTAAACAAACGAATGTTTTATTACACAACCCCATAACCAATATTATCATCCTTTTGAATATTTTATTGGATTCGTTCGATACAGAATATTTATATTTTAATAACTCAAAGTTTTATAACAAAACATCAACTAAAATAGTAATAACGTCGAAAATTCCTAATGTGACCGAACGCTAATTACACGAGATTTTTATCTAATGAACGACTGATTCCTTTCGTTGGCTAATGTCTTCTTAATTGTTCCGTCGACCTCATTTCCCAGTCTCAACAAACGAGAAACTTTTTAGCTGGTAACCAAGCCTCACACAAGCGTCGCCAATGGACCAGTATAACTAATGATATTATTAAAATTGGCAACCAATTTCGGCATATGAAGCCATTTATCATTAACTCTCAAAATACAGAAATTAAGCGGCTTTAGATGAACTTTGCCAATTTATCGTTCTTCTTTTCGAAATTTCTGGTATTGTTTGTTCTTTCTTATACGAAGTGATTAATTTATGGGTATTGTTTGATATATAATAATTGAAAATTATTGAAGTTCAGAACGAATTCCTTGCATACAAAAAATAAAAAGTTTTAAAACGGAAATTAAATCGTAAATAAATTTATTAAAATATTGAATATAAAATTTATCGACACACTTGTATTGAAATCTAGATGAAGAAAAATAAAGTAACAAGGTTTAAAAAAATATTTATAGAACGCGGATACAAAAATCAACTAAGCTATTTACAAAAATGTTGCAAATTTACAAAAATTCAAGCTATGATATAAAAAAGGGACTATCTAAGGAAAAAAGTCAGTCTGATCTAGAGAGTCAAGGAGTCTTATCTAAAAACTCTGAAAAGTCTTAATAGAAACTCCGAATAGTTTTTTGAAAATAACTAGCCAGTGTCATGTTAAGCAAAGTTGAGCTTTGCTTTATTTTTCTCTCTCGCTGGTTAGGGGAAAAGTTTACATTGGCGTTTTTTTAATTAACAGAAAGAAAGAGTTTTAAATGTGGTCAATTAACTTTTTTTTGTATCTCAAATAAAAATCTACCTAAATGGGACTAAATCCAGGGAAGAGTCAATTTTGGGATTTTACGACTATTTGGATGATTTTTTGTAAGTAAACCTTTTGGATACAACTAACGGAGTTGTTATCTTTTTTTGCTAATTTTTTCTCAAAATACTAATTAATTTTAAGAAACTTAAGTCAGGGTGAGATATGTATATATAAGAAATAAATTATTATATATCAGCATCCAAAACTAAAAAAACAAAAAAATTACTAAAATCATCATCATCAGCATCATCATCATAATCGATACTCATTTACCAATTTTCTCTTTTATTTCTCCATTTCCTTCTCTCTTTGACGGTTTCTGAGGTCTTTATGCAGTTTAGTTCTTTTTCCTTCAAGTACCAAGTATCAAACTCGTTATTGAATATCATTGGCGATCTTTCTTTTGTCGCATTGTTTTTCCATATTTTCCATACTATCTTGGTTAATGTTACATATTTTTACCTTTGTCACTTTATCAACTTCTTTTTCCATATCTAAAAATGCTATACATGTTGTCCTGGATCTTGACCAAGTTTTGTATGTGAATACGTGGACTTTGGTACATCTATTTTTTTCAGAATCCACTTTGAGGGTCTGAGAACATTGGTTAAATTTGTTTTCTTTTTCTTTTTTTTTTGTTCAAAGAGCTTTTTCGTTGTACTTCTTAGTCTACTCCTATGATTGTTATAAATTCTTTTGGTATTTATTCCTTTCTAAAAGACTGCCAGGAGCAATATTTTTGATTAAATCTAGTATAATTTTGTCTCTTCCTGGTCTTTGTCATTCTTTAACTGTTTACTTCTCTTTCCAATCTTTTCGCTCTATTTCATTTGTAGTCTTTTATGTTTTCGCACTTTTTCATACTGTCTTAGTTATTCTTGTATTAGCTATTCTGCATTTATATACTAATCATCTTTATGCATTTTCACTTGTTTTTTTGTCTTTCCTACTGATTTCAATTTTTCCTTATTTCTTTCATTTAATACCTGACTTATCCTTCAATCTTAGTCCTGTAATTGTTAAAGTTTTCGCCTCATCACTCTCGACAAAATATAGTAGAATAGGAAATATTTTTCTAATTATTCATTCCTTCTGGTTTCAAAGCGTTCTGGGTGTCGCCCATGATTCAATTTTACGGCGGCAAGAGAGAGTGGACGTGTACGTAGAAACTGTATCAATTCTTGAGTTATTAACATTCTCCTCGGTACCACACCCAACAAAACCGGTACCAGAGAAGAAGTAAGTTTGGTGCCACTCCAACCCGAGCTGGATCAAGGTTAGCACGCGATACTACCTTCTGCCCCGTAATTACTACTGCTTCGATCAGGAGTGGAACGAGCTGGATTTTCATTGTTTAATAAAGACATAAAGATGGTTGCGATTCATTTTCAACAATGAAAGCTCGCCTAGTAATGGCCTAAATCCTAATTAATTAATTTTTCATTTTAAAAGGATAAGGATAAGAATAATCCTTATTTACGTTGATGTTCAACATTTTTATGTATGAATGATACTAATTAATACAATTTAATTAAATATGTAATTATTGGACCCTTTTTAAATTATATCTGCTTTGTTTGGGAAAGTGATAGATTACACTGTCCTCACCACGAGGCTTAAACAAAAGCAATTTACTTAGAAAGAAGTGGTTTGTTTCTCTGGCATATAATTTACCCTGAGATAAATGGCTTTTAATTTTTGATCTCGTAATTATCGAATTTATACCGGGTTCTGCCATTTTTGATAATGGATAGAATTTTACCGTACTAAAATTAATGGAACGGTCGAAAAAATTTCTATAAAGAAGTCCGATTTTGCTTTATAAAAAATGAGCAAGTTTATTATTATTAGATAAGCATGAATTAAATTTACCTTCCTTTGAACAAATATTGCAACTTTGGTTACGTATTCCAGTTGAAAGCTTTTCTAAATACGACCAGGAATTGTTTCAATTGTTTTTCCAAAATCAGAGATCAAGATTTTCTTCCCAGTTACGTCACTAATCATGAAAATCGTAATAAGCCACTTGATATTGATGTATTAAAAGCCGCAAAAGCATATCAAAAAAGTCTTAGAAGATCCACTGAATTTGCCCTCAAAATCTGCCCCGTCAGAGTTTTCTTCTAAATTAAGCTCAGTTACATATGACCAGATTATTTTCTTGGTTTTTCTAGAACTAGTTTGTCCTTTACCAGAAGCTGGAGAGAGAAATCCAGAAATTGCAAAGACAAAAATGCAAGTTTGCCATTTTAACAGACATTCCTGAAAACGCAGCAACTGTCAAAAGGAAAAAAGAAAAGACAAAGAGACACAACCACAAATTTTTCCCGAAAATCAGATTAATTTCTTAGTTTCTCCAGAACTAGTTTATTCTCTACCAAATGCTGAAGAAAAAAATCAGAAATTACAAAGGCGCAAACGTAATTTTTCCATTTTAATAGACACTCCTGAAAGTGCACCAATTGTCAAAAGGAAAAGACAAACAGACAAAACAACTATTTGTTTCAACAGCTCTTACAGATCAAAATGTTCTTCCTAATTATATATCTGATATAAAAAATCCCAATAAGCCACCTATTGTGGATGTATTAGAAGTCAAATAAGTAAAGTCTTACATGATCCACTGAGTCTGCTTTGAAGCATCACATTAAATTAAGTACATCATTGAGATCCAAGAGATATTAGGAGATTAAAGAATTTGTATATCTTCTATCAAAAGTTGAAGAGGGAAAATCCGGAAAACTGCAAGTTTTAACAGGCATTTTTTTGTACAAGATCAGAATGGAAATGTAGCAGTTGTAAAAATGGTAAAAAGTAAACTAATAAAACGACAAATGTTTTCGGAACCACAGGTTATCTTCAATAAAAGAATATTTTGCTCGGTATCCGAAGATAGTAAGAGTAATAAGTCCGGGCCTGGGTTACCACATACGAGGATCCTTCTGATTATAAAAACATTAGATGGGTGTTCCTAGAACCCCGTCCAGGTAATTATTAATATTGGAAATGGCGGACTTGTATATAGTTTTTAATGAACCCAGATAGATTGGAACTAGTTTTTATATGGTAGCGAGTTTCTGACAACGTCCAATTTTAAAATTCTTGTGCATCGTAAATATCACCGTCTTGTTATTTTGTCAAATTAATTGAGTCGTATGTTGGATCGGATTGTAATTAATGTGCCACATTTGTATTGGAATATATTTTAATTAATTCTCTTTCGAATTTTATATGCATAACGAGCTGAACTAATAACAAAGGAAATAATAGTGTGAAGAGTAAAATAATTATTTCTTTGTTAAAAATGAAATTTTCGTCTTTCTCATTCGTAGTTATTAAAGCTAAAACTCTTACAAGTTTTTAAAAGAATTTGCTGATGAGTCGAAACTTTTTAGCAGAAGGATTATGGCTTCGCAAACTTTGCTCTTAAAACTATCTTTACCGGGTCAAAAATAATTGGCAAAAAATCTCAACTAACTTTTCTTGTAAATAATAAAAGGCGTTTTAAAAGTGTATTTCAACATTTTATAAAATCTTGCTTCCTTCTCTCTTTAGCTTGTTAAAATAACTTTAACAGATGCTACGACTACTTTTTTATTGTCTTATATTTATATTGTATTATTAGTGATGTTAAAAGTCGAAGTTGTATATATTATTTTGTGCCGAGCGGAAGCATGTGAGTTCTTGTGGTGGAATCGATAGACGAAAATCTAGCATAAAGGATTCATCAGCTGAATTAATAAAAAAAAATTACTATAGTTAAATTAAAGTAATGAATTGAATGGTTACTAAACATCGCCGAGTAATAATCAGAATATTTACTAAAGAAATTGCATTCGCGCAATTAGAATCGAGGGTTAAACATCAACTGATTTCAAGAACGCTCTTTTTTCTGAATTATTCTAACAAATATTACACCTAATTTATAACTCTGGTCGTTAATGGAGTTTTTCTTTTAACAGATTTAACAATAATCTCTTAGCTTGAGAATATAAGTGTACGAAATTTAGAAGTGCCCTGTATATTAATGAAAAAATTGATATTTTAATGTAAAATCTTCTTTAAGTGGTCAATATTTAAGTCAGATTACCTGATAACATCCACTTTCTGCTTATTACTTTTTTTCTCTTTGAAAATGATGAACGTTTATCGCAAATTTTAAGGTCTCATCAGCGTGGTTTATTTAGAAGACATTGACAAAGTGGACAGAATGAAATTCCTGCAAATCCACAAACAGCGGGTTATCTAAAAACTCAACGTGAAAACGCAACACTGTTGTTAAAGTAGAACAGGTAGATTTCGTAGATTTGTGTCGTTAGTTTCTGTTTCAGAGCAGATAAAAAGTATATATTGTAAACGATTTTAGCAATTAGTTGAAAAATATTTATTTATAATTATATTTCACGTGCAATTTAAAATTAATAACCTTATGTGATGCTAGATTTAGCATTTAAATTCAAAGTATAATTAAAAACCAATTACTGAAATTAGCCAATATGTCAGAAGTTAACATGTTATATGCTTTACTAATTAGATTTTTTTAAATTTATTTATTAATATTTATGTATTTCCTAAAATTAAATCATATGTCAAAAAAAATCCGTTACCGTATATCAGAAATGGAATGAGAAAGATCACTATCAACAAACTAAATTTCTCTTTTAATAATTATTAACAGATGTAATATTACAACTTTTTCTAAAAAAAATCCACTAATCAACATGACACATGAAAATAAATTATTTTTAGAAATATAATTGCCGAAAAAAAAATTATGTACGAAAGAGATTAAAGCGTGAAAAAAAGACATATGCGACTTTAGCACGCTATAATTTTCTATTTCTATTATCGAATGAATATAAAAGATTAGAAATAATGTTTAATGATTGTCATTTATCACTGCTCGTAATAAATTACGATAAAAGTTTATCGCGATTTTGTTTTTTATTACCATGTACTTTTCTAAATCGTGTTTCGTGTTTTTTAATGCTCGTTCAACCTTCAAGATTACACCATTGTCAAATTATTTCATTAGATAACACAAAAAACCCAATAATCCTAATTAATAATCAATTAGCTGTCTAAATAAGATACAAGAACCAAGGAAAAATAATACCAAATTAAAAATGTTTTGAAGAAGAGATTTAGATTTTCTATATTAGAAAACTAGATTAAAAATGTACAATTTAACATTAACGAATTAATTAAAATCAAACAATAAAATAAAGCAACAATTAACTAAACTTAACGCATTAATTTATCCACCAGACCAAATAATCGTATTATGCTGATCGAACAAATTGATTTTGATTTTAGTGTAATTACAAAATTGGAACTAAACAGCGGTAACCTCTGGTCAAACGTTGATTTCGGGTTATGTTTACCCTAATTGTTAAATTTTTAATGTTGTAACAGCCAAGTGAAGTTTATAAATCCAAAAAAACTTTACTGAATGTATAAACAATTCTTTTCAATTAAATATAATAAAGATATAGTCATGGGTAGAAAATATTAATAGCTTTGAATTATTCGTCCCGATTGTCTGTGTCAAAATTCATTTTTTGCTGTAACTCCTTCGCAAAATCTTCTCCTCTTTTAATTTATAGTTTATTTTGCAATTTTGCAAAAATGGTTTAAATGAAAAACCTTTTGAAACTTGACCTTAATTTTCTTTAGATTTCTACACAAAAATGTATCGCTAAATTGTTATATATTTTCTATTTAATTTCAGTATTATTTTTATTTAGTTTTTTGTATGCAATGCTTTCTGTCTTAACTTTAGTAAACTTGGATTATTACATAAATAAAAATATTTTGTGTTCTCAAAAAAAAAACCATTTGAGAGCACGATTATATTCATATATTTTTTTGTTCCAGGTGAGTTATTTTAATGAAAATCGTCCATATCAATTTATAACGAAAATCACTGGTAAAGTACCTTATTTAAATATTTATAATTTTGTAAGAGAAACTGGAGTACTTTTTCTTTTGTAAAATTGATTGATAATTGACGAAAAATATAAATTAGAATCACTCGTGTAATTGAAAAACATCAACTTAAAATATATTGGATATCAAAATACACTTTCAAGTTCCAAATTTCGTTCTTTCGCTCTGGAAATTTTCAATTTAATTGTAAATTTATCATTTACTGTTTCTGGGGTAAAGGAGCAAAGTTTCGATTCTAAAAAAAAACATTTATTTAAATCAAAAACTAGGATAGTTAAAGTTATTGAAAAAAAAACATTTGCATTATAGATTTTGATGGGACGTAACTCACTGTTGTATTCAAATTAGTAGTTAAAAACTGTAACAAAGTCTACGGAAACCGAATTAGTGATTTAGTAGTTGAAATTGTTATACAATTAAAGAAAAAGCAAGGAAAGAAATGTTTTTAGTTGGTTAATTAACCGGGTTTGTCTATTATATATTTATTGAAGTTGTCGTAAAAGAATCAATTATTTTATAAATAATAAAATATCTTTTTCGAATTACCAGTTTTTTTGCCATCAAATATTCATTACGAACTTTTTTTACTTCCCAAATTGTTAATTTGATAATAATTTAATTCTTATTTTGGTTGTATAAAAAGCAGGAAAGACGTTATTATTTTTAAATGACTGCGGCGAAAAAAATCCCATCAATTTTCAAATTTCGTTTCGAACTAGTTTTAAATTCGTTTTTAAATTAGTGCACTTAGCATATGGATAATTTGGTACGTTTTACTTTCATAATCGTAAATGAACTGAACCAGATATAAAATTTTAATGAGTTGTCTTAATACAAACAAATAAATATTCTTTCGCTGTGGTAATTTAATTTCTCTTGCTTAATAATTTTATTTTGTAGCTTTCACGATTTGTCAAATTTATAATTTGTACACACCTTACTTTCCTATGGTTGCTGATAGATACGTGCTCAGGTGAAAATAAATATAAAAAGTACGTTAATTTATTTGAATAAATACCACAATCTAAAATTAAAATATCTCTTTTTGGTATAGAAATTAAAATGAATTTATAGCTCACCCTGTATCTTAAATAGCTTGTTTGATATTTCTTTTAGAGAAACGTACTTTTTATATTTACTTTTATAAAAACTTTTTGTTTGCTTTGCGCTTTATTTTAAAAAATGATCAGTTGCTTTGTTAGTAGAACTTCATTAAATTAAAGCAAAACTATTAAATATCAATCTATTGTTCTATTCTTATATTTCTTAAAGGTTATTTCTTACCATTTTCTTCATTATAATTAAAATATAAATTTTTCAGAGTGAACTTTCCAACTCCCTATAGTTCCGATTCAATTAATATGATCGATATCGCGTTTGACTTTCACTTTCAGTGACATTTCGATAACTGGAACTCAACAATAAACTGACATTTCATTCATAAAATTTTCTATGATGTTTATTTAGACAAAATTGTGCAGCCAGTGGAAAAAATCGCGATGGTCATGCTTCAAGATTTCGAAAGTAAAACGGCAGATTTTATGCTACATTCATTTTTATTGTAATATATCATCGCCAGTTTTAAATCAGATTTAAACTATTTGATATATACGGTCCAAAAATTCACCAACAGTTTGATGGTCTGCTAGATCACCTGACATAGCACTCTTATTCATTAAAAAAAAATCCAAAAAACGTCGCAGATTTTCGTCAAATTCTTGATGGCCTGCTAGATCACCTGAAATAACACTTTTTTCATTAAAATGTTATTTTTTAGTTAGATATTTAGAATAACTAAAGAGTGGAAAACAAATTAAGCAAGAAATGAAGAGTAAAAATGAGAGACTTACAGAAAAATGAAACAAAAAAAAGCCACAATGAAATATTACTATACAAGATTTTAAAAATAATAAAAATAATTTATACAAATTTATCTCATTTCAGTTAGATAATTAAAATAATTAAAGAGTGGACAAAAGAAATTTAGCGGCAAATGAAGAGTAAAAATCAAACATGGCAAGACTAACAGAAAGATGAAAGAGAAAAATGCCACAATCAAATATTGTACAAAATTTTACACGTGATAAAAAGATGAAAAATTTAACATTTAATCACAAATGACACAAAAGAAATATTAACTAAATCAAACAAAACGAAGAAGAAGAAAATAAGCTAGGGTCATGAAAACTTTAAGAACAATTGCAGGATTAAAATAGCAGGACAAGGGTAAACCAGGAATGAAATAGAACGACGAAATTGGAATAAAGAGAAAAAATGCCGAAGATCTTTCGAAAGACAGAAGCAAATGAAAAAAAAACACTCACACGACCCGTATATAACCGTATATAAGTATCGATTATGATGAGGATGCTGATAATAATGATAATGATGAAATCGAAATAATGAAACGTTGGAAACAACAATTTTTTAAATGCACCTTAATACGACATCAAAAGCAAAAGAACAAGAAAATAAAGAAAAGGAAGAACGAAAACAAAAGGAATATAATGAAAACAATAGATATCAGATATCCAACAGATAAAAATAATAAAAGCTATGAAACAATGAAGGAACGGTATCACCAAGAATCGAAAAACTTATCAAAAATATGGGAGTAAATGGAGGGTTATTACACCCGAAAGAGGATTGGAAAGATGAACAAATTCCTGAAATATAGAAATAATTAATGAACGCCGACGATATTGAAATTGAAACAGAAAGTTAAATAGAAAACATGAATATTTGGAATGAATTATTGATTGAAAATGGGATGAAAGTAAATAAAAGCAAGAGTAAAGAGTAAAGTTATGGCCTAATCTGAGCAAATAATAATAAGAATAGAGGGAGATCTAATAGAGCAAGTCAAGTCGATAATTTCCAATATCCAGGGATTGTTTTGGATCAAAGAGGAAGACAATATTATAAAGAACATTAACGTTAAAAAAAAATTAAGTATGCAAAACACCATAGATGAAAAAAAAACCAGTTCAAAGGAGCCTAGAAACAACATAAGAAGAAAAATTCTTAAGAAAGATAATCTGAATCCATAAACTTAGACATCCTTTGGAAAATATTTAACTTTTGTGAAAAAAATTCTGCATTGTTATTATTATTAGTATAATATTAGTATAATTAAGAATCATTTGAAATATTTGTTGATTTACTACCGGGATTATTTAATTATTTTCCCAAATTTCATTAAATGTGATAGAAATACCTGTACAATACATATATTTATATTTAGTTGGGTACTTTTTAATATAAATTCAAATTTTAGAATTACTGTCGTTTCTAAAATGTATTAACAATAGATAAAAATATAATGGTTTTAATGTTTATTAACCTTAGATCTTGTTTCCTGCAGTGTACTTATTTCTAAGAAAATTAACCATGAGGATTATCAGATTTCGAACAAAGGAAATTTCACTACTAAAATCAATTAATTTGACGTTAAATCTTTTGACATGTGTCAAATGATATTTTAATTTGTTTTCAAAACGGATATTAACATAAATAAAGATTTCAATGAATCATAAAAGGTGTGAAGAAATTATCGAATGATATTAAAAGAGAGTTTATTATTTTCCGAATAATATATTTCATTGTTGCGCCAAATCGATGGAAAGCAATAAAAGAAGGAAAATAACAAAGTTAGCACAATTGGATCGCCCTAAATCATGTTGAGGAGACAACGGAATGTCTTCAATAGAAAAGTTGCTGGTTTTATTTTTAAGATGGCAGCCGTGCTTTATCGCTTTCAGCTTCATTAATTTATTGGTATTTATTTCTGCCAAGTGGACCAAACCGCACTCAAAAACCCGAAAGAATCGGGCAATTTAAGAGCCGTCTGTTTTAATAAATGACTTCAAAAATAACCAACAAATCAATACCATACACCATTCTTCTGCAATATATTTATATTTAACTATGTTTTATGATTTTATCTGATTAAAGTGGAGCTCCCACATTCGAAAGCAGGTTCGGACTCGTTCATTAAAAACAAAATAATTTGATACCAAGGATTCGAAGCAGTAGGAGGAGGTTCCCTTTCTTACTATATTTCTACTTATTTTTGTTCAATATCGATTTCTTTATATTCTGTTCTTTGTCATTATCTTTTTAATTTTATTTTTTACGATTTGCGGCATGCCATAACGTGCAAAAGAATATGCAAAATACGTGGAGAAACTTCCATAAAATGAATATTATTCTACTAGAGTTGATGACGTGATTGCTAATGGCATCTTCGTGACCGTTAATTGAATAATTTTCCCAATCGATTTAGTCAATTCGATTATTCGAAAAGTTGTACATTAATTAAGGAGTTTTTAACCGTTTTTATTATTTACTTTAAGGAATTTCATTTTAAGACGTTAACTAATCTGCTGCAACTACATCTTTCAGGAATACGGTGCATATCCCGGGTAAATGAAGCAATCCATTTCGAATTGCGGTATTTTACTGCATTTCCCCAAAATGTTAATACCGACTTTGATATTTAATTAAACATCTAAGTTTCAATTCTGCTTGTCTTGATGGATTAAATATATTTCCGCTGACTATTCGGCTGGAAAATTAAACTGATGTTTATAATTTGTGAAATTTCTTTGGCATTCATTGTTAGATTTTATTATCTGCAGTTTAAATATATCTATATTGCAATTATTTACAAAAAGTAAATACAAATAACTATACAAATTTATTTAAGTTTCGAAAATTCTCTTCAAATTAAACACGGGATCCAAGATCTGATCAGTAAACAGCGTCTTCTCGTTTTGCTTTGTTCTATGTGAAATAGAAATTTCATTTAAACATTGTAATTCGCGGTTTTCAAAAGGAAACTCTTCTGAAATTAATCCTTGATGCCGAACACAGACGGAACCAGGGGCTGGTACACAAAAACATTTAATTGAGGGGGTCAATAAGTCCATAAGATTGTATTGTTTTATACCGAGCGGTGATATGTAAGTTCTTACGGTAAATTTGCTAACGAAACTCAAACATGTTGGATTGATCAGTGTATAGCTGTACTGTGTTAATGAATAAAATGTGCACTTACCAGATTCATATGCTCCCAAAAAATGGGGCAGATTTTGGAAGACACCCAGTGTAGGAAAACACTTAGCACAGCATAAATTATTCAACTGACATAATGAAAATGCTGAACTTTTTCTAAATTATTTATTTGGACGAGGAATATGATAAAATTACGATAAAAGAACTTCGGCCTTTTTACAAAACTAACAATATTCTCTCAAGTGAGATATAATGAGCATTGTTTGGTGGAAGCTGGATGAAAGGGGGAAGTTATTAAGATTTTGTCTTCCCATAAAAAAGTATCGATCAGCATTCTACTGCTTCTTAAATTTTCCAAATGGAAACCCTTGTTTACCTATTTTATTTTCGCTTTCATTTTTTTTATGTATATCTAACCAAACCAGCTTAGTTGTCTCTCTCTCCAATTATTGTTTCTATTGGTTTTATCTTTAAATCTGTTATTAGTGCCGGATTTCTAAGTCGGTCGCTTCTTGTAATTCTTTTGTTTTTTTAACCTCGTTTCCGTAGTTATTTTCCCTCTTTTTATTAACTGCTTGTTGATCTGAGTGGTTCCTTTTATTTTAATGGTTTCAATGTATCGTAGAATATTCTCATTTTTTGACCGAATTATTTCCATGACTAATTCGATTTACTGTCCTTATTAAGAATTTTACTTAAGTACAAATAATTTTTATTGTATGTGATCTTTTTTTGTTTTTGCTGCAGGTACTTTTTCCGTTTGTTTTTCATTTTTCTTTAACTATAAAAACATTAATTATTACGTTTTGTTTTTTTCCTTTTGAGTTGTATGGTGGAATTTATTTATTTTATCGTTTCTACTTGGGTAAGATTGTATAGGGATTCTGCGATAAATCTTCTGCTAATTTTATCGACCAGAATCAATTATCCGTAGTAATATTTGTGTTTATAGATGGATATTCTGTAGATGAATAGCAAAGCACGAGCATCTTCAAACAAACAATTGTTTATCTATGGTTAGTTATAAATTTGGTGTTATAATTCTTTACATGTTTCAATTAATTCCAGAATTCTCGAATAGATTGAACGAATTAGTTTGAATTCTTCCGGATCCAGTTTATTTATAGTGAAATTATAGACAATCTACCCAAAAATAGAAAACTTGTATTAGTTAGGCATGCAGATTCTTATAATAATCAATCAAACATTTTTCGCGCATTTCAAATGATTGTCTTTCATAGTTATTGCATATATTAATAAACAGATTAAAGCTTTCTTTACATGTTTTTAAGTCAGTACTTAAAATTTTACTCGATTGATCTTTGTTATTAAGTTCAGAGAAGTAGAAGACTATTTCTTAAATTTAATTTTTTCGTTTATCTTCGGGTTCTCGTCTTGTTGGTTGTATTCTTTTTTTGATCTTCTTCGTTTTTCTCCTTTTCAGTCTCTGCGTTATCCTCTGTATCCTATTTATTTTCTTCTTTTTCTTTCTAATCAAATAAATCATTGCATTCGAATCCCTCAATGACTCAACTTTTGAAAGAAGCAATAGTTTGATATTTTTCTTCAATGGCATACTGTAGGATAATTAGTTTTTTGTGTTTTAGTAATTTTTGTTTTAGAGGAAAATAACTCAAAAGTCATCGGACCAAATTGTAAGAAACAATAGAATTTATTATAGTTTATAGTATTGTGAAAGCAAGTGTTTTATTAAACAAAAAAAAATCTGTACTCGCCTCTACGTGTTTATACAACTGCGTCGTTTGCACACTGACTCCCCAAGGACAATTCGTGAGCCCTCTAGCGGAGGAACGTTGTACTTGAAAGTGTGAGTACAAGATGGTAAATTTTATTTAGTTTTTAACAAAACTTTATTTCTCTATACCACATGTTAAAACTATAATAAATAGTTAAAAAAAAAACGTTATTGTTACAGCATTCTATTCAAGAGTGTGAAATCGACGTATTCATTCTTGTTGAAAATTTCTTGATGCGAGGAAGAACATTGTAAACAAACGAAATAAAAATATATTCATCTATAAATAGGTTTATTTCTTCTTATAAACGATTGAATAAACATAATTCCGTTTGAACTCTGACACTAACTGGAAATTGTTTAGATAAAATTATTTTTAAACGTAAAGAATAATAAATAAACCTTCTGGTGTGTCACTCTAAAAAAATTGCAGTTTTAAAAATAGTAGTAGTTTTACGAATCTAATTATTGTTTGCACTCATTCAATTACCTGTGTTGGTACTTTTCAACATATGGAGAGTAACATTAATTGTTGTTTTTGTTGTTCTTGTCCTAATAGAACATTTAACTTTGCCATTTGCGGCTTCTGCTCGAGCTAATGAGGCCGCCTTTTCATTTCGCCCTCCATTTCAAATACCGAAAACTATTACTATGAAAACTTTAACAACATTACTCTTAATATCAGTCTCCGGGGACGGAACAATTTCGCGAAGCAATTTACAAGCCCGCGTTGGAGGCCGCAAACTGAACGAACTAATCGGTCTCCCACTAAACAAAATAAACATTTTTTTACGATTTGAAATTAATTAACTGCGTAAGTCTTGATTTCGACAGGCTTTTCGCTTTCGGGAGATGATTAAAACAAAAAAATTCAAAACTGAATAGGTCGAAAAACGTCCTAAAATATATATATATATATATATAGATATATATATATGAGCGCGTAGAAAGCCTGTATGAGAAATTGTGAGGTTTTTTGGGTTTTTTCCCTGTAAAGGAACTTTCTTTCCGGGATTGTAACCCCATAAAATTCTTAACGCGAGGATATTTGTTAGAACTGTAAAAAGCACAACGTACTGTAACTATAATTTTTACATTCAGCGCCACAGTGGAAAATTCCACATTTTATGCATCTCAAGTAATGGACATCTGTTTGATATTTTAATTTAGATTCTTTTAGTTCATATTTTTTTGTGAACTTTTAATTTTAATTAATAATTTGAAATTTATTGTTGAGTGAATCTCTACCACGAATTATAATATAATAAAAACTGGCTTTAATGTTTATCATTAGAAAATTTTTAAAGAAGAAATTTTAAAAATTTCGTATTTTACTTCTTAATCTTAATTCAAAATTTTCGTATTTGACATAAAAATCCATTTTTCAATTAATTCTAATTTTTTATCAGGAATTTCAAAAAAAATCGTATTTTAGTCAGAAATCTGGACTTTTAATCTTAACAATCTCTTGCTTTCTTTAAGATATTGGTTTTAAAGTCCAGATTTGAATAAGTTTCGTTTTTAAAGCAAAAAGCATTTTCTTTATTTAAGATTTTGATTTTGAACTCGATAATTTCATGAATCTCGGTTTTCCATAAAAAATATTAAAAATTAATTGTTTTTTTTTAAGATCTCTCCTTTAAAGACGATATTCCAATAATTCCCGAGTTTAAAGCAACGATTTTTTTTCAAATCTTTATTTTGATATCGAAATTTTAATTTATCTCAACTTTAAAGAGACAAATCTAAAAAAAAATCTAATGTAGTACTTCAAATTTTTGAAGTGGAGCCTTTAATGAATCTCGACTTTAAGGTTAAAGTTTATCAATTTTAATTTTAGAAACAGAAATATCAAAAATCTCAAAAAATCAAAAATCTCGTCTTTGATATCGAGATTTCAATTAATCTCTACTTTAATTTATTTTAAATTAAAAATCTTATAGATGGGGTGAAAAAATGTAGAAACGAAAAAATTGAGGGGATATAATTGGTATGATATTGGTATTTTTTTTGTTGATTTGTTTGTTACGCCCGGTATTTTCTGAATTAGATAATTAATAATATCAAATCTGATTATTAATAAACTCAGGCGGTTTAATCAATGTAATCATTCATTTCAATAATCAAAATTCATTCATTTTTATTAATTTTTTTTTTTTTATATTCTACTATCAAATTATTATATTTCTCGATAAAAGATTAGCTTAGTAAATTACGGTCTAACCTAGACTGAGCGTCCTTCCGAATCAGAGCTGAAATCCTGAGAATAAATTAATCCAGTAAGTTTTAATTTTCTTCTCTTGTACAGTACAATTCTATTCTTTATATTCTTTAATCAATTCTATCGCAAGAACTCACATGCTTCCGCTCGGTATAAAATATTACAATGCATTTTTTTAGTTCAACGTCACGAACCTGCTGGTATGATATAAAAAGTGGCGCTAAGAACTAGTAACAAAGTCTGGACAGAATACGAGGCTAAAGCCGATTAAGGTATGCAAATTAGACCACGTTGAATGTAACAAAGGAGATGTTTTAAGAAAACGAACATAGGATTTGCAATAAATATAACGAGGAAATTTGTTACTGCGGGATTACTTCAATTATAAAAGTGCATTAAAGGATAGAAATTGAATTGGTACGTAGAGAATTTGCGGAGTTAAAGCCAAAATTGCGTGTTGCTCGGCCATAAACGTTTCGAATGATACGGCACACGATCTTAAGGTACACATTAGGTAATTAATACCTTCAACGGGAATTTGATATAGTGCGACCACACCACTCGTTATCACTGGCGCTCCATTTTCGTATAAATTTCTTTTGCATTTCAAATTCCATGTTAGGAAAATCCTAGAGGATTTAGAAAGGGCATGCACCCGCATTTATCGGGCTTAAGCGTACTCAGTCCTCGCCGATAAACGAACAGAAACGGGGCCGGAGTCCACCAAATGGGGCCCGTTTTTTACTTAATATTGTTAAGTATAGGGTTGTTTTTTCTAAATAATAAATGTACAAATTTAAGGGGGTTTATACCCATTACGTAACTTGGTTAATGCAAATTAAAGGGGCTGAGTAAAAACAATAACAATTTATTTATCTAACGAAAACAACTGAATTATGAGGGCAACTTATACATTCAAATAACTAATACACTTAATAGCAGGGATAGGCACTATCAACTTCTCGATCATCCGAGAACCTAAACTTGACTCTCGGTCTTCTTTTATTTTTCTCACCAAGAAGACTCCAATGTTTATTAATTTCGATGACTCTACTAAAACTATTTATTTAACATTCGTTGACGGTCATGTCCCATAACTCTCGCTCACGTAATGTTAAATAAATAGTAAATAATATAATTTGGAAAATAAAAAATAAGTTTTATTTATTGGACGATAATTAACTAAATCCCTGTACTTACTATCGTAACAATATTATAATAATTTAATAATTTCTTTGCCGATGTGTTAAATTGAAAGACAGTAAAAAAGTTTTCATGCAAAAATGCTTCATGTAAAACGCAGAGCAATTTGCTTATCAAAAATAATTCCATTGCGGCATATTTTCAACGATATTGATTGCGAAAGTAGAGAAACGAATCAGTAATGAATAGTTTATTCTTGAATTTCTCGGGACTAATATTAACCTTCTAAAAATATTACTTCTCGAAATGTATTGAATGTAATGCAGAATCTTAATAAAAATCCAATTATACTAGCATTAAAAATTAGTCAATTTGTTTTGTAATATATTGTTATATATCGCCCTGTACATAGAAATGATTTTTTTATTGAATATGTTCTAAATTACAACATTCACTGTTTATTTAATATTACGTGAGCGAATGTTTTGGGACAAGGTCGCGATCGGATAATAAATAGATATTTTTATTAAAGTTATCGAAATTATTATTGGGTTTTCATTGTTTGAAAATAAAAAGAGATTAAAAATCAAGTTTGGGAACTCGAGAGATCGAAACATCATAGTGCCTACCCCTGCGATTAAATGCATTATTTGCCTAAAAATGTAAGTTCAATTACTATTATTATTTTTCCTAAACCTCTTTAATTTCCAATAACCAAGTTAATGGTGGGTCAAATGACCCCCCCTTCCCCTTCCGAAAATAATATTTAGTTTTGTGTATATATTTATTGAGAGAATAACAATATTGATCGGTACTAATTGAGTTTTGTAAAAAACCGATTAAGTGTGTTGCTTGGAATTAATTTTAAAACATCGCTCATCAAGTGTATGAATAAAACTAAAAAGCGGATATAAAAGGTACTTTGATTTCAGGAGAACAAAGTTTTTAATTTGGTTATAGAAAAGTTAATTAGTTAGACAAAAACGTTTAAAATTTATTCTGTCTATAGGATACTGAATGTAATTTTGAAATAATGAAGTCTTAAAATTAGATCGGATTTTTTAATCAAAATTGAATAAATAATAGTGTTGATGGTTTTGAGATATATTTTTATTACTGGAAGCTAAGATTAGTAAAATATTCTAATTATTGATTATCACGACGATATTAAAAATGTGCACTACACTAATTTTGACTTCAAAAAGGATATTTGCATAAAATTTAGAGTATATAAATAACCTTTTGTAAAATCTTGACCCAAAAACGACATTTTTATGAAAAATTGATATCAAAACTAAACTTTAAATTTAGAGAAAACAACATTTTTATCAAACATTGATTTTCAAAACAAAAATTTGTAAAATTTTGTTATAAAAATGAGGTATTTATAAAACTTCGATTTCGTTAGTTATAAAATATTGACATTAAAAACAAACCAATTACTTCAAAATTCGAATTTTTTTAATGGATTACTGAAGAGAATTTTATTTAATAAAAGGTATTTGTTTTGATATTATATCTATATGGTTTTGCTACAAGTTTACCAACAAGAGCAATATGATTTTCAGCCTCATTCTACGAAAACAAATAATCTCTGGAAACTTAGGGAGTTGTTACATCAACATTTTTTTTTGGAAAAATACCATAAATCTTTTCTCTTCATTGGCGGACCCTGTATTATCACAATCTAATTTATTGTAACGGTTTATTTTAATTTTGGTTTCTGTACTAAGGAAAATTGTATTTATTCTAATCGGCCGTAATCAATGAATTATTTTTAGACTAATGTACATCGGTAGACGATAAATTCAATGTATGACCTACATTTAACGTTAAGGATTATCAAAAAAAAATACCTTCTCGCTTAATAAGAACTTTATTGAATGTTCGCGTGTACGTCGGTTCTTTGTCCATTGTTAGTGACTTAGAAATATATCTTGTTACTTTAATAAGTCTTTGTTATATTGACACATTTCTAAATGTACGTACGTTGTAGGCGGTAAACAGATAGATTAGTAGCTCTAAGTACTATTATTTAATTCAGATCGGGCATAACCCGCCAGTCGCTTTTATTTTATCGTAATCTTTTTAATGTGTGGGTGTTGTCCTTTTATTGCGTTACAAACCAGTTTTCTTACATTTTTACTTATTACACGGCAAACAAAGAACAATACTACCTACCTCTTTCTATTTATGTTTGAAATGAATTACAGAAATAATTGATATTTTTAGATGGAATTAGAGTTTTCTTTTATTTTATACAACGTTAAAAACTGAAGTGAAATTAATTTTTAATATATATATATATATATATATATATATATGGAAATATGAATTAAAAGTGTCAAGGATTTTTTATAAAAATATCACTGTTAAAGTCAAAATTTTGGTTTGACATCTTATAAATATCTTATTTAAGTGAAATTTTCCAAAATTTTATTTTTAATGTCAAGATTTTTTAAAACTAGTGACGTCGATATTTTATCAAATTCTCATTTTTGCTGTAAGGGTTTTATATATATTTATTTTTTTAAATTGTTCCTCGTTTTTATTGGAGAGTAAGAACAAACAAAAAATAATGGCCCTATAGTTTTGGACTATCACGTAGCGGGCATGTATTATACATCTGTTTACTTTGCTGCCTTCCGGTTCAAAATATATTTTAGGTCATCTATGTATGTATTTGTTATCTTTGGTGATATATAGGGTGCGCCAGAGAAACTTACTTATTTGAAAGGTCAATAAAAACAAAAGTACTTCAGTTAATGTTTTAATTGTTTTTTTATTTGAGAATACAATATCCCAAGTTTTTTTTTCATACAGTCTTGAAAATGACATCGGTTAATAATGAGTGCATAAGACATCGTGGTGGCCCAAAACAATAATTTAATTTGAAGAAGTTAACAATATAATTTTAATCAAATTTTGATAATTTACTAGTCTAACTTAGATACACTTGTATACCAATAATTGTTCAAATAAAATAATTATTACTGGGAGTTCTTCTTTCTGTGACACATAGTATATATTTAAACATCAGTTATGGTTAATTACATTTTCTTCTTAACGAATTATAGAAAAATACGCTTAAAAATATGCACTTGCTTAACTAAATGACCAGGTCCATAATTACTTTCACTAATCTTCCATTTTCTGTATACCAATGATTTTTTGCAAAATTTACTCCCATCCTTATTCAACTATATACAAATTAAATCCGTAACAAACCGAACTTTAAAAGCGTGGCAATTAAAGCCAAACAATCTCAATTTCGTTCTGTAAAAGAATTTTGGAGTTTCACAAACGAATTATCGCATTGAAACTTTGAGCACAAAATTGACACTAATTTAATACGAAACATACAAGCTACCAACATCACGATCTTAGAAAAATAAACTTCTTCCTTAACACTGTTAACAAACAAAATGCAATTGTCCAATTTAACGATATAATATATTGAACATTATTTGAAAAATGTGTGTTAGATATTTAAATTTTTTTTAGATGTAATCTAAATATTTTTTCTTTTTTTTGCAGGTAAGTTTTGAAGGCGATGTAATATGTGAACGCTTCTCAAGAAAAAAATAACATAACCCGTTTAGGTATGTCCTTTCCAGAGCTTTAAATGAATATCGAAGTTTGTGGCAGAAAGTCAAATCGAATTTCAACACGGTAACTTAATAAAATTCACTTAAAAAATAAACCAAAACTATATTCGAAACCGATTGTTAAAAAGTTCGAAATACTACATCACTTAAAATATTGACATCCCTAAAGTCAAAAATAATTTGAAGTTAGGCACGTTAGAAATTCGATAAATATTAATAAATAATATATAGAATTTTGACTACAAAAACCATTATAAAGCACGTGGTTAATTTTTTTGCGTTACAACTTTATAGCGTTGTCTAATCGACACAAAGGTAAATGAAATTCAGAGAATAGTAGAAAAATGTAAGGTTATGTTTCATTGTCATACACTAAGTTTGTTATAAGAACAACAGATTTTTGAATAATTCAGTAAGCAGTTAATATATAAAATATACAGTAACAGAAAAATAACAATAAATAACACGACCGATGTTCTAAACTAATTAAATTAACTTCACCAATAGTTCAACTTCACGTTAATACGGGTTTCAAGAACATACATAGTGTCGGAGTAATTTAAAATAAAATATGGGCTGGTTAATAACAATATTTTTTCCTTAAAGTCTGGAAAACGTGTTTAGAAGTCGGTACTGTTAAATAATTAAAATATATAGAAATATTCATATTCATAAATTTTTCATCAATGAAATTTGTGCACGTACATAAATGCTCGTGTGCTATCGTGTAGACTTCGGTTAAGTTCGGTTCGTTAGTTTATTTCAGAACAATTCGAATAGTTGGTAGTGCTATGACGTAATTGAAATATCGTGTATGACGTGCTCGGTTTTTGTAGTAAAAATTCTATACCGTATATTTAAAAACCTAAAAAGCAAATAAACAGAAACTTTTTTCGTAGAAGACGCATGCAAAGAATACAAAAAGCGCCCCTAAATATTTCATTAGGACCTTCGTAGCAGACGAAATTGCGAAATAGTAAACATCTTTCAGGCCACACATGGATGTAATACAAATAAAAACGTCTGTTCAGAGATGCTTTCGCAAAGTTTATGACCGCATTCAGTTTTCAAACAAGAGACATTATTTTAAAAAAAATCAAGTTGTTCTTCAAATAGGACGAAAATGGAAAATGTATTTTCACTAGGAATATTATAAGGAAACCATTGGTGCAACAAGTAATCCTTTAATAGACATATTTAAAGTTACAGATCCAATGTTCGCAAATCTGAATATTGCTTTAAACATCCTCTGATGATATTAATATAGTTAGCGAAACGAATTTCGATTGCAGTAGTTTATTATTTTTTACTTTGAGTAGCATCCCATAAAACAACCATGGCGCGTTTAAAATATCCTTAACCCATATGGTTAAATCAAGGTTCCATCTACTCTTCTAGCTTTTTCTCCATTGTTCTATCCAAAATCCTTTCTAAGGCTTCTTTTTGTTTCATATCTTTTTAACGCTACCAATTTTAATGGTATTACTCCAAATAATACTAGATTCCTATTTATGGAAATTGTAACTTGTACATATTATCTTCTTTAATTCTATGTTACACTGAAGAATACTTAAAGAGTTTTGAAGACCAAAAAGTTACGAATCATGAAATAAAAAAAGTATAAAAGGAGAAGATGTAGTAGTAATTTACATAAAGCTATCACAGTAAAAAAATGTAAAAAAGATTGACGATTACAATTAGGGTAAAATGAAATATAGACTGAAAACCCAACGGGAAACCAAAAAGTAAATGGGAACATAATAAGGCGAGTAAAACATATTTCCAGTATGGGAATAAGAAGATGATGGGAGCAAATAAAGTAAAAACGGAAAAAAGCGACGACGCACCTAAATTTGTAGAAATATAAACAACACACATGGAGTCATTTTGTGGTACTGCTCTTTGTTTATCTTTTACTTGATTCCCAAATAGTAATGATGACAAAAGAATAATAATCGTGGTTTTCATGTGCTAATAATTTTTTTGATCTTCGAAAAAGCACCGTTACTTTACCTACTAAAAAAACTTTCACCCCAAACCCTAATGCATTTTTTATTGCTCTGTTTAATGTCTTTTGTTGGTACGCCATTGAAATAAGTCGCAATAAGTAGCAATTTTCTCAGAGATTTTGAGCGAGTTGTTTACCGTGTGTAACGAGTGAAACGTCTTGTTCCAACACTGCGATTATTTCAACAAAAAAAGCACCAGTTATACAATCTATGGGAAGTAGGCAGTTATAATGTGTTAATTGCATTATAAATATAATAGATTTCATTACAAAAAGACGCAATGGGAATATTCTGCACGGATTAGAAAACATTACATTTGCATTGGACATTTGTGACGTCTATTTCAACATGTGAAATTAGTTATCGTAATGAAAATATTACTTAATATCAATATTTGAGAAACAAATGGAACTAATTTTGGCAACCTTTTTTTATTGTAAATATTATATAACTGTTTGATTAAATTTTTAGTATAAATGAAGTAAATAAACCCATTTAATTGCAACATTGTAATACAAATTGTCAATAAAGTAGTTTTATTCAATTCAGCACATATTTCTGCAAGCGAGGTGAATTAATTAATATACATTATAAATTAACTAGTTGTATAATTAAGCATTTCACTGGCTGTGAAAACGATGGTTACATGAATGCACAGGACAAGACAGGAAAACCTAACCTAATTCCTGACAGTTGTGGCACTTTCTTGAATATTCTGGTACACGTCACGAATTGACTGGAATGTTCGAGAAGCCAAGAAAATTATATAAATACAGGGAATTCATAGAGTCGTTAAACAATTCTATTCCATTCCTACTTTTGTCGCTGCTGCAGTTATCAACTATTTACCGTAATGCAAGTTAATCTACAGCGTCACCAAAAATGTGTTCAGTTTAACCCATTCAAATTCACATTATGTTATCCAGTTCTTAACCACTGTTTAATTTTTTTCTATGGGGTTGATTAAATTCCAGATGGTAAGATGGCAACCTTGTTTCCCCAATATTTCATAGAAAGCGAAAAAGTTTTGATTTACTGGAAACATGAACAATTTTGTGGACCATACACCACTTCAACATTTCTTACAGTCGTTTTCTCGAATTATTTCCGTTTCTGAAAATTTTAGTACTTCCAGAACTGTTTTTTTTTTGCATTAGTCTACGTTTCAAAGAAATAAATCTCAGCGATTATTTTGCTCCTCTTTCAATATCTAACAATTGATGGTGTTGAACCACTTTTTAAAAGAATCACTTCCAATCTATTAATTTAATCTGCTGACAATATTTCTCCTCGTTTTCCTATTTTCTCTTTCTGTAACCTTTAAATTTTAGCATTTTTTTTTAGTTTTCTTCCCCATTTTTCGAAATTTATTTATTCTCTTATTTCTACTACGTCTGCTTTCATTGGTTCATCATTATCTTCATTTATATTTTGTTGTTCCTCTTGTTTTTATGACCATTTTTCTATTTTTTCTTGCTCTATTAATAATTACCTAAATTATTCTCTAAACACTTATTTATATTGTCTAACTTCTATTTTTATTTTTTCTTTATTATCTCAATTATGAAGTCGATATTGTTTTTCCTTTGTATAATTTATTTTGCTACTTGATTCTTTTGAATAATCTTTTCGTTTCCACAATTTTTTTCAATATCTTTAATTTTGTTATCTATCAATTCGCGTTTTTCTTTGCAACAATATTTCTTAGATTTCCATATTCTTTTTTGTCTTCTATTCTGTTAGTTGTGATCGATTTGAGCCTGCTCTGTAATTTCCTTTCTTAGAAATGGACAGCCAAATAATCTTGATAATCTGAATTTACCAATGGAATAACTGCAGAATATATTTTACATAGGAGAAACCAAACGACCTATAGAAATAAGGGTCGGAGAACATCGAACTCATGTCGCACAAAAAAACATTGAAAGGTTATTGTTTACAACTTTTTTCAGCAAGAGTTGAACATTTTCGGTCAGTAATAATTCATTCAAATTTATAATAATTTTCTTAATACCCGCTGTGGCACCTGTCAACTAAAATTATATAGATAAACATTAATCAATTAAATAATTGACAGGGCTTAAGGAAGGTTCGAAGTCTCGTAATATTCGAAATTTCTGGCTTTAGAATTTAGTTTTAGTTGTAATTCCACATATTAGGAACTACGATGACAGTGAAATGACCAATTTGCCGGATATCGATAATTCATTTTACATTATACAAAAAAAATTCCGGCAATTTTAATGAAAGCATTTTTAAACGAATTTACAGAGGGCTCTGACTGATTTTTTTTTTTTTGAATTTATTAAAATTAAAACGTTCCAGTAATGCATTCATTTCGTGTCAGATTTGGGTTATTGCTACAAAATTTTATTCCAACTACCGCTCCCGGTTCTTCTACGTTTCAAGTATTTATCAAACATAAATTAATTAGGGAAGGTAAAGTGCGAGATATAAGTTTGAATTTTTTATTAAAATATACGTAGCAAAGTTAAAAAATTCGGATAAAAAATGTCTTAGTCTCTTTTTTCGCTTTATTCAAATGGAGAGGAATTCCGACGGTTCTTAAACAATTTGTGAAATAATTTACGAGTCTCCTTTTATTACGCTCTAAATATAAAGTGTGTCCCAAAACGTGTATTAAAATAATAAAGCACAAAGGTTTTATATCCATCAATGTTGCATTAAGCCATTACATATTACTTATCCTGTTTTCGGAAAACACTTTAGTTATTTTTTTACATCATTACTTTAGTAAAATTACTGGTTTCTATTTCAATTACCTACATTTGTAATAAATTTCCTTGTCATAGATCATGATTATTTCCATGGTATTTCAATAGTTTTCCTGATATGAAAACACATAATCATGATATAAAATAAAAGGGTTTAAATTACTTTTATATAGCTTCCTCGTGAAATTAAATTAGTTTTTAGAAAACCGCTTTATTATCTCAATTTAAGCCAATTGCTGCCTGATTTTTAAATATTTAATGAAATTTTAAATTGAGTAAATTTTGTTCATAATAATAAAATTCAAGATTAAATTAAAGTAGATTTAGTAATTAAAACAATAATCAAATAAATACTGAATATTCTCAGGGTGGATTCAAATTTTCTTCTATTTAAATACAAAATAGAAATTATTTCCAATTATCCCTACTAGTTTTTTGGTTGTTGAAATTGAGTTCATTTTATTAAGTTCTATCTGTGGCTAATTAATATTAATAAATAAAAGTTCACTTACGAAAATATTCTGTCATCTGCAGAAGTCCAAAAAAGAAAGAAAAATCACGATTATTCTCATTTAAAGGTGATGAGAGAAAACACTTCACTACACAAAATGTCTATCGTTTAATTTTGACATCAAAAGTGAGGTTATGCTCTATTAGAAACGCCCATTAAAAATGAATTATTTGATCTAATAAGCCACAAATTTAACTATTTTGACGAGTGAAATCTCAGCAGTTTAATTTGGAAGAGAGAGCAGTCAAAATTTATTTTCATTACTTTTTTGTGTATTTGTAAAAAAATATTGTTTTGCATTTTCAAACTTGAAGCATCTATTATGGAATTAGTCCGGTACCTTTTTTTCTTCAATTACCGCAAAAAGTGTGTTTTAATGTAATCCGCCTCGGTCTGGTCGAAATCTGAAATCAAACTGAAATGTCGGAGCACAACGAACAAAAATTCGCGTTTACATAAATTAAAAAGGTTCGTTTTCGGGTATTTTTTTTTCTGGAAATGAGCCAATTTGAATGACAAATACACTAATTTATTAACGTGGGTATTGACATACAGTTCAACAAACACGGCCGCTATATTTTTCGTTTAAACCTCTTCATATTTAATTTCCGAATTTTGCACCGGGTGTTAAATTGATTTCGTGATTTCTTTTGTTTTATTATACATTATCGCTTTCCCTCCCGTTGTTGCTTGTAACGGCTCAAATTTTAACGGTTTCGACAAATAAATATTTAACGTGATACACTTTGAAGGGAGGGACGACGAGCCTAATTTTCGAGGAAAATAATTATCTTTGATATCGCGACAAAGTTGAATTTGGGCTTCCATTTTTGAATGGATGAAGAGATATATAGATATACAGGAAAAGTTAGCAATGACACTTTCCTGAATATTCTCGTAGACATCAAAAATATTTTGGAATTTCCGAGAAGCCAAGAATAGTATATAAACACATGAAAGGGTGGTAGTGAAATGTTAAGTTAATTATTAGGGGGAAAGGATTAATCGTTACTAAGTTAAGCAACAATGGAGAATCCAGATTATTGTGAATGGGATAATTTAAAGAAACTAGCAAAACACTTAAATACATTTATAACAAAATTACAAAAGAAAGTTTATTTTATTTATTTTATTGGTGTATATCCAGGCATGAAGAAGGGGGAATAAAAATTTTACTGGATTTAACCAAAGTAACTCCATTGTCTATTTCCTTTTTCACTTTAGAAAAAGAAGAAAAATTGAAAACTGAACGTTGAACGATTTAATTTTAATATTGTCATTATTATTATTGTTTTCCTTTCAGTATAATTTTTTTCTTAATACGTGTTTCTTGGATATGGACTGTTTTACTTAAAAGTACGAGAAGTGGAATCTAAAATATAAAATTACTGATGCTTAAGTTTTGAGAAATTCTGTATAAACGTCAATTTAAATAATTTCTTTGAATGGATACATTACCAGTCGATCGATCATTGTGGTCGACTATAAATACAAATTATGGGTTTTGGAATCGATCATTTTCAGTAAAAAATTCAATTTGTACTTTTTTGTAAACATTTGTTCTCCGTTATTCGATGTCTATTTTGATAAAAAGACGTCAACGGTTCGGTAAGACACAACAAGATGGTATGATTCCGTCACAGTTAGTTATTTAAATAAATACCACTAACTTTACGACCGGATGCATTTCAATTACTTTGTGTAAAAATAAACAGCGTTGTCCACGGTTTCAGGTTTCGTTGTTCTTTTTTATTACCGAAACTATTCCATTAATACGGTAGCCCAATAAAACAGGTTTTAGACCAAAATAGATGTTTTATGTAATATATAATAATGAAAAACTATACGAAGATTATTTTCAATTCGAGTGTTGATGCCTCAAGGGATTCCTTCCTTATCTCGTGGTCTATAGAGGAATGTACGTACATTTTGCATGCAGCAAAATACATTTACAATAAATCATAGCGCAAGCATCGACCCCCTTTTGCTAAATTGACTGTTAACAAACTCGAAAAATTGTCATCTATTTCCCAGCATAAAAAGGATAAAGAAACAAAGCTAACGATCTGCCAGCGCATTACCCGAAATCACAAAGCTTGATAAATGGCTCCCTCAACTCTGTACCGAATGACAAATATGTCAATATCAAACCGGGGACCCACGAAATCCAGTCATTTCCATCATATTCTGCGGTTTTTCGAGATCGGCTCGGACCGTAATATTCATTATTTATCTGATCCCCGATAGGGGGCGTCGCACTACGTCGCCGAAAAGGGTTTTTACCTTCGTATTCAAAATGTATGTTTCGGGGTGGACAATTTAATACGCGCCGTAATTTAATGAAAATTTATTTGAATTGACATTTAACGAAGAATGGATTGTATAGTTTAGATTGTTCCGAATTAGCAGCGTAAAAAATAATTTCCGCATCTAAATGGTAAACTGAGATCAACCACTTTTTACAAAAGAAAAAGTCAAGGCCAGAATACCAGAAATTCGAGTGTATATAAAAACAGATATATATATATATATATATATATATGTATATACAGATCATCTTTTAGTGATGTTAAGACAGTAGGAAAAAGTTTTAAGAAAATTCTAAGAGAAGAAAAAATTCACTGAATATATTATGGAGTTATTCAAGGAAAAAGGTATCACCACAACATATGAGAACAGTATAAAGCAAAAATCCGACAAGGTAATCGAAAATTGTGGTCTTGGTTAGAAATGGGAAAAACTAAAAGAACCTATTTTTAATCTAGATAAAGCATCTGCAATTATTTTATTTAATCCCGTATTGTAATTCAGTACAAAAGTAGATAGAAAAAATTTCCATAATTTGCATATAACATTAAAAGATCCAAAATCGATTAGGTGCCGCAGAAATATTAAATTAATTTGTAATTTATCATAATTATTCGTAGAAGAACATATGTTGCCAAACATTTCAATAACATACGTTATCAAAATTATTAAATTTGATATTTTGAAATAGGAGAAGAGTCTATATTTATGTTTGTTCATCCCGAAAAGGTCCTGCAGGAACAGTTCTATAGTCACTTTAATGGCTCGTTATCCCATAAAGATTAAAAGTTGTTGTGTTACTAAGGAAATGCAAATTCATCAATTCATCTCTCATACACAAAAGTTAGTACTTTTTTAAAAACTATCCTAAATTTGATAATCGTGAAAAATTATGGATCCTCGCAAGAACTAAAAGTTTAAAACAAAATCCCGAAATTACTAAAACGTATGTAGACATCGCCGGAATATTCAGCGCCGCCCATAACTAATTCATGTAGTTCTACATTTGTAAAACACACGTCGGACGTTATTACAAACTTTTCATATCAGATCCAAAGTTAAAACCAAAACGTCCAAATTCCAACTTTATTTTTCGTTTCAAACTTTGTAAATTTGTTGTGACAAATATTGGATCAAATGTCACTAACAGAAGAAATGATGCCGTGGTTCTGTGTTACCGTTACAAACTTCCTATATGATGAATTTTGTTTCGTGAAAGGTATACAGAAATAATTTAAAAATGTCTGAAATTCCGGAAAATTCGATTTTTTATTCAGTAATCAGCGTTTCGGAATTTATTTGTACGGTTTTCATTTAATAATAAAAATTCTATTAGAACAATAAAATTACATTTTTCGGTAACGGATGTGCTTTTGAGTAAACATGATTATTTTATTGATATTAAACCGTCGAACGATATAGAAGGGAAATATATACAACACCGAAGAGTTGAAAAGACTGTGGGGAAAAACTTGCGAAAAGACTTTCCTGCTGATTCGAAGGAAAAGTCCCTTTGAATATACCGGCAGGCGTTGGTAACGAAGAATTGATTGGAAAAGTTGTGGCATAAATAAATTACATTTCTGTATTGGGGATATTCGGGCTCATTTATATTTATGTAATGAGTGTATTTGTTGTTAAAAAGAGGTTAATTTTGTAATGAGTCATTACTGAGGTAATTGCACGTCACGAAAATTACTTTGATAAATTTTTTTTCAGTATTTTTATCATTTAAGCAAACGAGTTATTATTATTATTCAAATTAAATCATATATATTTAACGTAATTTGACAAAATTTGAGAAAATAAGAAAATGGCCTCAAAATAAATTAAAAAAAGTATGAAAAAAGTTTCTAATTTACAGGAAAAACGTACGAATATTTTTTGAATCGATCAAATTTATGCAAAAAGTTTATATTACATGGCATATAACAAATTTATTGAATATTGTTGAAAAAATTTAGAATTCAAAAATTAAACATAATGTCTGTCACATGAGGTTATTAAATTCCTAATTGTATTTTAATCGTAGTGTATATAATAATCTGGTAATCAATTTAACACTTCTAAATTTGTTAAAATTGTGACAAAAAAAATTATACATTTTCATGGGGAAACATTTTCTATCACAAATTCCAGGGTATTTAAAATTTAATTTTATATGAATGGGCAAATCACAAGTGTCCTTTGATATGAGAAATTGATAAAAAAGACGTGAAAAATTTAGCACGCTCTCTTCCATTTATTAGCTCATACGGTTGGTTCACTTCAATAAATTGTAATGAATCGTGCCTCCTTGTTTTGATGGAATGAAAAATTAAATAAACAACTAATTTCAATTTATTTTTAAATTAAGCAATTCTCTCTTTCATTTTAGAGTACGTAGAGTCAACAATATTAAATTGCTCAAATAATCGCGACGTACTTGATTAAAAAACTATCTAGTTATTAAAGAAAACTGATTATGTGAGAAAATACCCCGTATAGTTGATATATTTTTAGTATTAGATGTTCTCATATAAGTAACACAAAAGTGCCATTTAGCAAAGAAATGAGTAATTGAGTTAGTCAGCATGTCGTATATGTGTTGGAGATATTTATCCCCTGAAATATAAATTTTTTCCAATTTTACCCTCTTTTATGAAAAATGGAAGCTATAAATTATTATGAATTTTATATGAAAAACTCGCTGGTGGTGCACCTTAAGGCAATTTTATGTAAAAATTTAAATGCCGGTAATAATTTATCGTCGAAATAAAAACCCTTGGCCGCGAGGAAAGCTTATAGTTTTTTTTCTAACGATGATTATATGCATTTTCTCTCCAGGAATTACATGGTTTTTTGTAAGAAATTTTGTTTGTTTTAATAAAATTTCATAGCCATGTACAGAGCTAAACTTAGACCCAAGAAAATAATAATACGAAAAAAAAATTATTATTCCTTTCAGGAATTTAATCTGCGAGAGACGAGTAGAAATTTTCTTCTGTAATTTCTTTTATACAGACAAGAATCAAATATGATCTTTCATTGTATTTCTCTATTTTATGCTTTGCGACATTATTAGCAAATTTCTGAGAATCTGCTATGTGGAAATATATTTTTGAACAAAATTCAAGAACATTTAATATGTTTCCAGTTTTCCTCATTGTCGCAAGCACGTAGTTAGTACTAAAAGGGGATCTAATAATATTTTATAAGCCATGATTACAGTAATAAACTCAACCTTTTCGAATAGCGTAGTTTCTCTTTAACTTATATGTGAAGTTATTACTAATTATATCCTTAATAAAACACTTAACTTAAATTTGACTCAAAGTTGCAAATCAATAGTGAATGGTTTTACTAAAATAGTTCTTTAGGTAAAATAAACAGATATTTTGAAACTTTTGTTACTACGATGTGAATGACGCTTCCAATAACTGCAAATATTTGTCAATGAATGTAAATTTTATGAAAGAATAATGGACAGAGTTTGGTGAAAACTGAACGTGAGGTGGAGGTTTTCTAAAAAATATCTCGTGTAGAATTGTAACCCTCAATAAATTCTCCACTCTGAGAGATGTTGTTCAACTTTATAAAGAACCGGAAATTCGCATATTATCCGAAAAAAAAATAGTTAGTTTTTGACTAAGACATAAATAAAAAATCGAGTTGGAAACAAAAGACAGTTCTTGGAGATAATTTTCAATAAATTATAGTTGTCTCACTGAACAAATTGCACGTCACTTTAGTAATTATAAAAATATGTTTCTATTATTAGTATTATTTTATTTAAATTTATCTCCAAGTATCTACAATATACCCATTTCTCTTTAAAATGTATACAGAATTAAAAATAACGACAAAGAAATTATTACAAAAGAGGATCATTATTTTTACAATAAAGCGTATCGTTTTCAATTTATCTGCTTATATTCAAGTCTTCTGACCTTTAGTATTTTCTATAGAATTGTTATGATCGCATAAATTAGCTGGCTGTATCTTCATTAAAATAAAATGTCTGTATCAAATTAGATATCAGTGTCAGTTTATACACACATGTTGGTGGGATCATGTTTTGAATTTTTTAAATACATTGTTGTTAGTCCGAGCACAGCAGAATTGAAATGTTTTTTATACGCCCACTGTCTCGAGACTTCTTGCACCGGATGCGTTTAGATGACATTTTTTTTCTCGACCATAAAAATTGTTAAATCCATCGAAAACAGAAATATCGTTTGTTTAAAATGTTAATTTTTGTTAGTGAAGAAAATATTTATGAGTTTTGTGCATTTCAATGAAATTCGAATTAAAATAATGAATTAGTGTTATTATTATTATTAATTTATTAGAAAAATAAAATTTAAATTGAACACAAAAATAAAAAAAAAGTTTGAAATAAAACAAATAAATCTCAGAGTAAGTTCATGTATGAAATAAAATAATTTTCTCAAATGCTTATTTCTACTTACAAATAATCGATCCAAAACTAAAAACAACTAAATTTAAATTTGACAAAATCCTTCATCAAACTATCACTAAATTTCATCAGGTTCAGTATTTGAATATATTTTTTAAACGATTTTAAATTGTATGATGCCAGACGAAAAAAATTTGCTTTTGTTTTGAAATTTCACTTTTGTTGTTGTTCCGTACGTGAACAGAAGAAAAACATGATCAAGCCAAGGTCCATAAAGGAACATAAAACATAAAACACTTTCACTTGTTGATGAATATTGAAGTTATGTTGCATGCGAAAATAATAAATTTTTATTAAATCAAGCTAGTTTTTAAAGATTAAACTGTAAGAAATTCAAAATTGAAAAGAAAGAGTCAAAATTCTTAAACTTAATTTTAATACAAAATAAGTGTTTTAAATTCCTACGTTTTTCTATAAAACATGTTTTAAATAATAATACATATGTAGGTTTTATTGTTCAAATTGAAATGCAGAATTTCCAGTTTTAGTTTAATTTGACCGACTATTCTTAAAATTCATAAAGACATATTCCACTACTTTTCAATAATTGGCCTAAAATTTAACTATTATCATTAAATTGACATTTTGATTTTATCAATTACTTAATTTAACCAGTATGCCGAAAGTTAACATGTTGAATGAACCTGCTAATTAGGATTAGCATATTTGATATAAATTTCATTTCAGTATATAATTCACGAAAAGAGTTTGTAATGAAATAATGCTTTTGACATTTAAATCAATTGATTTTTTTTTAATTATGCCTTTAAGTATAAAAAAATCTCTGCATTTTTGAAATATTAATTAAAAATCGCGGAAATATGAAACAGCCAAAGCTCTTTACATTTCTTTTTCTTTTAAATGATAATTTATCAAATGGTTTTTTCTCGTTTCAATCCAAAGTAGACGGTTTATTTGTATTTATATCATCGTATAATTTAACTTTTAATTGGGTTTTGATATTAACGGCCGTTGAGATCGTCTCTGACTCATGGGCGGTCCGCGGATCACTAATACGGGGGAGTTTACAATATTTATTTTTGATTAAAATACCCACCAACATAAATATAAGTTTCCCGCTCATATTTAGTGTCCAAAAATATAAAAAAATATTCTTAAATTGTCTTCTAAAAATGTTTATGTTTATGGACCAGCATCAGCGTGAACTTTTCAAAATATTACTTTCCTGTCACTCAAGAAAATGTAATTATGTCACAGTTAAGTATTTTAACTAATTTTTTATCATTAATATTTTCAAGGATATGATTACTTTTTAATAAATGAAATTCGTTTATTTATTGATAATTTCTATTATATATTATTTTTATAGTGAAAGAACTGAACCTTCCTGCAATAGCTTTTTCGAATCTATACGATTGCTTTTTCCCATTTATTGGAATGGGTGGTAAAAGACATACAGTTAAATATTAAAAATGTCGGTTTGAGTTTATGAATAATTAGATATAGTTTGGTTGTGACAGGAACTCGATTTCTGTTTCGCAAGATTTTCTCTTTGCTTCGTCTAAAACGCGCAGCAAATTAAGGCCGTCTGGCTCTGTTGCAGGAAAATTAGAAACGAATGTCACATGCAGTTTCGTCCTCAAACCAATTACGAAAGACCTAACGAGCGATTTGACGAATTTGAGCGTGAAAGTAAACTTACCCTAATTAGATGTCTATCATTTTAACATAGATAAATATTAGATGGAAAATTTTAAGATGTGTATGCTTCATCTGTTTCTCGCTTCCGAGAACAATGGCATAAATGTAAGCTAACAATACAAAATAGAGAAATCGCCGTATAATTTTTCTGTTTTTCCGCTCGATTGGGTTTTATTCGCATCGAACTTCCATTCCAAAGTATTGCGTTGTTTTGAAAATATGCACAGAATATAAAATACGAGGCATATTCATGAGTTGATGAGATGGAATGTAATTCAATTTTCAAGGTTTTTATATATAAGCTTTCAAGGTACGTATATAATAAATATGCAGATTTGAATGCTAATCCTGAACAAGAAGTAGTTTACTGAAAACAAAAATACTTGATTTTATCGAAGAGGATTGTATCTAAAATTTATACATATTCGGATTTGGAAAGTAATATTGCCTTAATTTCTTTATTTTATTATTATACATTGCAATATTATATTTTGTCATGAAACATTTTCTTGGGAGCACTTTGTATATTTTCTATTAGAATCATGCTGGTTCAAAAATGATCTCAACGTAGGTTCAGATTTCATTTAACGTTAATAATTATATTTACAATTCAATATATTTCTTGTGCATAAGTTTTGACAAGTGGTTTACTCTTAATATTTCTTACAACTAATTAAACAATAAATATTAAACTTATCAAAACAACGGCAAACATAAAACCAGCATCAGCGTGAAGACTTGAAAATTCTTGTAAAATATTATTTTCTTATCACTCAAGAAAATCTATTCAAGTGACAATTAAGTATTTTAACAAATTTTATGTCATTATTATTTGTAACTTTGTTTTTATAACAATTTATGCACTTAAAAATTGTTTTAAGGTTATGCAAGTACCATAAAATAAATAATTAACCTCTAAAGATCAGAAATAATACAAATTCTAATTTACAACATTAAATAGAGAAATTGTTGTGTTACGTGTTAACGTTAAATGTATACGGATCACTAATATATTTGATATAAATGTGTATATTTATTGATAATTTATATAATATCATTATTATAGTCAAACATCTGAACGTTCCTGTAAAATATTTCAAATATTTATAATTTACATATATTACAATTTGTTGCGTAGTCTTTATTAACTATTTATGATTTTTCATTTAGTTTATAATTAAATTTCTTTCAACTATTTACTATTTATTTACTTGTTATTTCCGTTCATTTAAATTTTCAGTATTTTATTATCGTATTCCTCTTTATTCTCCGAATATATAGATGCTTTGTATTGTGAAATTTTATATTATGTATATAATTTACAAATGGAATTCAAGATTAAAATTAAATTATTATCTTTATTAATATTGATCGAAATATGAAAATGAGCGCCAAACTAGAATTTATTTATTTTGTAATCGATTTGTAAAATTATTCAGCGTAAACTAATTAAAAGAAACCTTTACAAATCCCGGTATTCTTTAAAAAAAAAAAAAAAAAAAATATTACAAACTTTTGCAACTCCGAAAATTAGAAAGTATGAATCACTTACGAGGAATGAAATTTTCCTGTTGTTCCTTTGAAATGCTGTTCACTGTACTATTTTCTAACTTACGAACTTACGGAATTCTCAATTGTTTCATTCAGAATGAGGAAATCACTTCACTTCACCACAATCACAAGTGGACACAAAGTTTTAATTACTCTTTACAATCGAGATAGTTTTAGTTCAAAAAATAAAGTTATGTAAACACATAAAACTCAAATTTTTTTAATCTAGTAAGTCATACATTTTAATAACTTTTGCTCTCTGTCAAATCCCTATCATATTTTTTGATTTAATACCGACAAATATTTATAAACTATCTAAAATTTAATCATATGTGATATAAATTCCTTTACGGCATATATATGTATAGCTATTGAATTTCATGAAGGGTAAATCCAATATTTGAAGAAGTAAAGCTCGTCGCAGTCGCAACTAACACCTAAAACTGTGATTATAATTTTTGCTTGGGTAAATGGAATTCCTGAATCCCTCGTCGCTGGATTCGATAGACCCGAATCAGAATGCTTTGAGCTCGTGAATTATTGGAAATTGAAGAGTTTCTCGAGTCTACTTGTTGCATTTAAAACAGTTTCTATCGCCTAAACGTGAAAACTCTATGATCTAAATACCAGACTGGAATATTCTATACGGTTTTTATATTTTATATTATTGGCTTCGATCCATTTTTAAAGGGGACCTGAAATAACACACTTTACCTTCGCCTCTATACATTCGAAATTCAAAATAAAATCAAGATAAGCTTAATCAATTTTTAATCTGGAAATCCATACACTTTTGCTTTTTGTTAAGCGGATTCAATTTATTCAAACAAAAGCAGAGGGTTAATCGCAGAATGTCGGAATATCGGAGAGTATCGGAGTCAAGAAACTCGATTGGCTTCTTAAATCAGGCAATTCAAACTTTTCGAGATTCTTTCAATTTCTTATTGAAAGACTCCAAACTTATTCGAGTTAGTCTGGAAAATTTCGAATAAACAATAGATGGGACCAGATTTTAGATGCTACATGAGCGGGGAATAAAAGCAATCTTTTCTCGACTAAAATTTCATCTACGATGATTATTTATTCATAGTTTTTGATTGGATACATTTTTAAAGTTTCGTAAAAGAAAACCCTTCCTAAACATTAAACAAACTGAAATTATAAATTAATGTTAATACTCTAGACTCTAATTTCCCTACCTCAAACTTGAGAAACCGCTGTCACTTTCTCGTATTTATAGACTTTTTTTAGCTTCTCAAATATTCCCAAATATGTTGACGTTTACGAGAAAATTCGAAAAACTGTCATGGCTGTCAGAAGTTAGGTTATGTTAGAGTTAGGTTAGGTTAGGTTAGGTTAGGTTAGGTTAAAGTTAAATTAGGTTAAGTTAGATTAGGTTAGAGTTAGGCTAGAGTAGGTTGTTACATTCTGTTTTTGTTTCACTTTACGATATCAGCTAATAACCAATAAAATGTTTAATGGTCTCCGATAAAACAAGGATAAGCGGGAAATTTTTGATTCCACGAAGTAAAAAAGTAAAATGGTAAATTCCTTAAAATTCCAATAAATTTCATTAAACAGTTTCCTAGGGCATTTGGAAAATACTTCGCATGCTTTTCTTACGACTAATATTAACATTTTTATCATTTTGCTTGCAGTCGTATTTTTTTATAATCAAAACGTGACGCAATTTTTAAGATTAAGTAATTAACAATATTTTAGAAAAATATCTTTAAACAAAAGTCACAGTTCTTTGATCAAAATTCGGTAAACTTTTAACAGAAAAACTATTATTAATTCAGTAAAATTTCTTAGTATATCTAATTTATTAAAGTATTGGCAATATTGCGAATTCCTAACAAAATTACTTTCAAAATCTGTATCAAAGGCAGATTGTTAGTAAAACTATTAAAATAGCAATAAACTAATAAAACAACGATTGTAAACTACAAATTCTAAGAATATGGTCCAATTCGAGCCGGATTTTGCACAGAGAGAGAATAACAAGTAAAACAACCAGTAGAAAAACAGGAAAATACTGTGAAATGAGGTTTACCATAAACTAGGTACCGAGAAAAGTATAAATGTAAAATTTATCAATTTCGTGTATTCAATCAAACGAAGTTAAAGTAGAGAAAAACAGAAATAGTACTTGATGAATTTTAAATAAAATCAATTTAGAAATATCTAAACGAAAGAAAACTCTAAAGTCTTTACCACTGGCGAGTCTGTAACACAGGTAAAGATTTAGAGTTTTCTTTGGTTTAATCGTACATACCACATTTGAGACTTATGGAGAACCTTCTCTATCTTAGAAATATTTTGAAGAAAATTGTTTTAATGTGTGTGTGCCTACGCAAACTTTTTTAGCCAAAAATAAATATCTAATAATTACGACGAGACATTAAAAAATCCGCTGTTATCTGTTTTTCATCGTATTGTTATACAAAAAAAAATGTTCATCTTTTTAACAATATTATCCAACTAAAGCGTGCCCTTTATGTAGCTTAGAGCCCAGTAACCTATTTGGACGTTTAAAAAAAGATAGAACGGCCTCTACACGATTACACGGAAAAAAGAGGAAAGAAAACAACACCACACTTCCAACTTTAGTTTCTACATAAAAAAGCTTATCAGTATTCCCCTTGTACCTTCGCTAACAATTATATATTCTTTTCATCCCTCTAAGGGTCTGGAATTCCAAGTTGAGTCTTCACCTTCGACGTATGCACGGTGAACGCTCACCTTTTCCAAGTGGACAAATAAGGGATTTAAGCGATATTCAGAATCGCGTAAACTCCATAAATGAACTCAGCTGCGGCTCGTATATATATATTTTAGGACGTTAGCATTAATTATTTAAATGTTCGTTATTCTGAGTAAGAATTCTTCTTAATTGTAAAACAAAGTACTGCTACAATATGTTTTATATCCATTCCGGAAATCTAAGAATTTTCGAAATTAATTAAAATTTGAGTTCAAGACGTCCAAATTTAACTACATTTTGAATTCAATGTTAAAATTTAACATGCTTTTTAGTTTAAAGTTTAATTTTGATCGAATTTTATATTTACCGTTCCATTTTAATTAACTTTTACAGATTAAAAGCCGAATTTAATAAAATTTTAAAATTACAACTCGAATTTGAATATTCTTTATATAACATTCAAATTTAAAATAATTCTTAAAATTAAATTTTATTTAAATCTTAAGTTTTAACTTCGACTTTAGATAAGATTTGAGCTTATAGGCGGATTTTTATTAAAAGTTTAAATTTAAATTTACATTTAAAGTCCAATTTTGAATAAATTTCAAGATGTTAAGTTTAAAGTCCAGATTTAATTTAAATGTAAACTTAGCCTCTACTATAAAAACATTTTACATTTAACTTTCAAATTTCAATTTTAGTCAAATATTAAATGTAAATCCCGAATTTAATAATTCTTTATTTGAAAATCTATTCGGTATTTAAAATTCAAATTTATAAAAAATGTGTTCAAAAACAACTTTTTCTTAAATTTTAAATTTAAAGGTCGAATTCAATTAAATTTTGAGTTTAAAGCCGCCCGAGTTTGATTAAAATTTAAATTTCAAATCCAGATTTAATTAACTTGTAATTTAGTTTCGACATTTACAACATTTTTTAATTTAAAATTTAATTTTTAATTTTTAGAAACTAAGTTTGAGTAAATCTTAAATTTAGCGTTAGAATTTAACAAAAATTTTGTACTCAAAGTACGAGGTTAATTAATTTTAAGTTTAACGCACCAATGCATACAAGTTTTGTATTCAAATTTCAAATTTATTAAAATTTGAGTTCAAAATACGAGTTTAATTAATTCTGAGTACAGTATCCCAATTTAACTAAATGTCAGTTGTTTTCTGTTTAACTTTCAAAATTAATTAAATTTTATAGAGTAAAGATAGAATTTAATGAAATTTTAAACTTAGAACCCCGAATTTAAATATTTTGTTTATTATTAAATTTAATAAATAAATTTCATATTTGAATTTGGAGTTTAAATGTCAATTTTAGATTAATTTTAATTTTAAAGTCAAGATTTAATTAAAATTTATACTTACCATCAATATTTAACATCATTTTGTCAGTCAAATTTTAATTTTATCAAAATTTTTGATTTGAAAGTCCAATTTGAAACAAATTTTAAGTTTTAAAAGCCAAATTTAGAATTTTAAGTCCTAGTTCGATTTACTCTTAAATTCGTAAGTTCAGATTTAATTAAAATTGGTAATTAGGAAGTGCGTTTTAAAAAATATTTTTTAACTACAAATTTAACAAAATCCTCGAACTTAAATTCGAGATTTTCTATTAAATTTAAAGTCTTAACCTAACCTCACTTTAATTTTCATCAACAAATGAAGGCGCTTAAAAAATGTCTCTGTTTCACGATAAACCGAACTTTCTCTTCAAATACGATAAGATTTCATTGAATTTGAATGAGTTGTTCGTTATTTTGATAGTGTATTTTGTCCAGTAAGATAGGCGTCAGCGTTATCGTAGATGTAGACCTCTCACGATAAGAAAACGTGGATGTGCAACATGCGGGCATAATTTTCTGAAGAGAAATACGATACCTGGCAGTCTACAAGTTTAAAATTTCATCTATTATGTACATTGTGCGAGCTCGGGACCATTTTGGTTGAATAAAATTTTTTTCTTCAGAAGGCAACTTCATACAATAACAATGCCTTTAAATATCGCCCAAAATTGCTACATAAGGTTTTAATACTACGTTAAATTTGTCCCAAATTTAGTTTCAGTTGACAGACTTTAAGTAATGTTTCCCATGATTTTAGACGATATTAAAATTATTTTTTAATTATAATACACTAATTATTATTATTTCCTGCTTTATAGTGTTGTGTTGTAAATTTAAAAAAAATAGTATTGTGAATTCAATTGGCATATAATTTACTTATTCATTAATTCTATAAAGAAATATACATTTTGTCCTAAACTTATCCCTCGGATGGGGTAGTTAGGACGCAGCTGTGACAGATCAGGACTAAGCAAAAAATTTGGGCATAATTAACTTTTTCTTAGTATATTTTTTTAATTACAGAATAACATTTAAAAAAAATTTGTTGAAGAATAGACAACCGAGTTTAAAACTATAAAAATTAAATCTAAAAGTCAAAAATGTTTGCTAATATATTTTGAGGTTTTATTTCATTTTTTCGAAATATTTATTGATTTTTCGTTTTTTGGTTATTTTATAATTCTTCAACTGGTCGATTGCGTTTTTTTGTTGTTTAGACGCTTTTTTCTGCTGATTCGGAAACTATTGAAGAAAAGACACGAAAAACAAATCAGAAACATGGAATAATGCAATTTTGTAGCTTATTTTAACATATTTAGGTTTGATATTGTCACATACTGGGTTATTTTCTTTCACTGAATTTTTGAAAGAATCTAAATATCATTTTGAAGTCGTTTAACCCACTTTGTAGTAAAAAAATGTGCATTTATTAACTGAATACATTACGGGATGAACAAACATAAATGCAGATGTTCTGTCTATACTAAAAATATACGTTTCTTCTCCATTTTTAATAATACTAAACTAGATAAATGCATTAAATATAATGCATTTTTTAGTGAAATGTTATCAATTTTTTTCAAGTTGTTTTGGGATTTTTATTGACTTTTTTCGATTATTATATAGTTCTTCAACTAGCCTATTGCGTTTTATTGTTGTGTTGACGTTTTTTATCTGCAGTTTTTGACTATTTTTATATTATTTCAAAGTTTTTTACTTGTTTAAATCATTTTGAGGATTTATTTCATATTTTCGAAATTTTTATCGATTTTTCCAACTGGTCGATTGCGTTTTTATTATTATTTCGTGGTCTTTTTTTCAGCTGTTTTTGAGTTCTTGTAATTTGTAAAATCATTGTTTCGGCTTTAAAAAACTAATGTGGCAAACATTTTTTGTGCATTTTCTCATTTTTTCTACAAAAAACCAATTACTTTTTTTGTGGTGCATTTTAATGAACAAAAATTTTTGGATCTAAATATTTTGCACCTACGTCATCGACATATCTAAAATCCAAACCAGTGTCATCTTGGAAAGAACAATCTCTTTTTCTGAGTTTTTTGTACCAGAATTTGTATTTGTAATTTCGGTTCTCCTCCCTTATCCAATTGTCGAGGACACAGAAACAGAAACGCGTTCAGAAATATTTTAATACATTTTTCCAAGGTGACCTATATTGTCCCCGTTCTAAACTATCTCCTTCCTACGTTACCCCCTTCACCCCTACCATAAGAAAAATATAATGACGGGCATTTTATCTCTTGACAAAATGAATGAGTTTCGACCGAACTTATTTGGACAAACAGCACGCATAACCGCTAATTCAAAACGAAATTGATTGTCAATTGGAATTGAATTAATTGTTACATAATACTTTCTCGTAAATTATCCCTCTAATTGGGAATTGCGGTAGGTACTGTGTTGCCGGCTCCGAGTTTACACTGAATGCTAATTAGTTATTGAGGGTCCTGCCATGAATACGAATATCCTCGTATATCCTGTACAGGCCCGTTTTCAATTTAAGCGCTCACCCCCAAAATTTTAAGTAAAATATTTTTAAAATAGTATTCTTTTCTTTATTGAAATCTACAATACTTTTCTACAATTATTTTGTGTATCTACATGAGGAGTTGCCCGAAAGTTTCAGAAATGTAAATAGGATACACGAACAAATCATAGTACGATGTGCCACCGTAAGGTGGCGTATATAGTGTTTCGGGGAGTCAATGTGCTAAACGACGAAATTATGCAAACACATAGAGCCGAGTACGAGAGGTCGGAAGACCATAAAATGTTAGTTCAAGATTTCAGTGATATATTGTTCAATAAATCAAGAACGTTTGACTAATTTAAACGGTTTAAAACGAACTATGTGGCTATTTAAGATGAAGCTTTTGGATAACTTCATCTTTCATCAATCCAAACAGCAATGCCACTGTTCATCAGATTAATGATCAGAAACTGTAGGAATTTGGTATGGGACCTGCCAACGCTACAAAAACTTATTGACAATTCACGTACCTGCATTACAATCCAGAAAAGACAATTTTTGGTCAACAGCAATTCACCCTAAGCACCCAACAACACACCGTGCGACTTTTTCGTATTTCCCTAAGATAAAATCCACTCATAGAAGAAACGCTAGTAGTGCTGTGTTTACTCAAAAAAAATGACTACTTTGAAGGAGTTAATTAAATTTTTAACTAAAACTACTTCTTACAAATTCCTGAAACTTTTGGGTAGCACTAGTTTATTTATAAAAACCCAACACGTTTTTTGGGCTCGCTACGACCCCTCGTCGTGGTCAATTGAAGAGCATAAGAACGTACTCCTTTATGTAAATCGAGTAGTGTTTCTACGCCATCAAGTGTACCTCAAATTTTTAATGAAACGACGAAAAGAGAATTGAAATCGATGCACGTCCTTCCATAAATATGTACAAGATAGCAAAATCGTTAGAGACAGAGTCGCTCCGAATTTTAAACAGACAAGTGAAGAAGAAGAAGAAGAATAGTTTACAATTCCATAGATATACGTCACTATTGAAATGTAAAATACAATTCTGAAATTCTATTCGAGCGTAAATAAAACAATAGAATGCATTTTTAAATACTGTTTGACATTGTAAGTTAATTTGGTTTTGGGTTGCTTCTCAATACATATACAAAATTTACAGATCTGGAAATTATCGAGTAAAGGAGATATAAAAAACATGGAATAATGCAATGTTGTAGCTTCTCTTAACATATTTGGGTTTGAGATTGTCGCATACTGAGTTAATTTCTTTCAATTAATTTATGAAAGAATCTAAATATAATTTTGAGTGCGTTTAACCCTCTGTGTAGATAAAAATGTGCTTTTATTAACCGAATCACATTACGACATTAAAAAATATAAATGCAGACGCTCTATCTAGACTCTTCTCCATTTTTGAAATACTAAGTTAAAAAAGTGTATAAAATATAATGGTTTTTATTTAATGAAATGTTTGGCTTTTATGTCATATGTTTTCTACAAATAATTATGGTAAATTAAAAATTAATTTAATATTTCTGCAGCATATGATTGATTTTCCATATTTTAAATGTTACAATACTGGCAATGTTCAACTTCTCAGTGAACTATTATACAGAGAAAACTACGTCATTTTATTTAAAAAATATTTACACTACACATTCTGGAATTTGGTAATTATGGTAAAAAGTGGGAAATGTTTCAATTTTCGGTTTCAAAGTCTCATTTTAGAGCATTTAGTCTCTTTAATATTAAGAAAATATTATACTAGAAAATTTGAATAATCTAGTTCAAAAAACTTGCCAAACTGCAACTACAGAAGTGATTCAATTACAAAAAATACATGAAAAGTGTTAAAGTTAAAGCGATTTAATAGATTTTTTTATAGAAATCTGCCATGAAATTTTAGAAGCATTCCAATTAATGTTACATAATAAATATAATTGGTTTACAAAACACGAAATATATCCGAAAAACATACTTTAACTTCCTAACCTAGTTTCCTTAATACCTATTCGGCAAATCCCTCTATTTCCTTTTTTTTTAAAAACTTCTCGAGCTACATAAAAACTTCTATTCGAGAGTTTTTACCTCGGAAATATACTTTTTGCAAAAAATCCAATTAAATTTGTAGCAAAATGGCCATTTAGCCCATCTTCGGACGGCCATAAATTATACTAACGATCCGATAGATCCGTAATTGAAGGCAAAATCAACTTCTATAGGTCCGTGAAACTAAGTTTTCTCCACTCGAAGACCCGAGCTACTCCTCGATAATATCAACAGGAGACGAGGCAAGGAACCCATCTACGGCCGAGGAGTACATACAAACAGGATGCGGATATCGAGGAAGGTACTTTTTAAATGGATTCGAAGGCAAATTAAAAATTTTCGTGTAAAATAGTGATGAAACTAAGACCAAAGTTTCTTGCTATTTTCCTACTAAGCTCCCATGAATATATTTTTGGTTCGATCACCAAAAATGACAGTTTCACTTTTTAACAATTTGGTTTTTTATAATTTTTAAAAGCTCAATTCTCGATGTATACACTATAAACGAATATAGTGATAAGGATTTGCACTTAGATACCGCATCCTCGTTATCTAATCTCCTCGGTTAAAGTCAACTACCACATGTCTTCCATCTAACTGCATCGGCAACCGGTTTGAAAGACAGCAAAAACTAGCTCTTCGGCGACGTTGCCACGTCCGCCGAGGTCAAGTGTACACCTGTCGGTGTTTAAATCCGTAAAGGAGGACAAGTCATCGAAAGAGAAAGAACGTCTTCCGTTCGTTGGGCTCGACGCTTTTATGCTAATAAGGCATTTAAATACGTTTTTTCTGGGTCTCGTACGACTTAAGACGAGTCTTCACGTTAAATTTGGCAACAGCGGACAATGCAAACCACTGCAGAGCTCAGGTCAACAACTCGGGCCGCACATACACACAAAACCAGATGTGTGGAAGTTACTTTAGATCTGTCCTTTTAAGAAAGTCTCTACGTACCTAAATACATATACGTATACCTACTTTGTTTTTATTTTTATTAACAAAAAAAAACATAATTTCAGTGCCTTATAGAAAGCTCTTTTCTTTCTAGGAGCGTTCAAAAACATTGTATCACTTATATGGGCTTAAAAAACTTTATTTATAGGGACACTTCAATATTACTCGTTCCTGTCAATTTCTTCTTACACGTATACTTTTATTGGCTTCTCGAGCATTTCAAAAAATTCTCGACGTTTTCGACAATGTTTTGGAAATTATCACAGTTGTTAGTAAGGTAGTGACTTGATGAATTGAACAGTTCCTTAGTTACTAGAGTTTCACATAATAAGGAGCCATTAAAGTGACTATAGGACTATTCCTGCAGGACATTTTCCTGCAAGGGAACATAGACAACGTAGATGTACGGCATAGACACTCCAACTCTGAACATATGAGCTCCTAGATCAAAAACGGAAGTATCCGATATGAGCCAACATCCCGTTGAAGTATTAATAATGAATATTAAAATATCCTGTATATTTTATGTTTTGTAAAGCGATTTTATGCCTTCCGATGTTTCATTATAATCGATCTCTTCCATTGTTCTATGCTGTATCGATTCTCGCAGGTAAATCAGTCTCCAAACAAATATAGCGGATATTTAGGTTAGTGCAATAATCTCGAATCGGCATCGATAAGCCTATTAATTTTGCACACGAGCTTCAAACTAGAAACCGCGTTCGTTCCTGTAGAGCTCGCGAGCCAAAGATGGATAGAACGATTTTCTAGATAAATGATGGGATTTTCAAAGGGCTTACGGCGCCCTCTATTGAATGAAACGCATTTTTATGATGTACTCGGTTAATTCGTTTTGTTTATAATGCGATTATAGATAGATTGCACGCAGCATACACAAATCCGGGATAATTGATTAAAACGGTGCTGGTACATGTCGATAAAAAAAAATACCGCGGGTTTAATTAGCTTAGAATAACTAGATAAGTTTTTGGTTACGAAGTGAAAACGAATTTATTACGACGAATATACCTTTGTAACGAACGGTAATTTGTTGCAGAGATCCGCCGCCACTAACAAAAAAACGCGATATGTACGTGGATTTAGTTAAAAATCGTTATGGGGCAAGGTCGCGATCGGATCATGAATAAATATTTTATTAATCATTAAAATTATTAATTTTTGAGGCTTTCTTGTTTTGAAAATAAAAAAAAAGTATGTGGAAGTCAATTTTGGGAGCTCGAGAGGTCGAGACGTGATAATGCCTACCCCTGCGATTAAATGTGTTGTTTATTTAAAGATGTAAGTTGTCCTTATATTTTGTATTAGTTGATTTGGTTTTGGTAAATAAATAAATGTTATTGTTTTTCCTCAGACTCTTTAATTTACAATAACCAAGTTACATGTTTAATAACATAAGATTAGTATAAATAATAAAATTAAGAAATGTCAAGATCATAAAACTACATAATATAAACAGGGCAGAAGATAACACCTATAGAGAAATTACTTAAGATATATAGAAGGATGATAGAGATAGAGATACTAAAAAATACAGGAAGCTCCAATAAATCTTAATTTGAAGATGAAAGTAGTAAATTCGAAATTAACAAAATAGAGAAGTTAGTGAACGGGAATAATAAAGCAAGGAAAACCTACTCAATTTTGATACCCGATTATCGATTATTAATTGTTAATAAATCTTGCAAATATTAAGACCCTGATTATTGAAAATCCCTTATATTTTTCCTGAAATAATCAAACAGCCAATATCCTCGAATGATTCTGATACGAAACCGCACAACCACAACTATATTGATATTTCCGTTATCGGCACGATCGAGAAACGAGCCGTCCCGTCGGACGATCACACAGGAAAAACATCTGCCTCGTTGGTTGAGGACTCGAGCTGAAATATCGACAGAGAAAGAATAAAAGGGCCGAAAATAGGCGACAGCTGGCAAACGTTCTAAGATCGTGCGGTTATTGCCGAAATTTATATCTCGCTAAATTTTTGACGGCCGTTTTTAAAAACACGACACGAAAAAATGTGATTAGAGAGTGGAAATTTTGCTCATATAGTTGTCTATCATAAAAATTAGAAGATGTCAGATATTGAATAATTACATTTCATAGTCGTAGGGAAGTGATTTATACATAGATAATTTAGAAAAACCCGTATTATTATTACTTCGTAAAAAATTATTTGAAAAAACGACGAAGAGATTATTTTTTAAGTTAGACAAAGAATCTGCATGTATGTTTGTTTATCCATTTATATGATTCGGCAAATAAAAGCGCATTGTTTTGCATCAGGAGCAAAACTAATTAGAAAAAATATTTACGATTTGCATTTAACATTTAAAATTTCCAAAACCGATAATCCGCCCCCAGAAATATCACATTATTTTGTAATTTATCAAAATTATATTATTATTATTATTAGTTTGCACAGAAAAACATTCCGAAAATGCCATCTCAAATTTTCTTTATTGTCGGGGATTTAGGAATGTCCGAAAAACCTGTACATTGAAACTGACGGGATTTTCCAGCAGAAAAAACGCAATAAAATATTTAAATTGAATTAAAATATAGAATAATAAGAAATTGTTTTGGCATACTTAACACACGAAGGGATAAATTGGAAGCAAGAATTGGTTACCACTTTTAATATAATCTCTTCAGTCCGTTCTTCTAGTGAAAATAAAAAAAAATAAAAACAAATTTATCGCGTGCCCAAAAGTGATCGTTTCTTTTTCCCTTTTATCTTAAAATTCCATTTAATAACTCCAGTTTGATATAATTTCGGCTCTCCATCACTCTCTCGTATTTATTTGGGTAATTATACCGATCTACTCTTTCTACCTGGGCATTCAAGTGTACGTCGCATTTCGTTCTACTTGTTTCGAGTGCTGCTATCAATTTCCAGGAAAATAAAAATTCATTTTTAATAAGAGGCTTTATTTTTGGGGAAACCGACATCGGTCTTTCTGCGTTTATACCATCTAATCCATTATTAGAAAGAAAGATGGCCTATCATTTCGGTTATTAACGTAAATAAAAGAAGGAATTGCTGTACTTCGCTCAAACTTCTTCCTAAAAAAACTTCATTTCAAATGAATGAAACACTTCATTTATATAAAGTGTACAGAAATTTGATCCCACAACTTTTTCATTAATACACAATTATTATTATTTACTCTAGCAAGAGATGAAAACTAAAATAGCTCTTTACTTCTCGGACCAAAAGGAGATAATAGAAAAAATTGGGAAATGATTTGGAAAAAAGCATAAAAACGGAATTGTTGAATTTTTTCTTGAAAGGACGACGTCCCTGCCTGAATGGAAAGGAAGCATATTCGCAGCAATTCGTTGAATGCGGCCTTTAGTACCGTCAATTAGGGGGAGCTTTTAACAGATTAGCTGCTTTTAAGGAAAAGCTAAGTCCTCTTATTTTCTGGTTTTCGCGAGGCATGCTTCTTACCAAAAGTAAGTGCGCTCGTTTTTCAAATGTGGAACAAGAAATGTTCATCCCGCAAAATATGAGGTCGTTAGAAGAGTAAATATGTTTGTTTCCTTACACAAAAATTAATTTTACTCACATTTATCTTTGCCAACTATTCAACTATTGTTTCTTATAGTAATTAATTCTAAGACCTATTTAAAGAAAAAAATCTTGTGTTCACGGAGCTTTTTTTAAAATTTTGCAGTTTAATTATGCATTAATGACCCATCTTCTGCAGGTGTTACGATAGAAACTAAATATTAATGCGCGTGTGTATGTTTCTTGCAATTCTTTGACTTCTAACGTTAATTTGTATAAATTAATACGCCCGAAGCCTGATGCACCGTAACTTGTTACGGTTAACATGATGGTACCGATCAAAATAGGGGAAATAATTTATTTTAATTTATGTTTGAATACCCAGCTCTTATTATATAAATTAATGTATTAACTAATAAAAAAAGTAGATATTAAAATTTCTCATTAAAATATTGTTATAAACGAATTCTGAACTTTATTAAAACTGTAAAATTGGAACTTAAAACATTTATATGATTAGCAAAACAAAAAAGTTATGATATTCGAATTAACTACGCGATATTTCTCTCATAATTATTCTCTTTTCTGTCTTGAACGCTTCGGATGAACACAACTTTAAACTTTTGGTTTATTTTTGAAGTTTAATCGTATCGAAGTAATTTGTATGAAATAAGTAAAAATTATTCCACTTTCAACTCCGCTCTTTCGCTCTAGAGGAAATAATAATAAAAACCACAAATAGTAGTCACTTGTTTTAGTCTTTGTGTAGAAAGCTGATAAATTTCCGGCTATAAATTGTCTGTAAAAACAAACAAATGTTTTTTAATTTCAAGGCACCAGCTCTTGTTCACTCCGAGAATAAAAATCATCGTGTCATACTAACAAAACGTTCCGAAAACAGATCGTACAATTATTTTAGAGTCTTAACACTAAATTAAACCAAGCAACGAGTGTCGCATCTCTTATATATAAACAAAGAAAAAAAATGAATATAAAATTTTACAAGGCTAGATCGAAAAAAGTTTTTAGGGAAAATTGCATTAATTTTTCTACATAGTCTCCTTTCAGCCTAACAGATTAAGTCTTTTCAAGACGTTTGAATTCTATTAGAATCTTTGAAATATCATTTTACAGCTTTGATGATTTCAGTATTTGAAGAGAATTTCTTTCCGTCCAACCATTTCTTTATTTGGAAACGGGAAAAAATCGGACGGATCCAAGTCTGGTAAATATGAATATAGTTTTTCTGAGTGGTACAAGACTTTTTTCTTTACCAAATGAGGCTTTATGTAATAACTAAGCATATTGTCTTTTCATATAGCAAGAATTCAATAAAATGTATTCCTTGGAAATCCTAAAAGTTGGTATCCATCACTTTTCCAGAAATCGAAATCGTCTCGAATTTCTTTGGAGTTAGGTCACCAAGTTTGGTTCTCTGTTTTCATTGCTCTTTGAAATTAGGAGTATATTGGTATATCCACGTTTCATCTATAGTCACAAAAAATCTTTTTCATTGCCTTTGCACAAGTCTGAAGTTGCTGAGAAATGGTTGTTCGAACTCACTAACAATGAACTTTCTCATACCCAAACGTTGATGTAACATGAAATGTACTCGGACTAATTCTGATAACAGTTAAAATAAAGGATCAGCTCACTCGGTTGGCGTCACCTTCCGGTTCGTTTTAGAAATTTTCCAATCTATTCTGGTAATATCAGTCGTTATACCAAATGGATGAACTATAAGTATAAACCGGTTTTTTTGGTTCTATCTCTGACTAAAATGCGTTATTTTCCTAAAAGTAAATTGAAACTAGAGTCAGCTCAGACTCTAGGACAAAAGGATTATATTGACCCACAAATGGACGAATACAGTATCCTGAGTTTAGAGTCCGCTTATTTAATTTATGTCGTGTCTTTGTGCCTCCTTGTACATCTTGAAAATGGGCTAATGGCGCAAACGCGACTATTGCTATACTAGAAAGCGAATCGCCTTGTAGAGAAATAAGCAAAGATTATTTAACTTCTTAAAGTGTATCTCACGAGTTTCTATTCTAAAGAAAAACCCGTTCTTTCCTTATTCGCTTTCGTCCTTTTTAGTGTTGCCGCCGAGCCCTTTGTTTCTACCAAGATCGTATCATTAGCGTCAATATTGTATGGCTTTTTGTTGTGCTTACAACCTGCCTACTTGTTTTGTCTTCAACGCAAAAGGGAGATGTAATGTAGCCATCATTATAGTTCGTTTCGATTAAAGTTGGAACGGTAGGATATAATTTGGCGAATTATCTTGAAAACCTGAATTATCTTCGCCTCATTAAAAGTAGTATAAGATTGTTAGAGGACGTAACAGAGCTCGGAATAATCGGTTGTCACCGTCGCCAGATAAAGTTACATTGGCAAGTCGACAACCTCCATTAGATTAATTAAAAACTAGGAACGTTTCCGTAATTTTTTTTTCAAATTAATAAAGCTATTAGTGGGCCTAACAATCATTTTATATTATTATAAAACGACAATGCAATGAATAATTTATAATTTTGTAGGAATCAGGCAAATATCCATTATACTTTATGCAATTATTAAATTTAACTTGTTTCGATCGAGACAGAACGTCTGCATTTATGTTAGTTTATCCCGTAATATAATTCGGTAAATATAAGCGCAATTTTTTTAAACCGGTAGAAAATCTTACAAATCAATGAATTACTAAATAAAACTAATAGATACCTTTTCTATTTAAAATTTAAAATAATATTCAGGACACTTAAAAATTAAAATTAAGAAAATATTAACAAAATGTTCATATTTGTCATCCTATTATTTTAAAGTCACTTTAATCAAATATGCATAGACACATCATATTTATTTAGAATTGTTGCATTGTATAAATCCATTCTACTAATATTTTTATTTGAGCGAAACAAATGTTTGCTTTATTCGTATGATCGATTTTATGAAAATGTATGTAACATATACATATATATTATAAACATTAACTGTTCCCGTACCTATACATTACTCAATTTAAAATAAACGTATATATGCGTTTAAATTAAACCCTCGCATTGCAATAATACTTTCTATCCAGCAGCCCGAATTCCATTGTAATAATTAAAATATATTCTATTAATTAATATATTTAGGATCGCAGCCAAATAGTTTGAATTAATTTAATAAAACGGTAAAAGATACGTCACTCATATTTTATATTTAATCACTGAATTTTATATGTCGATGGGAAAAAACCGACTCCATATTTGATAAAATAGAAATGAGTCCATTTCAAAAAAATATCAGACAAATAAATAAAAATAGAAAATTTCTTAATTTCTTTTTACAAATAGTATCGAGAGTATTTTGATTTTGAAAAAAGAGCGATTTATCTACATTTCATTTCAATTATTTATCAATTTGTTTAATATACAAAGCAACCACCCACTAAATATAAACTATTTTTCATTATCACTAATTTCCTGGGAGTAAAAATTTTATTCTTATACAATATTTTCTTGTTTCATTTTATTTTATTATTATTTGTATATGGAGTAAAAGTTTATTCAAACACAACAATTAAATTCTAATAAAAATGTTTCAGATAAATAACATTAAACATAAAACCTTCTAAGAACCACGTTATTACTTTAAATTTATACTGGAATTTTGTCGATAATTACGCTATTAAAATGCAATCAACTAATAACGATTAACCCATTCTCTTCGGTAATGTTACCTAAAGTTTAATATCATTTATTATTTCGGCTAAGGATTATATGGATTACTTTTGTTGAACAAGTACTTTTATTATATTTGTAAACAAATTATTCCAAATAGTTACAAAATAGTTTTTTTGCTGATCTAGACTGGGTGGCCCACAAGATATACTCGAAAACTATTAAAACATTTAGTTACGAACACAGGAAATTATTGCCCTTTCTTGCATTGCTTACTACCGTAATTACCAAATTCCATAGCGGTGCAATGCAAACAATTTTTCAAATAAAAACTGACGAAAACTCCTAGTTCGCTCTGTATAATGGTAGCTTGTGAAGTACAAAATTTCCAGGATTTACATATATAACATTTCAAATATGCAAAACCGATAATATGCTGAATTAATATCAAATTTTATTGTAATTTATCATAATTATTTGTAGACATGATTACCGAATATTTCATTAATATACTTTATTTATTATTATGCTTATTAAATTTAACATGTTGAAAATCTAGAAGAGACGTATTTTTTGGTCTAAATAGAATATCTGCATTTTTGTTAGTACATCTTTTACTGTGATTCGTTTGTTAATACATTTAATTTAATTTGGAAACTTACGATTTTATCTGTTTTTCAGGTAAATTTACTGAAGAAAAAGTTTTGAATTATAAAAAAAATTTATCCTTAAATGAAAATATCATTTTTATTAAAAATATCATTATGCTTTATTAAATTTAACAATTTGAAAAAAGTAATGAGAAATATTTTTTGGAAACAATGACAAAATTAAGTGGAACATTTTCCAGATTTACCTACATTTAAAACTTATAAAAATATCAAATTATATTCTAATTTATTATAGTATGTGTTAAAAAAATAAGATATGATAAACAAACATCTCATTAATATACTTTCAGCACTTATTAACTTTAACATTTCAAAAACCTGGGGAGACTCATTTTTTAGTCTAGACAGAGCGTCTGCATTTCCGTTTGTTCATCCCGTACCGTAATTCGGTAAATGAAAGCGCAATTTTTTTAACCAGTGACAAAACTAAGTAGAAAAGCTTACAAAACAATCCATTACTAAGCTGACGGGTTTGTGTCATAATGATCAATGCACTGGCGGGCAGCTTACTAGATAAAACCAACAGATAAATTTTCTATTTCTATCGTAACGGTTATGTTGTCCGATTACGGTCTTTATAGTGCTCCAGAACTTATACCGTTTATAATAATAACTGCCGTAGTCGAAGCGATATTCCAGATAATTTCATGTCTAATGAGTAACATTTACAGATGTTGAGAAACGTAGAACTGAAAGTTACACAACTCACTTGTAAATAATTATTATGCAGAGCATTAGAAAACATTAGTGCGCTGCTCTTTTTTCTGAATCCGAACCTGCAGTAGGAATTCGTAGTTTTTCTTCTTTTTTTTTCGGAAAAGCCTTTGGTCGGAAACGGAGAGGTAATTGTCACTCGATAGCCTTATTGTTCTATTTTATTCCACTGGAAACAACTTTTTTATTTCCCTTCAGGATTTTTCAGGAATCTCATTAGTTCTTTTTTAGATTTTCAGGAAAGTCATCAGGGGTGCAACTCTTGAAAATGTATTTCATTTTGATTGATGGATAGATTAATTAATACGAATATAATACAGCAGCACAAATTTCCTCAAAGGTTACATTATTCCGAATTTTTTGTTCTAATTTGTTAAAACTTAAAAGTGTGGTCATTTAAAAAAATTGATACTAGTAATAAAATAGTTGGTACTTTGGATTTTTTTATATCCCTTCTACTGTATATAAATAATGACAACTAGGAGGAAGTAAAGCATTCGGTTGTAAGTACAAAACCAAAGCACGAGTTGATTTTGCGGTTGAATGGTTCGCTTGCCGCAGCTAGTAGGCTATGGCTGCTCTATTGGCAACACGTGACTATGCTTAAAAAAATCAAATTAATCTTTTGTCGAACATTGCGCTCACGATTCTCTGGTGGTGCACTTTAATGCAGACAAAAATATTGATACTTTCTAAAACCGTGACGTAGCCGATTTGCTACTCAACTTTTACTTGTGTAATCGTTAAAATACTTTTATTTTCCTAATTGGCCCCTTTAATATTTGAAATTTTAACAATGTCGTTATGTGACAACGTTTAATTAGGTTTGCTTTGTGTCATTTTTAATCCTCTCATAGTTAAGGATTCGGCTATTTTTCAACGTTATGTAATAAAATAAAGTCAGGTTAGCGTGCAGCCCATTTCATGAAAAAATAGTCTTGTATTCTGTTGTTAGGCTGAAGTTCATCCAAATATTAATTTGTTACTAACATAAAGATAAATGTAAGTGTTTAACGATTATATAAAGCTGTTGAATTTAGAAATAGTTCGTTAACACCTCATTAATTTATTACTGTTATTTTTACTTTCCTCGTTTTCCATAATTCTATTTATTGAGGATGAATTCTACAATCGAACATATCTAGCTATATTTCCGTTTAATTGTACATAGTATTTGCTCGGTTTCGTAAAATATAGATTCAACTTCGAAGGAGTTTACATGATATAAAGTAAAGATTAGTATTACTCAATTAAACTAGCTGAGAATATTGATCAGAAATGAAGATGTTGAAAGATACAAACATAAGACCATCCATAGAAAAATATCAAATGTAATGGAATTCTGCAACAAAAACGTATAAAAATTATATACATGCATAAATACAAGAGAATTACTTTAAATAAGGTCCGTATTTTGTGGTACCTTCTTTGTTTTTCTTAATCATTATTGCAAATCTATTTGACATGCTATAAATAAGAATTTGATTATAAGCATTACAAATTTTGGTATTTTGGTATATCAGACATGCTTTATTGTTTCAACAAGTGCTATTGCACTAGAGGGTTGCTTTTCCGAGATTTTTCAAAAGCTTCGATGGGATTAAATCTAGACAGTTAGCTGGCTAGTTAAGCATCTCTCTGTCATTAGATAGTCCTTAAGAATTCTTAATTTCAGATATGACATGGGGTACTATTATACATGAAATGGAATATTTGTCAAACCTCCATGTCAAGCTTAAAATTATCTCAACTTTTTATTAAATTATGGTACCGACTTCTATTCAAATGGTTTTAGGAGACAGGAAAAATAGACCAGCAGTACCAAATCGAAATCTTACATCTCATTTCATGTGATCATATAAAAATTACATCGTACCTCATTGTTGCACTGTTCAATTCTGATATTGTTTAGCGAAAATCAATTATTTGGTTTTCGTATTACGAATAAGTCGAGATTTTTTACAGATTTGTAGAATAATAAAACAAAATTTTCAGACAAACGTCTAGAAATAGTATTGAATCTTTTGCAGCCAAAAAAAGTTTAATGTTATTGCAGGAGATTCTTGGAGATGGAAAATGATAAAATTTTCTTATGTAATAATTTTCACTTTCCTTTGGCATTTTCCTAATTTCCGTGTAATATGTTCCTGCATATGAAATCAATTTCCTAATGAGCCAAATTATTCTATCACCATGTATACCCGTTAATAAGCTGTCTGATTGTAATCAAATTACGCCAATTTATGGATTGTAACACGTATTAACAAAATTAGGTCGTCGCAGGTCAATCGCATATATCCCTTCCTACATTATACACCAGAATCTTAACATAATTGGATTTCAAACAATAATCTCTTATCGAAAGGGTTTTTTTAGAAAACGTATAAAATCAAATACGGAATGATATTGATTTTGGCTTAGGCAAAATAAAATGAAAACCAAATTCCTGGTGTGGAATATACTTTAAAAACGTTGCTGAAGTTTGTTTTAGAGTATTATCTTTCAAATCCTTGCTAGATATTTGTCTTTTTGTATAAAAAAATGTAAAATATTTCTGCGAAACTGGGGAAAGTCGGAAATGAGTGATTATTACAAGTTTAATCCTTCTAAAGATTAAACTGCATGAAATATGAAAAGCCAGCTTTCCTTATCGCTCCAATAGGGGAAGAAACTAAGAGTCGGAAACATCTGACGAATTTAATACTTTGTAAGAGACGGTTCAATATTAAAAAATGTCAAAAAAATGTTTATATATGTATATTCTGTATCTGAAACAGAGCTTTTATTTACAATCTATATTATAATTGATAAAAAAAGGTCATTAAAATAGGAGGTATTCTAATCACTATACCTCACATAAATCTTGTATTATTTATTATCCCTTAAGAATTCGAAATGTCCCAAGAAGACCACAATGATTAATTTTTGACAACAAATAAAAGGAAGTCACTTTTCTTATTCGAAAAGTCAGTAAGTACCTGCTGCCATAAAGTTCTCACGTCGTTTGAGAAATTTTTGGTCGCTTTAAAGTTTTCGATACACAAAAGATGTTGGGAATTGATTGAATTTTGACAAGCGGAAGATATGTAATATTGTAGTTCTTTTATTTAAAATTGGCCAAATAACGTGCCGCTTATTTTTCCAACCGCGTCTTCACCACTTTTTTTATTCCAATATGTCTTACCATCTAATGTTTCATACAACTGAAATATCCAGTTTCCTTTTGTATTTTTTCTTTCTACGCAGTCATAAAAAATACCTCTTGTTCAGTCGTACAAAGCTGTGACGCAAACCTTTTGTACGACATGTGTTGCACAAATAAGAAAAAATTTCTGCGAAACACATTTTAGCATCGTCTGTTTTGATATTTATCATTTGTATTCCCGTGTTCCTATGAAGTCCCGTGAAGCTATCAGGACGCCGTGAAAAATTGCCTCTGGCCGCAATTCCACATATTTTTCTGTTTGATGTAAGAGTGATGGATTCTTTTTAAGAAATCACGACAAAACAAAATAAAAAATAAGTTTTGTTACCTATAACACATATACTACGTATAATATGTTTAAAATGTTAGAACAATCTTTTGTGGAAAATAAATAACACAATTTTATAACACAGTTTTATAACAACCACGAAAGGCATCGATGTAATTTTTCCACTTAACCAAGTTCATTCATTATTTACTTTTAGTCTATATGTTACAATAAAATTAACTAACTCCTACATTTCTCTTCCTTCTTGGTTTGTTTTACCCGCCCCTGGATACCCCATTTATATTTATTTCTTCCAGAATGAATGGAAATTCCATGTATATAAATACGTTCTATACGCATACATCACTATTGAGACAGCTTTATATTTTCTTGGCTGCACTTGAACCGAAATACTAAAAATACTTTCGGAGTCTCATCCGAAATTAACGATTTTTCCTGAATACGAACTGCACACGAACTTAAAATCAATTAAGCATTGTTAGATATTTTTGAATTCGTAGGATTGTTTTTTCCGTAATTCACGGATTTGTTCATAGATCACGCAATGTGAATTTTTTATGATAAAAATTACGGTAATGAATAAATTTATAATTAAAAGATTTACTTTTGTTTGATATATTTCTTTTAATTATTATTATTATTTATTAACATTTTAAAGAAGACGAAGAGAAATATTTTTTAGTCTAGACAAAACGTCTGCATTTTTATTAGATCATCCTGTACTGTATTTTGGTAAATAAAAGCGCAAATTTGTGTCTATGAAATACATTTAGTTTTATCTTGAAAACTAATCATTTTGTCCGTTTTTCGGTTAAATTTAGTGTAGAAAAAACTTTGAATTACAAACAAATTTTTCCTTGAAAGAAAACATTTTTTTCATTAATAAAAAATCCATTATAGACCAGGATCCACCTTTTTAAAAATGATTACTAACAGGCAGAATTTTTGTGAGTAGCTTCGTTTTAACGAGAAGCTCGACTTTTTCGAAAACTCTCTATAGTGGTAGCTAATAGAATGTACAGCTGTTAAACATTTCGTTTTGGTAATTGTCCAAAACGTATCACTTACAATCACCAAAATGAAATGTTTAACAGCTGTACATTCTATTAGCTACCACTATCGAGAGTTTTTGTAAAGGGAAAAGGTGGGCTTTTCACAAAAATTCTGGCTGTTACTAATCACTTTTAAAAAAGGCACGTGGAACCTGAACTATTAAACTTTAAGCGGTTTAACATTTTGAAAAAGGCAAAGAGAAGTATTTTTATGTCTAGACAAAGCATCTGCGTCTATATTTGTTCACCCCGTATCGTGATTCGGTAAATGAATTTAATTTTCAAATCTAATGATTTTGTCAATTTTTCGAGAAAACTTAGCGAAGGAAACATTTTGGAATACAAATAAATTTATACTTGAAACGAAGTATTTTTTCTTAACAAAAATCTATTATACATTGATTTTGAAAAAGCTAAAAGAAAAATGGTTCTTAGTCGTGACAGAGCTACTGCATTTCTGTTAATTCATCCCGTATTGTAATTTAATTACAATTAAATTTATTCTTAAATGAAAATATTTTTTCACTAGATATTCTCGTTACAAAAATATAAAAAAGTATTTGAAATATCCCAAAATAACTCACATTGTTAGTTTTAATATCTCGATTTAGAAACCGTAAACTATTTAGAACTGTCTCGTATTTCTTTGTTGACTTTTGTGAGGCTTCCCTCCGATTTTGAAAACGTTTTATTCTCGACTTAGAATCTTTTGTCCGTCTTATATATTCACCTGAACAAAAATTTCAAAAGGTCCTTTCGACAGGTAAAAACCCTAGTTGGTGTCTATTTTTTTAGCGTACCTCATAAATATTTTTCCGTCACATTTAAATAAATAGAATTTGGATAATATTTTTAACATATACACATAATTTGATTAAATTTAGAACCATGCAAGTATTGTAAGAGCACAATTGTTAAATAAAGACTTATTATTATTATTAATTAATTAAATTTATATAAATGTTGATAAAACAGGGAATAGAAGAAGAGTATAGCTCCCTTTTTATAGGAAGTGTTTTTAGGGAGTAGGTAATAATGTTCTTAATAAAGTTTTAAAGTAATCCTGGTGTAAAGATGAAAGTGTATGTTTATGAACTCAAACTGAATTTAACTCGATGTTGAGTGATAATGTACAAATGTACTTTATTTTTTTGTAATATACAAACTGAAGTTCCATGTTGCCTTATATTTTAAAAAAGCAGAAAATTTCTTGCCCTGAAAAATTATATTTTCAATATCAACTTAAGACATTGTACTTCCCCTAACGTATTTCTTTCACCTATTTTTTTTTGTACATGTGTATAATTTTTATTTTTGAAAATATATTTTTAATTCTATTGTATATCAGTATTTAAAATTTGTCCAGATGTTTTTCTGGGAAGTATAATTTTTTTTCTTTATTATTTGTTCTCTTAAATGAATCTCCTTCTGACCATAATGTTTTTTTTTTCTTATGTAAATTACGCTTCCTCGCAAATGTTTCATTGACTTTATTTAGAACGTTCAATTAAATTTTCACTCGAAAGGTTTCTGTTTCTCCTCAGTACCATTACCCAGTTCAACCCACATTTGCAAGTGGCCTGATGCAGCATCAATAATAAAAAGATGATGAACTTCGAAATTGAATGTCAAAATAATAATAGCCTTCCCAACCTACGACCGTATTCTTCGTTATTTATTTCGTTGGTACCTTTTTCTAATTTCTAAGGGTCGAGAGGTATACGCTCGTAGGTAGTCGTTAAAGTCCCTTGTACCTTTTGCCGAGCCCAATGAGGGATTGGTCGAAAGCGGCACAAGAGAGAGAGAGATGGCAAGACCCACCGACCGGTTCTCCAAGAGTCTAAGACCTTCGGCGAGCCAGTGTTACGTAGAACCAGGTCTGGTGAACGTCGCGCACTTTTGGTTCCTCGGCTTCTTGCTTTCGAAACGGTTAAAAGGATTCGCGCCATCGTTAATGCTCGTTTTACTTAAGCGGATACGCCAACCGTTTAGAGGAAACTCAAAGGATTACCCGCTTAAGGATTATTCATACATGTGTGGTGTTTACGCTGTTGTTGTTGTTGTTGTTGGAATTTTCGCGATATGTACCTAACGTGTTTTGATGTTCACCTTTCTGTGATTACTGTGCTTGTTTCAGTGACGTTGGTGGTATCGGAAGAAGTGAGCAGGGACACGAGAGAGGGGGAGGATGTAAAATTGGAGTGCAGATTTCCCCCGCAATCGTCGAGGGATACTTTGACCTATTATTGGACGAAGAATAACAAACAGACGCACGACAGCGTCGCAATTGGAAACGTCCCCCTAGATACCAATTATAAGTGAGTGTTTCTCTTTAATTTAAAAAATTTTTGACACTTTCTCTCATTAGTATCTTGAGTATCAGCGAAAATTATTTTTGCTGCTTTCGACAGGGCTTATGCAATTAGGAAGAGATTTTATGTGACTCGGAAGTCGATTCGTTATTACTGTAACAGACTTATTTCGATTGTTACAACACTATTAATAATTTCATTCAAAAATAGAAAGTAAGATCAAATCAATAACATCATCGAAGTATTTGTTAGCATTTTATTACATACGGTGAAGATTTTTATTCAATTGTTAAAAAGAGAATTAAAACAAAACGTATTCGAGCCAATACGGGCAGGCTAAATTTATATGTTTCAAATTTAAAAAATAAAATGTGAATTCATGGTATTATACGGTTTTTTTATAAATTGTTTCATACACATCATAGATTATTAATTTCAGCTAAATTTCTGAATCGAATATAAAAATCTAATATGTAATTTGAAGAAAAAAAGGTATTTTTTTAACCACATAGTCAAAGGCGCGCTTCAAATCACATTTTTCTAAAATCGTAATAATGGTTATAAAAATATCATAATACCAAACACAAATTCTAAATTTATACTTAAAACGGAGTATTTTTTATTAATAAAAGTCTATTATACTTACTAAATGTAACTGTTTTAAAAAAGCTAAAAGAAAAGTGGTTCTTAGCTTATGAGCTACTGCTGACAGAGCTACTGCATTTCTGTTAATTGATCTCGTATTGTAATTGAATTACAATTAAATTTACTCTAAATATTAATATTTTTTCACTAGATAGTCTCGCTAGAATAATGAGAAAATAATTATATACACTGCAATTTGTGTAATTGAAATATCCCAAAATAACTCATATTGTTGGTTTTAGTATCGCGTTGTAAAAAAATAGTAAATTTTTCTTCAATTAAACAACTCAATATTATAAATAACTAAAATTAAATCAGTTATATTTAAACAACTTTTCAAAAAAACCGACAGAAAATATTTAATAATTTGGAGGCTGCGCGGCCGCGCGACCACCAAAATTTTAAACGGCGCGCTTATTCTTTTTAAATTTTGGTGGATGATTTACTCTTTAAAATTATATATATATATTATTATAAATTATAAATCATACGTAACAAATGATATAAATTATTAAATTTAATTCATGTTGCCTGCTTTTAATCGAACCATAATGAAGCCGTTCGCGTTAAAATAATTAATGTAACATGTTTTACCTTGCAACAATTACACCGATTATACAACCATTATTTTACTAAAGCTTTTACAAATATCAAGCTTAATCTATAAATAGTAAAGATAATAATAATAATAATAGAACATTTAGTTAGACAACAGTATTTAAAACTGAAAATTTTTTAAATAAAATATAATTTTAATGGATGTGAACTTTATATATTTGAATCTACGGTAGATTTTCTCTCACATAAAAAGTTGAAAATAGCACAACAAAATAAATTTTGATTATGGAAACGCCAATGCTTTTACTGTATTTCATACATCTTTATTAGGCATTATTTGCAAAACACGTTTCGAAAATTTAGTTTTATTATTACAATAAATTACCACACGAGTTGTTAAAAAAGTTTGTTCAGATTTATTTTTCCGTCATTCGTTATAATTTATGATTCTTCCTCACATGTTATCACTATCACTGCTTTCTCATTTTCTTTTTCAAATTATATTTGTAATTCTTAACGAGCTGAATTTGTTACGATATTTTTTATTTGGCGTTTTTAAACGTACCTCTTTGTTACTATTACAGATTTTTTTTATCTTGCGAATTTCAACACGCACAACATTGCCATTTTTACTTTGTGTCATCATTTTTAAGCACGTACACCGGTTCAAGACATTTTTTTTATCTGCAAACTAATGCGAAAAACAGTTTCAAATTCGAACCAACCCGTACCTTTACATATTCTCATGTCGCCCATTCGTTTAACCTAACCGGCTTGGCAAAATGATAAGTGTATTTGCAACTATAAAATTTAAATTCAGACTAAGTTTTGACTTTGCAGCGAGATAAAAGTCCCTTTGACGGGGTTACGTAACGATCTCTCGTACTTGCGAAATTTTTCTACTTCACTTCGGGCCCAACGTGTACAGCAATTGGTGCCGAAAATGCTCTAAGGACAAGGCCGTACAACAAAAAGGGATATCTACGTTATTAATTGGAAAATCACGCGGTTACAAACATTAAATCAATAATTATAATAAGGAATCTGAATTATAAAATTTCAGTAATCAGTGTTCAATTAAACTTACAAGTTAGATATTAAGACTAGCATTACATGAGGTTGTTAATTTTCAATTTTTATTGTAAATAATGTTTTTGAAGAAATTATGTTAATTATATAATTATAGTTAATAGCATATTTAATAGAAATTTAAAAAAAACTACAACACAAGTTATAGACCTACCTCTCTTCGATTTTGAACATCGACCATCCCAAATCATTTTTTGTTGAAACAACACCATCATTAGATAGACTAAAATTTAAAAACATTTATTTTCAAAAAAGGTGAAAGGAAAGATTTTAAAACTTTTGTGTTTATTTATGAATTTTGTTTTTATGTGTTTCTTTTCAATATGAATTTTCCAGAGAAAATAAGTATTTATATAAAATAAGTAATATAAAAACGATTTTAAATTTATCAAGTACCTTAAACTCATCCTAGGATGTATTAATTTATAAATTGTATTGGCTTCAAGTTTGTTATTTTCTTTATTTTAATTTTGGCGTCCGATTCATATTTTAATTATTTAATTAAATATTTTTTCCCAATAGTAATACTATAAAAAATATATTTTCACCATTATTATAATACATACAATCAAAATATCATCAGAAAATGTATCAGAAGATTTAAAAACTTATGAATTATAAAAAAATATTTCTTTATGTACAATATTGTTGAATGCATATTCTAATCGATTTTTTTTTAATTTATAAACGAATCATTCACTAACCAATCTTTGGCAAAATCCCAGCGAACTGTAATGATTTCCTTTCTTACAAATAATTGAAATTTTCTTATCAATAAATCAGTCAATTTAACTAAATAATTAATTATTGTCGATTGAAAGTCGGTGAATTTCTACCGTGAGATTATTTCCCAGATTAATAAACTTCTAAGTAAGTTGGTAGCATAAAATAATTTGAATTCGAATATGGAGGTCGAAGTAACTGTACACAAATTAATGTTGTCGAGTCAATTAATTCAGTAAAAACGTAAGAAATTATTCTGCATATATAAAACATTGTATCCTGTTCCAAATAGGATTTTTACCAAAAATATTTACAATTTCGTTTTTTTTTTAGAGAGAACCCCAAGTGAAAGAATTCATAATATGAATTTAGATTTTTGGATTGTGAAATAAAAATTCATATATAAATTTATTATATGTAATTAGTTATTTAAATGATCGCCCCTTTATAAAAATACAAACAAAAAAGAATAATAAATAAACAAATAAATAACTATATGCGAAAATTTCAGGGTTTGGTTTAGGGTATTATTATATCAACTTGATTGGAAAAAGTTTTGAATCACTTTCTATTTTTTTATGAGAATTTGTGGTTACGTTTCAATATTGCAATAACAACGATAACATTTTATCGTTAGACCAAATCAAGCAATTTAACATTTTGAAAAAGGCGAAGATGAAATATTTTTTACTATTGACAAAGTGTCTGCATTTCTGTTTGTTCTACCCATACAGTGATTTGGTTAATAAAAGTGCAAATTAGTTTTTATTAGATACATATAATTTTATTGTCACTTTTCCGGAAAAGATTGGTGAAAGAAAATTTTTTAAGTACAAATTAATGTATCCTTAACAGAAAATATCCTTTTTATTAACAATACTATTATGCTTTATGCACTTATTAAATTTAACATTTTAAAAAAGGCCAAGAGAAATATTTTTATCTAGACAAAGCATCTGCATTTTTATTTATTCATCCCGTACTGTGATTTGGAAAATAAAAATGCAAATTTGTTTTTACTAAATACATTTAATTTAATTATTTAAATTGTATTTGAAGTTCAGTATTAAGGACTAAATGTCGCGAACATTTAACGGAATTCCCCGTGGAAAAATCGAGGGGACAACATTGGCGGCAATTGGTGTTGGAAATGTTAGAGGATAAGAATTTTATTAAAAATGTATGGTTGTTGTACAGCATCTCACGTAGAGTATTGTACCTTCTGATGAATGGTGATGTACGTGAGGGAAATGCCAACTTCGGTAACTAACTATAGTTGAGGAAACACTTCTTATTCGTTTATCTGTTTCTGTTTGTGGCATTTATTGAATTCAAATTAACGTTAGTGAATGCACTTTCAAACATTCCGTTTCGTTTAACAACCAAAAGGTGTTCGCACAAAACACAAAGCAGCAACAAAACAAAAAATATACATCGCAAATGAAACAAAAATGTGGTTTTAGATTTTTACTACTGTAAAATATTTGTACGTTTATAAAAATATGTTTCAAAAAAGGGTGATTCATTTTCTACCGATGTTATTTTCTTGTGTGATGTTGATGTTTGATGAAGAAATTTACGTTCCCTGGAATATCCAAATTTTATTGTTATTCCTACCAAAGATTGAAAAGACGCACATGATTCAAAAAAATTTAAAAGTAAAGTTATAATAGTTATATTTCACATGTGCAATAACTTAGAGCAAGCTACGATTTTCTAATAATTTAACGATTTAAACTTTATGAGATCGAATATAGAAAAGACAGTACAATATTTCTAACACCCTTTTTATAAGTTTTCAAAGCCAAAACCAACGTGAGACCTTTTTTTCAAACACTCTCGATATTTTAATAAAATGTGTTTCCACGCTAAATAATCGCGTAAGATTAAGTTAATTACCTCGAATGATGCTAGACTCAATATCTAAAATTCCAATAGATTAATTATAATGCTTACAGATGAGAAAAAACCACTAATATCAGAAATGTAACTTATCTTAAATTACTGCGTATTTTGGTAGTTGTCGTAGATTTTGTAAAAACACGCATGGGATTTAAATTTTCCCTCGAAACGCTATTTATCATGGTCTAATGAAAAGCGGGAAAGTTTTCATGAAAACTCTTCTTAAAAAACACAGTAATCATTTTAGCGCAATAATAATTATCGGTTTCCTTTAAAACTCATATTTCACACGCTACTCCCCGAACTTTGTAAATGGAAACTTTACTGCACTTCATTTCCTCGAAATTATAAAGGTACTTATTTCGTTTCAACGCTCGCTTATGTACCAATATCGATTAAGTACGTGAAAAATTGAAAGAAAAAAATTATGTTTCATAAAATGTCGCGACCTATTTTCACTCTTTTTTTTTTCTAGTTGTTACTTACGAGAATTCTTTTCAGATAAAAAAATTTCCCATAATGCAGGACCTTTGACATCGATCAATATTAAAATAGGATTCATAAGGACGATCCTTATTTCTACGATAAATACTTCAACCGGAATAAAAAAACAGAAGACCCTGAAAAGAAATCGGTCAGAGACTTTTTCGCGTACAGCCCAATTTCTCAAGGGCTCACTCAATTTTATCGCTGTTTGTTTTTGTTGGTAAAACATTCTTTTTCTTATACAAAGTATTATTTTTATATTACGAAGCCAAAATAAAGGTTCAGAAACGCCGGAAAAGCTAGTAAAAAATTATCATATAAAATACTAATAAAAAGTAAAACCATTGAGACATTCTTGCAGCCCGGAGATTGAAGAAAATCAAGATGCGGAATAAAACATAATTAGAATAATAAATAATTTAATACGCTGAGTAATTGATATTTAGGGGAAAAAAATTACTCGTTACAAAATTACTCGCGAAAAAATCTCTGAGCTTCATTTTCTTAAAACACTTACTTCGGGCCATCTAAGAAATAAATGGTAAACTGAGTCGTTTCAGAATCGTTTTGTCTATTCAGAACAATTGCAGAACGAAAATTACCCAATTTTCAATTTTTTAAACGATTATCTCCAATTTTATTTTGTTTAGGGAGTGTTTAGAAGTATTTTTTGTATCTAGAACGAGTTTAGGCTATTTAGATTTATTTAGAACGAATTAAAGACAGTTTCGTTTATCTAGAATGAGTTCAAAAACGTTTTGCTTATCCAGAACAAATTCAGATCAAAAATTGGGTTATTGTGACCTATTAAGTGCATATTTTTAAATTCAATTTAACTAATAATAAACTACTTAAATTTAAGTTTTACAATTTCATATATTCGCAGATTGAATTGTTAAACTTTTCGAAGCGAGAGAGTGAGAAATAATGATAAATTAAACAATTTATTAATTATAATAAAATTTTACCAGTTTCTCGTTACTTGATTGGCAGAAAATGTTACTTTGCTGTTTTTACTAATAACTATTACTTTATGAATTGGAGCTTTTATAAATAGTGGTAAGATTAGTAGATATTGCCTGGTTAATTAGTATATTGTGATTGCTAATTGATTTTTATTGATTAGTTACAATAGAACGTGAAAAATGTTTTTCTAACTCTAGATAGAACCCCGGTACTAGTACTACTAGCAACTCTCTTCTTCGATTACATTTATTTTGTCTTATTAACAATAAAACACATGCGTTGACACTTATTTTTCAAAACGTAAACAATTTTAACTACAATAAACTATTGTATATGAACCGATCAGACAGGTATTTATTTTGAAAAAAAAAGAATCTAGTGATCGTCAATATTGAAGCATAATTCCGAAGTTTAGGTGACCCGTACTTAGTAATCAGCGATTGTAATTAATGAGAGGGAAGATCGGGTTTTATGCGATTCGAATATAGAGCTCCACAATAATAATTAATCCACATGGAAAATCAGCAGATACCGGAAACTGGCGCTCCTGACTTGATAACTCAATCTGTTCGGCAAAACGGGAAATGCTGAGGTTTGAAACCCCGCACACGGATTAATTGAGGCGCTATATGTGAGGGAGGAGGGAGTGTTTATTGTCGTTTGTCTCCTTTGTGGCATGTATTATAGTGATGTGACATAACACCGCTGTTTGATAACAATTGTAATGTTACAGGACAGGTGGACTGAACTGTCACTGGCAAACGCGCAAATCACTCACTTGTCGCTTTTCAATAAATTCATTACAACTACAACGTTTAAACAGTTGCAATTTATAATTTATTCATTTTCCGAACAAAAGTTTTTCATTCCGTCGAAATTTTGTTTGCTTTAAATTTATGTTAAACGAAAATGTTTCGTTTCTGACCAGCGGCACTTCGATTAATCTATGGATATTCCCTAAATTACGTTCGGAAAATTTCGCATTTTATTTAATTATTGAATTGCGTTTTCCTTAATATTAAACTTAAATAATTAATTTCTCTAGAGTTTCCGATTGCTTCTAATTAGTTTCATCGACGAAAACCGCCTCCGTGAAAGTTTTCCCGGCGATTACTCCGCAAACAAATGAATATTAATCGGCAAAAAGTTCCATATAATCCGGCGTTTCGACATTCTTTCTTCTCCCAAAACAAGCCATTACATTTGCTCATTACATAAAAAGTTATAAATAATATTGTTACGAACGTACGTACAGAGATTTAATTAAAGTTCCACCTGTACATAACATTTTCCAAATTGTCATATTTACTATTTATTTAATATTGCGTGACCGAAAGTTAAGGGACAAGGTCGCGATCGGATAACAAATAAACATTTTTGTTAGAATCATCAAAATAAATAAACATTGGGGTCTTAAATTACATAACAAAGAGACCGGTCTGTAATTACATATATCAGATTTAACTCCATATTCTAAAATAACATTGAACTAAAACAATTTCTTTTCAGTATTAACTACAAAGTAGAAAAGGGAATTTACGATCTGCTCATTTCCAACGCCAGTTACGACAGAGATAACGGAAAATTTGAGTGCAAAGTAAAAGCAGGAGGTTCCGGTATCAACCTTCACGTTCAGAAATACAGTTTGACCGTTCTTACTTCGCCCCAAGTTCCCCAAATATCTCCCAGCGCCTTCATCACCGTCACCGAGGGAAAGAAACAAGAAATCACCTGCTCCAGCATCGGCGGATCACCGGATCCAGAAGTTAAATGGTACAGACAAGGTAAGAGCACATTTGAAGCGGTTTTCTTCAGGAGGTGAGATGCGCACATTTACTCAAAATACTCAACGAAATTAGAGGGGAAACACATCCAACCTCCTGAAGAAAGCGCTTATGTTGAGAATTATATCAAAAATGAAATAATAATCCTCCAGATACAAATACGCTTCATTGCCCCAATGACCACTTAAATTATTCCTGCTGCAATTTGCCGCCAGTAAATTAAATCTTTGTTATCCTATTACGGGAATTAAACTAAATTATAGATTAATATGCTTTATATTATCGCATACTTAATCTTGCATAGTTAGCTAACTAGATAAACACAATGCAATTATCTAATTGATGACTATTTAGGGATAACGTTGACGACGTCCCGACCCAATTCGAATACGAACTTGTTGGACCATTAGCGACTACGGCTTATTTACTCCGAACGTCTGATTATTATTCCGAAGCCCCATTTATTCTGAAATCAATGAATATCAAAGTAAATGAGCGGCGTAGTTGAACTACCCCTATAATACTCCCCACTACTTCGTGGTGACCGGAAACGATTTTCCTAAATTCGGATCCACTTTCACTTAATTTGTTCCACTTTATTAGACGAGATTGTCTGTTAGTTTGTCAGTTGGTGAACTGGATTGGCTTACGTTCAATTATCGGAGATGTTCTTCCAATTCAGGTGTGTTATGTATATTAACGTACGTGTGGGTTTAGCAAACTTTATTTACAGGAAAACTTCACGAATTAATCGGCAACAACGTGAAACTTGCCACTTCATTTTTTTTTATTCGTCCTCGATTAAATATTTCTCATATTAATCAACCACAAAGCAGGAAACCTTAACACAATTGCTGAAAGTTTGACAGTTTCCAAACATTACGATAAACAAAAATGTCCCTAATTATTAGTAAATTTTTGACCATTATGTAACGATTTTGAAATCTATTATGAGAGACCGGATATCTTCCAACAAATATCATGTTCATCGATTAGGTATTTATTAAATTATATAAATTTTTGTTATTTTGCAACAAAATATATTTAAACAACTCTTTTAATGTGGAAAATTGTTGATGTAATGAATTTGCATCATATTATAACTGTTTTCTGTTAGTATTTGAAATAAAATATAAATTAGAAAAAATAGTATCAAAAGTTAAATTAAGAAAGTTTTAAAGAATTAAAAATTAACAACTAAAGTTTGTTTGAGGCAGACTGAAGTATAAAACCTGCATTTTCATATTAAGCAATGAAAAAACATGTTTTATGATTTAGATTCAGGACATGGTAAATCACTATTAATAAATAATTTACGAACAGGAATTTCTTGTATTCTCTGGTTGAAAAAACTGAACATTTCACTTCACCGACTTTACTAATAAACAATCATGTTGTTAGATCGTATATAAAATTAGGTACCTGTAAAATTACAAATCTAAATGTGTCAAAATTATTTTCTTAAAAAGTAACCACATCCTGGTAAATAAAAGTGCCATAAAATTAGTTAAATTACTTAACTGTGACATGAATGGGTTTTCTTGAGTGATAAGAAATAATATTTTCAAGTCTCCACTGATGCTGGTAAATAATTTTCTCGTTTATGGTTGACATATTTCGAAAGTAAAACAATTTTTAGCGTTGGCGTTTTGGAAAATACCAAGTGTTATGTTTTTTTATTTTGATAAGTTTAATGTTTATTATTTGTTTAATATTTGGCACAGTAGTCAACAGTTAAGTTGGGTTATTCTGCCTTGTCTTGTATAAACATGCAGGAAGCAGTGAACTTGGTCAATGCAACAAAATCCTTTGAGTATTATAGACCACCAGATTTAGTCCCCACTGACTATTATTTTTCTAAAACTAGAAACTCGCCTATTCTGGTCTAATATCGACCTAATTTGAGTAGAGAACGTCACTCGTACCAGAACTATTTAAAATGATAATAAGTGTAGTTAGTTTAGTGTTCGGAGACGAAAATTAAATCCTCGGCGTACAATGTTTCGAGAAGTTTTTATGCCTCTAAGGGCAACTCGCCGGTGTCGAGTTTCAGTATTAAACCCTCTTTTAGTTCATTTTTATGTCCATTCCTAAAAAGCCGCCTCCATTCCTACTTGTAAACCCCTTAACTTGATGAGATAAGAAGGTTAAGAGAACCAGATTTAACTTCGCCAACTGAAAGCAAAATAATGTAGACAGTTGGCGCAGAAAATAAACTCTTTCCTTTATTACGCCTCATTCGGGACTAAAAAATATAACACGAAGTTCGGAAAATTGGTTTACTAGGTCGCCCGGAAGAAAAACGTCGCTAGTTTCGCACTTCTTTTAACTTAATTTATCGATTTTAATAGTTGCCCGTTAGTTTATTTAGTTACTAAATCGTCTTCTTTAGCTGTAACGTTAATAAAAAATATTCCCTACTGTCCTAAAAGATTTGTTTTTTTTTTCGCGTCGGTCGGTATGTGAATGTGATTCAATACGACATTTTTAATCTAGTTCTATGGAATTTGAGTCGAAACGGTTTGAAATGGAAATTTATTCTGCTTCCTATAGAATGTGCTTAGAGTAAGTATAACATAGCACTCTTTTGAAATGAGATTGCTGGCGTAGTAAAATTTTATCGTCTGTTAAAGTAATAGTTTTATTTCTTTCAACCATTTTAGGGCGTTAACTAATTATAAATAGCCGTTAAAACTAGGCGATTACAACAAAATTATTATCGAGTTAATTTTATTTAACGAAATAATTTGGAAAACGGGAAAGATTCCTTGAACATCCGTCATATTTTTTGTCTATATTTTTAAATTAGCACGATTTGTTTTGGAAATTGCTTTAATATGCGGCGAAACAACAATAAATATATAAAACGTTGACATATGAGGAAATTGCCACATCATTTTTGTGTAGCAAGAGTAAGAGTTCGGAAATAAATCGCTTGCCAATATTTTCAACTAAGAGATACCGAGAAAACACCAGTAGCGAAGACGTTTTATTTTTGCGCGGGACTGAACTCAAAAAATATTTTATGCAGATTGGTGTAAATTTACAAATTATTAAACTCAAAACAGTCATAAAATGTACAACAAAATAGAATAATTTAATAAAATATAGATAATATAAAGTGAATAAGGGAGATTGATTTTCAATAAATATTTTGTGGATTCATAAACATTTCATTTTCTGTGGATATTTCTGGCCTGCCCTGTATACGATTTTTCATCACAAATTAGGGATCCAGTTAACTTTGACATCCTGCTTTAATAAAAGGAACCTGGAAACACTTTTGAGTCATTGTAGTGAAAAAATCAAAAATTTTGTTCCAAAAATCTGTCAAATTGACAAGTACTCTAGTGCTAACTTATACTATAAAAGAATACAGAATATAAAAGGAAATATAGTTGCTTCAATTGTTCCTGAGTTATTAAATTTCTGATGGGATCCAGTAGGTGACACAATTTCCTGATCAAGAAATCCTACAGATTTTGTGATTAAGAAATTTGAAAGTGAAATTAAATAATAAAAGAAAAATTAATTAAAAAGTCCAACAAAAGAAATTTAAAATATTGTGACATTTAACAAAATAATTTTTTTTTATTTGAACGTATAATTAATGCCGATTCATAATAATTAACTTAATTTAATCGGAATAAAAAAATTGCTAATATTATTATATTATTTTTTTTACTAAACAATTATAAATCAACAATGATTGATATGATAATTTTATAGAAATGAAAAATACTTACTCTTTAAATGTATTTCAAGGTATAACTTATTATTTATTTTACTTGAAATATCTGTATTATTCAACAAATAATTGAATTCCATGATATCAGTTGCAGGTAAATAAGAAATGCACTGTTGCCGAAGTTAAAATTAATTACAATTGGCCCGATTTATCATCATAAATTATTACATCAGAATATATAAATTGGATAAAAATAATTACTAATTACTTACGCCGATTCTAGAAGAAAATCAACCTTTTCCCATGCAAAATTCCATAAAAAAGTATAAAATCGATCGATTTTGTTCTAGATCCAGTGCAGCTAATTTACTCTTTTCTACTTCTAATTATTATTTAAAAAATATGCATTTAACGTGTTACGCCACTGCACAAAATAATTCTGTCCCCAAGATGTCTGTATAAAAATAAGTAATCTTCCAGAAAATTATATTTCAATTGCTTCCGCCACAACAACGATTTGAAAAATACCAGAAAATTGAAGAATCCAGTAAACACACGAAAGGAGAAAAATCTAATCTCACAAAATGTTTTATATCTGACCAGTATTAAATTGGGCCATGAATAAAAACATTTACACATTTATTTATTATATACATTTATATATACATTAATGCTATGTTGAAAATCAGTTATTAAACATAATATGATAACTTTAAAACGATGTATTATTAGACCCATTTTTCAAAATGACGCCCAATAGTCATTTCAAGCGTTTCGGCTGCCATTTTCACATAAAAAAAGCTTAAACTGTATATTTGAACTTGTAAACATAGTTTTAAATAAAATTGGCTTGTTCAAAAAAGATCTAATGTACGAGATACGACAGAAATGATAAAAAAAATAACTAAAAATAAATTAAAGCCAGAAGGAGGTTAGATAAAAAATGAGTTATTACTCGACTCTAAATATAGTTAATCGGGTTTTCTATATGCAGTGAAAACAACTAAAAATAAATTGCTAAATAGCGTGAAGGGAACTGCAAATTATAAATAAAGCAAAGTTTACATTGTTCTTTGGATGAGATTATTCGAAAACGTGCCGGAAAAATATCGACGTTTAGACGTTACGGTTGTAAAAGTCGATTACAAAACGATATGTAACTAAAGTTAAACCATTATTGTTTCTATTTTTTTTTCAGCATTAGTGTATTTGTAAAAGCTCATAAAATAAATAATCGCTTTTAAATGCCCGCCGCGGATACGGTCTTAAATTTCAATAAAGGAAAACCGAGTTGAGTGACCTTTTCAAAAGCCATTAGATATTATTTTTGCAAGTTTTGTGTGCAGATTATTTTGCAACAATCTTTAGCGAGAATAATTATTGCTCAATACCGCAGTTGTCCAATATAGTGTAATATTTTAGATTAGAAACATTTAAATTATATTGAAGGACGGTTCAGATCTTTGACTTATTATTAATAATATAAAAGAAATTATAATGTAATTATAATTTCATTAAATTTACAAAAATATTCAATAATAATGTGTGTGCAATAATTTAAAATATGTTAAAGTGATAAAGTATACTTTTAACATTAAGCATGTAACACAATAATTTCTCTAATTAATATTTGTAAATTACAATTTTTATTATTTCTAACCTTTAGAGATAATTCTTTGTCAATGGATTAAATTTTTATGGAACTTGCATAACCTTAAAATTTAATTTTCCCGCCTGCGGTCGACATATTTCAAAAGTAAAACGATTTTTAACGTTGACGTTTAGAAAATATCACGTTTTATATTTCTCGTTGATTTGATGATTTTATTTTACCCCATTTTGAAGTCTAATCACTAGAAATTCAATATGGCGAAACCATAATCAAACCACACGTTTTTGTTTCTAACATCCTTATTTTAAAGAACGTTTCGATTAATTTTTGTATGGTGGGCCAAAAGATGACTTTGAAGAGACACTAAACGAATTTATTAATAAACGTCATCGTAAATCTTGAACAAATAATAAATTTGGTTAGGGCAAATTTTATGCGAACGTAAATTCAAATTAAGTGTTACTTAGACAGAAAGTTCCAACTTTATATCTTGGTTCTAAGGATACACATTTGACACCATTGGCTCCGTATTCCTTCTATATTCAAATTTATGTGAACCATCAAAATTTAATGGAATTTGGATGTTTCACGTTTGAGGCGGCGCGGCCCGGCCCGCTCACCTGCCCGCCATCCATACGTTTTCGTCGTTTATATGTGTGTACAACTCTGGATAAATATGAAGAGTTAATTAAGGGCTACTGCTTTTATGTTATAACCTCGAATTAGGTAAGTTAATTTACACGCGGAAAATGGATTGTTTACACAAAAAGATACAATTAGAGTAAACTTATCGTTTAGGTCGGAACTTAAAACAAGATTTACCTCAACGTTGAGCATTATTTTATCTTGCTGTACAATTTTCATCCAAAAGTACATTTCATTACGGTTATTCCAGAAACGAACGAAAATAAAGGAATTTTCTCAACATACATAATATTTTCAAGTGTTCACGCTAATGCTGATCCGTAACCATCATTTTATTATTTTTTATTTTGATTTTTTTTGATAAATTCAGAACTGATTTGATCATTTAAAATATGTCTAGAACTATTTTGTTTATCTAGAATAAATTCTGAACGAAAATTGGTTAATTGTGAACTATTAGCGCGTATATTTTTAATTTTAATTTGTTTAAAGTGAATTTAGAATTGTTTTCAACGTTCACAGTGAGTTCAAAATATTTTAGCTTACTTAGGAGCAAGTTCAGAACCGTTTTACTTAACCAGAACAAGTTCAGAACAATTTCAATTTGAATTTTTTTTATAACGAGTTTAGAACTGTTTCACCCAGAACAAATTCATTGCGAAATATTTAAACGCGTATTTTTCATTTTAATTCGATTACAGAGAACAAAAGTATTTTTCGTATCTAGAATAATTTCAGAATATTTTATTCAGAACCCTTGTTAATTATCCAGAACAAAAATTGGTGAATTGTGATACATTTAAATGCACATTTTCAATTTTAGTTTGTTAGCGAGAGTTCAGAAATATTTTTCGTATCTGGAACGAGTTCAGAATATTTTGGAGTACGTAAAGGGAATTTAGGTTTTTCTTAATCTAGAAGAAGTTTAGAATTTTCTTGTTTATCGAGAACTAGTTCATAATGAAAATTGATTAAGTGCCAACTAACAAACAAAAAGGCATATTTCCAATTTTAACCTGTTTATAAGGAGTTCGCATTTGTTTTCCATATCTAGATTCACGAAAGCGCATATTTTAAATTTGAAATTGTTTAGAACAAGTTACACACAAAAATTGAACGATTAAAAAAAATTCTTACGGCAAATTTGATAAATACGGAACATATCCGATTAACTACTTTTGGTACAACAAAAACAAAAATTAAGCCATTAAACGCCGATTTAATTAAATACCCATCTTTAACTTTTGAATGCATTTCAACACAACAAAAACAAAGTTTGTATACAATAATCGGATCCATCATATCAATATCAGTTTTTATTTTAATTACTTAATTTAAGTTGCATCGATGCGGAAAATCCTCCATTTAAAGAAGAGAGAAAAAATTATTTATTTACATCTTTATACGGCATTATAACAAGGAAATGTCCTTTATGAAAATTTTCATTGGCTCCAAATCTAACCGTTACGATATTTTCTTGGGGTCTGGTAATCCCGGTATTAATGTGGGGCATGGGACAATGACGTCATCATCCTATATATACAGAGAGACATTTCGTGTTTAATGTGCGACCACTAATAAACGGCGAACTAGGCAAGTAATAACAAGGGACCCAGAAACTTGGAATAGACGTTTTAAATCCGTGTTGACATCGTTTAAAGGGAATGCGTGCGACCCTTCAAATCCCGCTCCCTTTCGAATTAAATTTCGGATCAATTAGAGACGACCGTTTTTTTTTTTTATATAAAATATAAAACAGCGGTTCCCGAGGTCCCGGGTTCGAATCTTGGCACGGGCACGGATGTGTTTTCGCTTGTTCGAGGGCCGATAAAAAATATAAAAAAGTGGTTCTCAACGTATCCAATTTTACATGGTCCCATAGGAAAAATATTTTCTCTAATTTGAAGTTTTAATACAGATCTGAAAGGATATAAAATCGAAAAAAGCGATTATTAGTGATATTCTGGGTTCGGAGCATCATTGAAATTTGCGATTTTTGTTGTACCAAAAGTATTTAATCGGATAAGTTCCATATATTTTGCTGTCAAAAAATGTTGATTTCCTCATTCAATCCTTTTTGAATTCCAGTATGTTTCTGAACGAAATGAAATTGTTCTAAACTCGTTCTAGATAAACAAAATTGTTCCGAATTCGCATAAAACAAGCCGGAATATTCTGAACTCGCTCTAGATATACAAAACAGTTCTGAACTGGCTCTAAACAATTTCAGATTTAAAATATAAACTTTAATAAATAACCTATTGTTGTTCCGAACTTATTCTCGCCATAAACCAAAATAATGTGAACTTACTTTAGATGCGAAAAATACTTTTGAACTCTTTCTAAACAAATTAATATTGCAAATTTGCACGGTAATATTTCGCAATTTTTACTGTGGATAAGCAAAATGGTTCTGAATTCGTCCTGAGTAACCAAAACATTTCTAACGATTCGTATCAATTACACGTGCTCTCATATGAAAAATACTTTCTGTAATTTGAATCTTTAATACAAATCTGTAACGAAATAAAATTTAAAAAAAACGGTTGATTATGATATATTCCGGACTCGAAGTTTAATTGAAATTTTCAATTTTTGTAACGATCATTGCGATTTCAATACGAAAATATGGTTATATGAAAAAAATTATCGATGCATTCTTAATATGCTGCACTATTTTGAGAGCAAATAACTACATTTGGTATATATTCGATATATTTGGCCAATTTTGCTTTCGATGTTTGTTTACTCGTTTAAAATTGTGCTATTTTCACCTGTAATTTGACTACGGTATATAAACACAATTATCTTGAACTTAATGAAATGAAATATTTCGGAATTCCTGCATTTAACTGAAAGAGAAACGAAATCTGGAACTGAAAGAACCAAAAAAATGGACGCTTTAAAAGGCTCGGTAGTGAGAGCAACTTTAACGATATTTTCATAACGAGAAACGATAAAAATTAAATTAAACTTGCAGGTAATGAAATTTCAAAGCAAATGAAGGAAGGCAGGTATTATTTCCTTCGTTGAAAATGTTAAATTGTAAAGCAAAAACGACAAAGGAGAGACACTGTATAATTGATTCAACTGAAATGCTGCGGGCCGAAACGTAATGCTTCATTTTAAAAATCAGGTCAATTTATGAAAAGCGCAATTGCATTAAGAAATTAACTCGTCAAAATGCATTTTTCACAAAACATTTTCATTCTAATTGGAATTTTCTATTAAATACGTGAATTTTTGATAAATGTATTTGTTGTGATAATTTGATGAAACCACAAAACAATATATTTTTTAATTATTATTTTATTGGTAATAATAAGGGTCATAAAGTTAAACCTTTTTTTAACAATAGCTACATTTAAATTACAAATATTAATAAATAAAGGTAGTTATTTTGATTTTTATTTCCCGAATTCTATTGAAATATATGCATTATTCGCATTATTAAAATCAAAGCTTGTAATAATTTCATAAATAATAATGTACGTAAAATAATGAACGAAATAAAAATTATATTACAGAATCTGTTATACGTTATATTGAAAATCAACAATAGAAATTCTTTTATAAATATACTAGTTCACCTTGCCTGTCTAATAAATTATCGCTTTCATTTCTCGTTAATATTTTAAATATTACTAATTACTAATAATATACAAATAGTAATAGGAAACATTATGAAATTTTATATTTATATTTTAATTGAGCAACTTTCACAGTTTAGTACTTGGTTCAAGTTTAAAATAATTATTTAAAGCCATGCACATGGAAGGCAAAAGATTCACAAAAATAAATACATTAAAAATATTAAAAACTAGGATAACAAACTAATGATAAATCTAGATGATATTCTGAAAATTTAAAGACATTTTTATATAATTTGTTCAGAACCAAAATCGATTTTGTTTATTCAGAATAAATATTGAATAATTCTGAATTATTAAAACTCATATCTTTAATTCCAATTTGTTAAATGCTAATTCTGATCTCTGTTTTCTTTATGTTAAAGCGATTTCAGAAAATTCTGGCGTATTTGGAGCAAGTTCAGAACGGTTTTGCCGGCCTAAAATAATTTCGGAACCGTTTTCCTTAACCATATCAACGAAAATCGTTCAACTGAAAAATATTCAAGGCCGTATTTTTAATTTTAATTTATTTAGTGCCAAGTCAAAATGTTTTCCGTATTTTGAACGAGTTCTGAATATTTTTCCTTGTTTAGAGCAAGTTCAGAACGATATAGGAATATATTTCAGTCCCCATCGTATTCATTTTCCATAAATATTTAATAGTATAGAAGACAATTCGCCACCCCCAAAAAAACTAGTTGGAAGAACTATCATACCTGCCGACATATTAACATTGCTAAAGTCCTAAGAGAAATAAGAGTGGATTTTTTATAAATTTTAATACACAAAAAACATTATAACTTTAGATTTGTAACGTCTAAATGCGTAATTCACTAAATTATCCGGTAAAATGTTACCACTAAAAACCTTCTAATGCATCGTCCGAAAAATTAATAAAGGAAGATCTAATTAAATCTAAAATATTTTAATACTGAGCACTAAACTGCCGGACATCTAGCGACAGATAACGAAAATTTCCCGGTCGCTCCGTCAATTAGCATCGAGTAGAACGGAAAGTGGAGGGAGGCCGCCAAAGTGCCCCTCAAACTACTACATTTAATTTAACAAAAATGAAGAGACGGAACTAAAAAGTTTTGGTGGCGCCCTCGTATCGTAAATAAGATTTCCGTGTGAAATTAAATAGAAATGAAAAACGAAACGGTGTAATTTGTGAACTTTGTTCGGGACAAGTTTGAATTAAAACAGTGATTACTCACTTCCGAAGAATATCTTCAAACAAGCTACTTCCCGTCACACTCTTTGTCTTGTTTTCCGTGAGAACTCGCTACTGGAAACGCCAAGAAGAAATTATTCTTGTAAATCCGAATAATCCGTGGAATATAGCATTATGGAGGAATTGTTTTGTTTGCAGAACAAATTACTATGAGGAGAGTTGTGGCCTAACAAGAATATGTATATTGCGGGCTGCCGTTTTCGGTGCAGACGTAAATATTGAATTGCAATTTGCATATAAATTGAGATTTTTGCATTTATATTTTGCTAATGGAGCAATTTCGGCAATTAAAATCATTTTTCCAATTCCGAAACTAATTATTTGCATTTATACCTAAATGGCGGCGATATTTTATCGTTTCGGGCACGATCATTGATTAAACTATTCATGTCCTTTGTCTTGTCCATCGACAATACCAATGGGTTAATACCCATTTTGACCATAATAAGACCCTTCCGGACTTGTTCTTCAGATCAATCACAAAACACAACTTATTAGTTATTCGAAAGGAAAATCTCACCTCTCTGTGTATTTAGTTGCTAATTCTATTCAACGGTCACTTTGGCTTCACGGAATTTGAGGAGGTGCAGCAATGAGCAAATTCTGCAACTTTTTTAAAATTCTGTTTTTTGTGGTTCTACAATGAACATTCAATTGCAATTAAACCTCGTTATCAGCTTAAAACTCGTCACATATGCTAAAAATGAGTGTTAAGTATCCCCCGCGGACCAATCTTGGCACTTCCCTCGTACCATTTATTCCACAATGGAACCATAAACGAGACAAAGACGGGAAGTTTCAGTCGCAATTTCCTTAACCGCAACTGCACTTCTGGTTAGATTTTCATTCGGTTGACGTCAAAAGAAAAATCCATTTAAACTCTACGTTTCGATTAAAACTTTCGGATAAGGTACCGATACGATCCGTAAGAATTAGGCGTTGCATATGAATTCATTTGAATAGTTTCAATTAGTAAAACAATGGTTGCGGAATAAAGTATTTGTTGTGTTCAACAAAGCGCTGTTCTATATTCAATTTCAAAGATTTCATGCTTCTGGAAGTTTTTAGAAACTGTATATATATATATATATATTTATATATTTAGTTTAATCTCCAATTAATGGATTCATTTACTTTGATACAATGACAAAAATATTTTTTCGCCGAGCGGAGCATGTGGTGATCTTTTATAAGCAGAACTAAAAAATAATGCTACTCATTCCAGGCGCGAATATCAAATCCAACTTACATTCGTTCCAATTTTTCTCAATCATCCCTATTGTTCTTTTCGCGAAGTTTATCTTTACCGTTTAAAATTATTTCACATTTGTAATTATAACTTAAACTTAGAAATCATTACATAACACGTCCAGAACCAAAACTGGTTACATATTTTCAATTTGATATTGTTCAGAGCTAGTTCAGAATTGTTTTACGTATCTAGAACGAGTGTAGAATATATTTAGTGCGAGTTCAGAACTGTTTTGCTTATTCAAAACAAATTCGAAGCAAAAATTGGGAAACACATGTTTTTAATTTCAATTTGTTTAATGCGAGTTCAGATAAGTTTTCCGTATCGTTCGAAGTATTTTGGATTATTTAGAATGTTTCGTCTATCAAAAAACAAGTACAAAACGAAAATTAGTCAATTTTCAATTTAGAGGGAGTTGACAAGTGATTTCCGTATCTAGAACAAGTTCAGAACAAAAATTGAGCAATTCAGAACTATTGAGGCGCGTATTTTTAATTTTAATTTGTTTAGTGCCAGTTTAGATTATGTCACTTTTGTAATTATTTTCGGTTTAAGATACTAAAATTTAATCTTTTTAAGTTAAGCCCGACCTAGATTTATTGTTTAAATAAATTAAACAATGTACTATCCAATAAGTTACCCTTCAAATACAAGAATTTTGCTAGAATTATTTATTTAGTTTTACATTTAATTAATAATTATTTTTAGCATTTAACGATTATTATTTCTATTTTTAATTTGGAACTATTGAAAATTTCTCCCCTTGATTAATATATGGTTCGAGCTGTGGCTCCGGTTTCACAGCATTATTTCCTGTCGTTCTTTAAAAAAAATCTACGGTGTATCGCTCTGACACGTTCTGTGATGGATTTGCTATTCTTTTAAAATAAAAATTTGTTAAACTGCACGATTTTGATCATGTCGGGGCAAGAATATGTCTATCGGACACCGGATGTTTAAAAAATTTTGAACTTAAAATTAATTTAATTAGAAAACAAATATTTAAAATGATGAAGCAATTACAATGCCGTATACGAAAACCGATACAAACAACCCGTATAATATTTTTTTTTCGTTAAATTTTACGCGACACACGAGCCACTTTTTTACACAAATTCCCCTTTACACATAAGTACCGTGTAACATTCCGCCCCCCCGACAAAAAGTAACCGTGGGCATTTTTTTTCCAGGCTCGACGTACCCTCTGCAAGCGGCACTACGACACGGCGGCTCCAGAGAGCAACCCACCACCGCCACCCTCGTCATCAACCCCACGAAAGAAGACGACGAAGCACTTTTCCGATGCGAAGTGTGGAACAGGGCGCTTCCCGATGACAACAAATTAATTTCGACTATGACCCTCAGCGTTAACTGTAAGTTTTTTTTTTGCGTTCATTTGCTTTTGCCCTTTCACCTCGTCGAAAAAGGCCGGCTTATTAGAGCGGCCGGGAAAATTCGGGAATTCGGGTCTCCGCTAATCAAATCATTGACGTGATTTCCGGGAAGATTTTTTGTCTGGTGGCGGGTTTTTGCGTCTCGTAAAAGGCCGTTGCCTTCGACTTCGTAATCATATTGAAGAAGAAACGATTTATATCGTCGCTATAAAATAGTAATACTAGTAGTAAAATTAATAATAGTAATAGTAATATTACAGTTTTGTAAAAAATGGGAGTTTCTGAGACGATTCGTTTATATAGGGTTTTCCATTAAGAGCGCAATTTTTTATTTGTTAATAAAACACAGTATGTCAATTGTAATGATTCAAATTTTTATTTAAAATAAATGTTTAAGGTATGGCAATTATAGCTTGAAAAGAATATCTGACAAATGACCATTTCTAGCTGCTCTACAATAGGTTATTCTTTTGTCAAAATTGTTGATAACATTTTCACACAATTGAGGTTCAATCTCACCAATAACTCGAATTATTTCAGCTTTTAATTCATCAATTGTTCGTGGATTGTTCCGATAGACAAGACTTTTAACGTAGCCCTAAAGAAAATAGTCCAATGGTGTTAAATCGCACGATCTTGCTGGCCAATTAACTGAGGAAAAGTTTGATGCAATAAATTGATCGTATCACCAGTTGTATGACATGTTGCACCATCTTGTTGGAACCATTTATCTCTGATATCAATATTTTCAAACTCTGGCAATAAAAAATTCTCCATAACGCGATTTGTGGAATGTTTAATTGTTGTGAACGTCGTGTAATCGACATTCTTGGATCATCTTCAACATTCTCACGAACTGCATCAATATTCTCTTGTGAACGACTTGGACGATGACGAGTTGGTATTTTTACATCCAAAACTGAACCACTTTGTTCAAACTTTTCCACTATTCTCAATATTGTTGATTCATTTGGACGATTATGTTGAGTATAAAAATCACTTAATTTACGAAAAACAATTTTATTTGAACGTCCATTTTCACAATAAAGCTGAATTATTTGTACACGTTGTTCTACGCTGTATCTTTCCATTTTATAAATTGCCAACTATAGTAGATTTTAAATGTCAATGTCACATGGAAATTCGAATGACAGATATAAGAATTATAACTTCACAAAAAATTGCGTCCCTAATGGAAAACCCTATATTTATTGAATAGTATTGTACCAATTAATCTAACTAATTGACAGTATCAATAATAGCGTTATTACATAGTAAAAATTTATACTTTTTAGATTTGTTTAAACTCTCATGCCTGTTATTAAACTTTAGATATTTTTCGAAGATATCTTTTATTATTGCAGAAGTAGGTAGTTTTTATATTTCTGGTAATAAACATTAACTGAAAATATTCGAAATTTTTTTATAACGAAATAGGAAAAGAAATATATAAACAATAATTGAAACATTTTCATGAGCTTGAAATTTCTAAAAGGACTTGTGTCGCAATGTTTTATTATTTATTTCCCTTAATGGTAATTGGAAAAAGAAAATGGTTAAATTTTATGAAAATAACGTACGTGACGTGGCTGGCGCAAAAGGAAGAGCGTATGACATTTCTAGGAGACGGTGTTGCTTAACTACGCGACATCAGTGACAACACTCCTTTCTTTTCATTTTTCTTATAAATGCCTTTAAAGTGATAATCCTGCGATACGCTATTTGTGTTCGTTTCTGGAGCGTATCCCGAACCATCGCCGAGACAAGAAAAGTGGAAAATGCTTTCAGAATATGTGCGGCGAAATTTTCGATATTACCAAGAGACGAAATATTTTAAAATGTTCAAAACTGAGCGAACTCAAAAGTTCTTTAGCGTAATCAACTAATGTTTCTCATAGTTTAAAGGTTGTTGGTTTTGAGAAGACTCAAAGGAAACGCCACAATTCATTTTCTTATTACTTGTTTTTTGATTTCTAATTTTAATTACATTTCATTTATTTTGACTTTAGATGTACGTAAAGTATGGAATAAATTCGTTTTAAGCTAAACAAATAATTTTGCGGCGAAATCCTGAGACAGATCGGTTTTTGATTTTAATTAAATGTATTTTTACGTAACACTAAAATATTCAGGGTTTGTAAATTTCATTCTAACTCACTAATTAATACCTTTTGCGTCCATTGGATACTTCGCCTCTATTACAATAAAGTAACTGCATTAAAAAAACAAAATTCTGTGCGTATGTTAATGTGAAAAACATGTAAAAATACATCTTTCCGATTCTTTATTCAAAAGGTAGATTTTGACACGGTTTTCATTTCATTATGAACTCACCCTTATCAAAAGTTAACCGTATAATGAATCATATTTCAATATTTACATAAACACTTAAAATATTCGTTACGTTTCTTTGTTTGTTTAGAATAATGGGTTTCCTGATACCCTGTGTAAATTAATCCTTATTGTAAATAAACATTCATTTCCCCATGTACAAAATTGTTAATATATTAAGCAACGAAACAAAAGAAAAATGCTTTGATTTTTTTAATGTTGAAAAAGAAAAGGAAAAATTAAGATTAATAAATGAAATGGAAATATTAAATAAACAGGAAAAATGAAAATATCAACTTGTTAGAGGAAAATAAATATTTTTCTTACATTTTTTTTTACAAGAAAAAATCTTGGAGTTATAACAGATATATTTTTTCATAAAAATACAAGTATAAAATCATTGAAATTTTATTATTCGTTGTTTTTTCTAAAAATTCTAAAATTTTTTTACGCCTCTGAAAAACTAAAAATATCCCCCAGAACTCCGTTAGCTGTACTACTATTTTAAAGTCTTAGATTTAGTATCAAATTTACAAATCCAATAGTTCAGAAATATAAAAACAAAAATGTTGAAGTTAAGTTTAAAAAATATTGAACAAATGTTGAACTGTTCACTGTGAAAACATTATTTTTCTTCAAATGCAGAAAATATTAATTAGGGTTGTTAAAAGCCGAAACATCCTTAGTAATCAGAAAATCGTAAAATCAGGGATGACATTCGAACACCAAGAAACAAGAATTTTTATTGGTTTTATTTTAAAATTAACAAATTATAACACGATTCACTTTCCAGATAATTAGATTATTAACTAGAATTTATGAATTATTTGATGTAATTTAAATTAAAATTTGTCTTAGTAAAGGTAGTTAGATTATCTAATATATTGTTCTGTATCATTTTCGATAAAATTATAAATCAGTTACTGTTTAAAGTAAAAATATTTGTGAATATGTGTTTAGCAATTTATTCAGTTATTAGTTTGAGTTAAAAATTTTATTATTTAATTATTAAGTGTTTTATTACTTACAATTAAACTATATATTGTCGTGTTACCTTTTATGGATTAATCGGTTTTAGAAAAAATTGAAAACAAAATAATTTGCGATTAGTAAAAACATATCAACTATTTCTGCAATATTTTAAGGTAACCTTTTTAAGAAACAATAATTAAAAAAAGATTTTTACCTTGTATAATGTAACATTCAAATAAAAATCATATGTTTGCTAAATTTAAAATGTATATTAAAGATTGCTTTATCTCTTACGACATCTATTACCGTTTATTTCTGTTAAATTAATAATCTTAAATTTGATTTAATGGTTAGACTCTTAACAACAATGTTATGGTTTCCTTTCATGTTGCCCAATATATTTTTCTTATTTCGCGATAAAACTCGACCCATTTTCTCGCGTCTGGTTTCTGTTAGTTCCCTGGCAAAATAGAATGAATAGTTGTATCGAATTTTAGATAATAAACACCTGTGCCACGTGAAAAAGACGGTTTTACTTCATATTTCTCTTCAAATATTTATACGTTTAACGCATATTTCGCACTTCGCTAGGTGTTGCCGATTAACAAAATTATAAACTTTCTTGAACCCAATGTAACACATATGCAAGATAAATATTTAAGAAAGTCAACAAACATCCGGTGCGTGTACATGTGTTTTTCTACAGACAACCGATCCGACCAGATGTCGTAAAGGCAATAAAGTTTCAAAACTATTTCAGAAGAAATCTGTTGGGTCGGTGGATAAAACACACAATTCCGATCCGATAGCACTAAATCGTAAATGGGCCAAATGCAGCTGTTTAAATGGAAATTGTCTAAACATTTGGTCGAAAGTTCGAGCCACATTTACTCAACAAACGCCAGTCAAAACTGCAGTTTAAATAAACTAAAATACGTAGTATGTATTATTGTTATTTAATTAACATTTTTTTTTTGTAACAGGAGGTTTGTGAAAAGTTTATCTTGCATAAACTTTATATTCTCTAATTTAGAGTTTTTATTGCTGTAGAATTTTAAATTATCCAAAAACAGTTCTTTCTGATTTCCTGCTAAGCTGGAAATCTTTAAGACGGTTCTAAAACTATTTAGTACGATTCCAACAAAATCATTACAGAAGAATTTTCTTTGTGTTCTTAAACGTTGAACGCGAATGTTATATATTAACTACTTGTCTATAATAAACAAAACGTGTAACGCCATTGTATATAAATCAAACTTGTACACCTACGGAATAATTTCGTGAATGGTTAGTATTGCAAAATGTAAACATTTACATCATAATCAAAACAAAATGTATTAACTCGCAACCACAAATTTGTGATGTTTATGATTTGTGTAGATACAGATATTAACTGACGTATTTAGATGAACAACTGGGTTGGTTAAATAAATACATATTATGTTTACGGAATAATCAGCTCATCTTACTATAAATGTTTTTTAAAATGTGTAAATTAATTGTTGTAATTTGGGTTATTTCCTGGAGCTATTGTGTTATAAAAAAAGTCGAAAATGCATTAATAATCAGAAAGCAAACTACCCAATGTCAAAAACCGATGAGAAATTTAGGAAAACAGTGCATTTTGAAAAGTTAAATAAAACATCCAAACTAGCTATAAAATCAGCCAAAACATCATCAAATTATCTATACCAAAACAACACACATTCTTGGAGATATTTGAATCAAAATTTTCTAAATTATCCATAAAAACATTTGCCAAAATTGGTGATGTAACCAAATATATTTTTAGAAAAAGAAAAATATTTCTTAATACTAATTGGTTGTCAGATTTATGACATGAAATTTATTTACGTTTTTAAAAAAGATCTGTCAAACTTGTTTCTGTCTTGGAAAATGGTATTGTCAGATACCGAAACCTAAGTAGACTTAAATATATAGTAAAACGCTTTGAAAGACTTGAAATTCAAGATAAGTATTATTTATCTTTCCATACTTATTAATTGAAGTTTAACCCTTGTTTCAAAGGGATTCTAGTTAAGTTTTTCTAATTAAATATTTTTCTAAAGCACACACTTAATAATAATCGAAATCTTATTATTAGCGAACTCGGCGAGGTTTAGTAATGATTCAATTCATTGATTATATTTCGTTTTACTATAGATTTACTTATTTTCTATTTATTATGTAGTAATTTTCCTCCATCCTTATCATTCTTCATTCAATTTGATTACAAGAACCTCCGTACTTCCGCTCGGCATAAACTACCGATCCATCTTTGAATTTAACATTACCACCTTCATGTATCCAACAAAAATATACTTATTCCAAGAACAATAAACGAAACGTTTCATCCAGATCCACCCCGTTCCCAATTTTATTCGACTTTATTTTCCGAACAAGATTTTTCTTTTCATAACACACCGAGGCCAAAAATGAGGTAGTTTGGTGATTAACTTGAACTAGCGATCGCTAAAGTACATTAGATTAACGGTACGTAACTCGTCGGGGGTAATCAAATATCGTAGTCGTTATATACTCGGCTTGCAATGTCGAGTGGCATTCAATTCCAGAGAAAAAAAAAAACCGTTCCGTTTCAACCGAGAAATTTTCTCGCAACTAAATTTTACGGACGTTGGTTGCTCCGATTCAAAGGAGTGCAACGTTCGAGTACACTAATTAAATCTTACCGGAGAGAAGGAGGGGTTTGATGCCGTGTCACTACCCTTCATTAGTTAGGGTTGTTTTCAATTAAACGCGAACTAAGGATACACAAGATTCTGTTTACCGTTTCATAAGAATAACAAAATTCAGTGTTCGCGGATTAAAACAGAAAAATACTACTTCATTTCACGTGAGCTTATTTTTTATTTTTCTGTATTTCTTGCCAAGTCTGATGTCCTATATTTTTACGATCATTAAATGGCGTTGCGTTGTACAGCTCATTATGTTATCGTAACTCTTTCAATCAGTTTTTCCTCCGTTTTTACGCAAATGAAGTTTTCACGTCTCAACAAAAAATGTTGTCGTCTTCCTTCATTCGAATTCAGGCAAACTCACGTGAAATGATAATAGTGTATTTTTACCTTTAGTGCTCAAAATGACCAAGTAATCGCTTTAATATGTCACACTATTATGGCTCTTTTCTTAAAAATTTGGAAAATGGGATTTGTTCTGCGACAACATGTATAATTTGATAAATTGAGATTTTTTGCGAAAAATGTTAATATAATAAAATGTGATTTTGGATTAAAAAAGAAACGGAAAACAAGATTTTTTTTTGTATAATTTAAAAAAATTGTGTCTTCATTAAGAAAAATGTGGTTTTTCCCAAAAATATATTTTCAAAAAAATTGAAAAATGAGAAAAACGTTGTTTCAACAGTTTCTCTGTAGAATTTAAAAAAATAGGAATTTTACCAAAAATTAGGATCTCTTAAACAAATTGCATTTTGGCCAAAAATATGGGAATAGTTTTCTAAACAATTTGACAAATGGGAGTTTCGGCGGAAACGTGAATAATTTAATAAATTGGGATTTAATCTGTAGAATTAAAAAAAAATTGGGATTTTTACAAAAACATTATTTCTAAAAAAATTGAATTTTCGCCAAAAGTATCAGAAAAAGCGAATTTTTCCCAAAAAAAAAATTAATACATTTAATTATATGCAAAAAATAGTTAATAACATTAAAAAATTGGAGTTTTCTCTATAGAATTTGGGAATGTGGACAAAAAGATTTTTTTTCTGTATAACTTAAACTTTTTAGAAACAATTTTTTTTACAAAAATATTAGGGTCTCTAAAAAATTTGGAACATGAGATTTTCTGTGAAATATGTGTTAAATTCTGAGTTTTTCCGTAGAATTTTAAAAAATAGGATTTATCAAAAATATTTTTGGAAAAAATTAGGATCTCTAAAAATGTATTGTAAATACCTGAAAAAAATGAGGATTTTTCATTAAAAAATTGATAAATGGCTGTTTCAGTGAAAACATGAATAATTTGAAAAATTGGTATTTAAAAAATATTGGCATTTTTACAAAAAATATTTTTATAATAGAATTGAATTTTGGTCAAAAATATATGACAAGAATTTTTTTTCTGCAAAAATGAAAATAATTTTATAAATTGGGATTTTCTTCCAAAAATGTAAATAATATAATAAATTGGGGTTTTCTCAGTAAAATTTGAAAAAAAAAGGGTCTTCCCTAGATAATGTTTTCCATTTTAGTTTTATTTACCATTAATGAATATTATTATATTAAAATTTAGCTTCATAAACATTCATCACCAATTTTTTGCAATAAACACACAGCAAATTAGAACTTGTTTGCTTAAAACTAAATTTGATGCGGTCAATACGGCCCAGGTAAAGAATTTCTATGGCGATAAGCTTTAAATGGTTATTTTATTGCTGTTAATAAATATTGTGGAAAAAATATTTTCACTATTTAATTCTTTTTCTTAGTGTACTAGCCATGACTTAACGTCAACTGTCATTATGTATTTGGCCCCTCGATTATGACAAACTTTGCCTTCTGTACGTTGATGAGATTTTTTAACGAATTATGAAGTTTTGCCCGCGTTGTTTGTCGGTCATGACGATTATTCCAAGCGAAAGGTCATTAAAAAGTAAATTATTTCGAGGAATATTCGTAACATTGTGAAATATGATACAGGATTTTTTTTTTCTCGGAATATCGGCATCACGTAAGAATGGAAATGGAAACATGATATTTTTACGACATGCAAATGGAGATTATTTTGTTCCATTTTTAAAAACTGGGACTCGTTTCAGCGCCATTGATAGACGCAAAAATGCAATTTTAAGTACGGGTATTTATGCCGAGGGTGTTTTCTCCTTTCCCGTTTTCTTTTTAATATTCCTCTTGTATTCGAAGGATGCAGCGTACGGAACTATTTTTTTGCGAGAATTCATTTTAAAATTATCTGACACGGAAGTCGCAATAAAAACGGACTTTGGACGGTTTAATCTTAAAATTAACGTTATTTATTGAAGGAGACTATTGTCGGATTAAATTAAAAAGTAAAGCAAAAAAACAGGAATTAAGGCAATGTGATGTAGACGTTCCGAGCCAAACCTGATTTAAGCTAATAGGAATGTGCATAATTAACAGACAAACACACCCTAGCAGAATATACTTCCCTTTCGTGCCACTTTCAGTAATTACAGGTCATCAATTATGCAAGAAAATCGATTAATCCCTGTACATCTCAATTACATTATTGCCGTATTTGTTTTACTCAATATCAACTTGTCATTTTAATATTCAAATGTAATTTGTAATACATTTAAGCTGATGACACTCTAACATGATTTTAAATATTTTGTATCCCCCGGTTAAATCGTTTTGTTACCCTTGTCGCTATATGACGAAAAGTGAATATTTCCATTACAAAATGTAAACAAAAAGGAATAAGTGAATTAATTGTTGGAGATAACACTAACGGATAGAAATTAAAATTACCTAACTTAAATCGTTTCTAGGATAATTAACCCTTGAACAATAACCCCCGAGACATTTTCCCTTTCCCACTGATATTGAATACTAGGGGGTAAATGTCTCGGGGTTATTGTCAGGGGTTTTTTGTCCGAGGGGTAATTGTGATGTTAACACTTGAGTCCCATTTGAAGGCTAAACGTCAGCTGATTTCAAAAATATTCTTTTTGATACAATCTTTATCATTTTTGCTGCTAATTCTTTACTTATTCGGACGTAATTGTTTTCCAGTCTTCGACAACGTTTTTCATACTTTCTATTCAAATTACAATAAAAATATGTACTAAAGTTTGTGCTAATTTTTGCTAATAAAATTTAGTTCCAGTAAGATTCCAACATCTGTTTAACAAAGAGATCTTGATTTTTTCGATTTTATGGAATTGAGGAAATTATGTAGCTCTTTTAAGTCGAATAAAAAAGGAAAAAAATAGCTGTCAGATAAGTTTAAAAAAAATTAGGTATTATTAGGCTTGAGAAACAACTAGAGATTTTTTTAAATTTAAAAATATGGTATTGAAAATAATTTTAAAATAGAAATTTACAAATATATTATCCCTAGTAATAAAGTTGTTGAGGGTTTTAAATTATTATAAAAAAAGAAGTCGGGGGATATTAAGGCTAGAAGTTTTCCTATTGGGAGAGGTTTGAGAAAATTTTAATGGCAAACATTAGGTCCTGGAATAAGAATTATAAAAAGTGAAGAAATCGCCTAGAAAAAGTAAGTAAAATATAATTAAAATTAGTAGAATAAATTAATGACAAACTGTAACAAAGACACAGATGTCATATAATTTACAATTACTATTTAAAATAAATTATTTATAATTTTTTTCCAATCTTTTCCGTTCTGCCTCTGTCCGTGGTGTTTTGTATTTATAGATTCATTTCTTATGTACCGTCCTTTTAGATTTTTGTAAATATCGCTACCACCGAAGTTATCGTTACTCTTTGTTTTCTTCTACTCGTTCTTTGTTGTGATTTTTTCTAATCTCATTTATTTCTAACTCTGTTTAATTCACAGCTTCTTCTAACAATCCCACGATTCACGCCAAAACGAGAAAATAGGTCTACATATTAATTTGTACACTTTCATCTTCGTTCATGGTGAAATTCCTATTTTGTTTAAAAGACATTTATTCTTGGCATAATTTTTTCATTCGATAGAATTCTAAATATTTTTTGTAGTTAGTGAAAGATTTAAACGCAACGTAATTGTTTATTGTTATGTTTTATAGAAATTGTGCTAGACTTCATTTCACATTACAATTATAGAAAAGTGAAACGTATCAATAAAAAACCTAAAAGTCTGTAGGTATTTACAAAATGTAAATACCAGAGGCCACATTTGAGAACGAAAAATATTTCTGTAATAAATCAGCATCTTCCAGTTTTTTAAATTCTTAAAATAGTTTAGATAGTCAACATGGAGGAGAAGAAATTTATTGTACCTAACGCAAGGTATAAATAAGATCATATATAGATTAATTAAATTAAATAAAAATAAAATATTGCCCACATTTAACCTAGCCAATCCAGATAATAGCAATTGAATGTAAGAAAAAGCGATATAAATAACATTTTTAAATAAACGTGACATTCAGAGTTTATTTTATAATATTTATATGATGTAAATATTAATCAAAAATTCAATAAAACGGTTTGCATATACATATTGATTTTAGACAAAAAATTGCGTTTAAAAAAATTACATTTTCATTACATATAATTCCAACTAAACGCGAAAGTATTAAAAGCAAATAATCATTAAACTAATATAAATTTTACATGTATTTTGAAAATTAAATAAAATAATTTACAAATATTTGAATGGGGTTAACGAAAATTGTATTGAAATTCAGTTACAAAATATAGAAATTAATTTTAAAAATAATATTTGTTGCAGATAATAAATTCGCATTTATTAAATTATCGCTTTTATTCCAATGAATAGATCCTAACAATAATTACTAAATTGACCGGAGGAGCAATGACCACAGGGAAATAAATATTGTTTTTAATGACGTTACAATCGCCATATTATTATGATTGGTCAGTGTTTCGTTTAACACAATACACCACTTTCATTACTTAAAACCTAATTGTAATAACGCTCGGATATATTATTTGTTAATTTTTCGGCATTTGCGATTAAATATTTGTTTATCAAATCGTTGTTCGGCGCCCGTTCCATCGGATTTACTTTTCTCGATCAAATATTCGGCACAAAAAGCTCGCCACAAAATCTCGATTTAAACGGCAAAACGATTTCCAGGATATATACATTAACGTACCCTTCGTTGCAGATTTCCCACGCGTCGAAGTAGGTCCGGAAAATCCCCTCCGAATCGAAAGGGATTCCCAAGCCTCCCTCAGGTGCTCCGTAGACGCCAAGCCCAAAGTTACGACTATACGATGGACGAGGAACAACAGGTAAGTGGAAATTAATACGTAATGATATTTTGACCTCGAATAATCGCCGATGGAAAAATCTTCCCTTTATAAAGGGTGCTCAAATGAAAACCGAACCGAACCGAACACACGCTAAAAATGTTTTATTCAAAACTGATAACCGAAAGTGAACAAACCACGCGCATATTTTCGTTACGCTCACCTACGGAAAAATAAACAAACAACTGTGTCCACCTTCGAGTTGTCACTATGCATTTCTCCTACCCCATCGGTAATTAACAACAGTGTTGTCGAGCTTCGTGAGGAATGTGTTTTATGGGAGGGTGGGTGTTCGGTTTTCATTTGACTGTCCCTCATATCTCAACTTTTTCACATTAAAATGGTTACGTTATATTTGTATTTTTAGGTTTATCAGTTCGTCGCACAATCACACAATACACCGAGTAAGCATTCAAGACGCCGGAAAATACACATGCGTGGCCGACAATGGCCTAGGAAAAGTTGGGGAAAAAGAAATAGCATTGGACGTAATGTACGCCCCTGTAGTAACCATCGGCACCAAAACCAAAGAGGCGGAGGAAGGCGAAACTGTCAGCATTAAATGCAACGTTAGCGCGAACCCTCTTCCATCGACGATCGAATGGGTGAAAGACGGGAAACCAGATTTTAGACAAAGCGGAGACACTCTAACATTGACCCAAGTAACTGCCGAGCACGCTGGAACGTATATTTGCAGAGGAATTAACGTAATTACGCCTAGTGCGCCGCCTTTAAGATCTACGGAGAAAATCGGGAACGCATCTATAGCTCTTTTAGTCCGTCATCATCCCGGACGAGCCAGGATAATGCCGAATAAACCAATTGCGACAGAAGGTTCTTCGGTTAGTTTAACTTGTACCGCTTTCCCGCCCGGTTGGCCAGCGCCGCAGTACCGCTGGTTCAAAATCGGAATGGACGGACAATCTACGATACTAGCAACTGGAACCAAATACACCATATCCAACGCGAATCTCGCCACCGAAGGCGTATACAACTGCCAAGCTACTAACGAACTAGGCCCGGGCGAAATGGCTTCGGTAGATCTAGAAGTTTACGTACCACCGAGTTTCAAAAACAAACTCAAACCAATAGAAATGAAGCGAGTGGGCGAAAGTAACTTCGCAGTGGCGTGCAGCGCGCGAGGTAAACCGAAACCGATTGTTAAGTGGCTGAAAGACGGAGAGGAACTGACCGCCGATGCCAACATGTTTGAAGTTAAGACTGATTATCTAGAAGGTACCAATAGAGCTGTTAGCGTACAAAGTATTCTTAAATTCTCAGGAAAGGCTAGAACGAACGGTAACGAGTTAGCTCCGTCCGATAGAGGAGTTTATACTTGTACGTTCGAAAACGAGGTTAAAAAGTCTGAGTCAGCAATGCACCTGAAAATCGAGCGTAAGTACATTCGTCTTAAACAACCACCTCATTATACATTTCTAATCAATATATATTTCTTCTCTAGACGAACCAATCATATTAAATAATTTCAATAAAGTGGCCTACGATACCGGAGAGAGAGCGGAAGTTGTCTGCAAAGTACAAGCGTTCCCTAAACCGGAATTTAAATGGTTCTTCGGTTCAAATATTAATCCTCTGCATTCCTCTAGTGAAGGACACTACGTAGTCCACACCACAAGCGAAGAGGACGTTTATACCAGCATACTGAGGATATCTAACATCAGAAACGTAGATTACGGGGATTATACCTGCCAAGTTGTTAATAGCTTAGGAACGACTGAAACGAAAATAAAATTGCAACCGAAGGGATCACCCGAGAAACCTACCAAACTAGTAGCAATACACCACGGCCATAATTTCGTCACTCTTAATTGGGAGCCCGGATTCAACGGAGGAATCTCGAATACCAAATATTTCGTATCCTACAGGAAAATAGCCAGCGAAAGCGATATTATAATTGAAGGTTGCAATAACGCGGCACGATCTGGAGACTGGAACGAAGTCGACTGTCATCAAAGCGTGCCATGTAATGTATCCCACCTCGAGCAGTATCAATCCTATCTTTTCAAGGTAAGAAGCGTTTTCTGTTTTCTAATAATATATAACCTCTAATTATTTATTTTTTCAAAGGTAAAAGCTCTTAATACTAAAGGTGTGAGTGAGAACTCGCAAGAAATCCGCGATAGAACATCCGTAGACACAATTCCAGTGCCTCAAAGAGTAGAATACGATAAGAACACGCACGGTCTTTCGATAAACGTAGCAATGACGTGCCTGCCTTTGGTGGCTGTAGTCGAAGCTGTTAGCAACGAACACCATCCAATAACGGCGTGGCAGGTTATAGACACTTTAGAACTTCAAGTATCGGGATTCGTTTCTACGTACAAAGAGAAAAATTTGGACCAAATGACTTCGATGTACTACAGAGGAAGGGCCTTAGTTGACGAACCGATCGGAGTTAACGACGAACACAATCCGAGAATTCGAGTAAAGTTGTGTCTTCAGACGCATCCCGAACATTGCGGAGACTTTGTCGATGCTGAATGTAAGCGTTACAATATTTTTAGTTATCGTAAGTGTAATAACGATTAAAAATTGTTGTTTCAGATGGTTCTGGTTTCATAAGGGAGGCTTCGGCACTAGGAACGCCGACGATAATAGCCATAATTGTAGCGTGTATCGTTTTGGTTCTTTTGGGTGGTCTTCTATATGTATTCTGCAGATGTAGAAAAACTGAATCTAACAAATCGCCGCAAACTAAGGACTACGAAATGGACTCATCGGAACCGACGATTATCCCCCAACAGAACCAAGCACCTCCACCGTATTATCCTTCTTCCGGAATGGATAACAAAGCACTCGAGCATTCATTGGACCTAGCGCTGGCTCTCGAAGAACAAAAATCTGTGTATGCTACCCAAAACGGTTACGGCTACCACGTAGCAAATGCGGATATTCAGGCTAGGCAGAACTTAAATAACACTGACTGTAAGCGCTCGCAATCTAATCGATTAGTATCGAAATTAACCAACTTCTGTTTTGTTATAGGGGCTAATATGGGTTACATAGAAAACAGTTACTCAAATTCGAACAACGGCGGCAGTGTAAACTCCCAAGATTCCCTATGGCAGATGAAAATGGCAGCTGCATCGACCAATTCGAACAATCAACTTCAACAACACCATATCAATGTAGATAGGCAAAATACTTATGGATACGATCCGATAAACCACGGGAGTTACGGAGCCGTAGACGATTACGCTCCGTATCCCCACATAACCACCCAGAGTAATCACGGTGATGAATACATGAGAAACAGTAATAATCCGTCCAGGCAAGACTATTGTAGCGATCCGTACGCATCAGTACACAAACCAAAGAAACGCATCGAACAACATATAGGTATGTAGATTTTTTTAAATTCCTACTTATTTCGTGTCACAGGTTTCTAGTCTTTCATGGGGTTTCTAAATTTTCTTCTGTATTGCCACTCTGAGTGCTGCAAGTTAGAGGTTCGGATGTAGCATCTGGTTCGATTCGTACCTACCGTGATGCGTTTGCTACTGCTATTAGGATTTTTTATTACGGTAGTTGTATTACACCTGTGCGTACCTGATAACTAATTCCTATAACTCAATACCATAGGTCCAGATCAGAATAATTATTACTTTGTACTCTTTTTGGTGGAATTTTTGCGTTATTAAGGTTTACTGGAGAATTTTCTCTCATTAATGTGGCTGTTACATGTTAGGATTTCCTTTCATCAATCTTCCATCTTTTTGTCTTGTAGGTTTGTGAAAACAATTACTGGATCTTCATCGACAGTTAGGTTAAATGTATTATCTACAAATGTTGTAATGAAGTAAGATGTAGAAAGGTCTGATGTCTATATTAGATATAAGATTGGTCCTAAGACGTGCCCTGTGAAATTCCAGATTTAATACGTTGGAACTAAGAGTTTCATCGTTAATTCTTGTTCTAAAGTAACTATGGGCTTAGTATGATTTGAGTAGATAGTAGAATAGATGTGGCAATATTTATTTGATTTTCATCCAGATCTTATAAAAGGCCTGGCTCGTATCCAGAAAAGCTGCTAAACAGTATTGTTTCTATTTGAAACGTTTGTTGAGTACATTTACTATTTTGTGGCATTGCTATATTGCGGAATGTAAAATCCGAACTGGAGCTCATGGATTACATTAAAAATATAAACCATTCATTTCAGTACTAGCTTCTCCAGTATTTTTGAGATAAAAAACATCGAAGTTACTGACCTGTATGAAGATACAGGCCAGGTGTTGGTATGAGTATTATTATTATTATTTTTTTGAAAAACTTGAAAACATTGAACGTGTGTGTTAACATAACTAGCCCTTTTTTGGGTAGTTCTATAATGATTTTTGAAGTTATCTTTCTTAAACATGATTTTTTTTTTTAGATTCTCCTTATCACGACGTAAGTGGTCTACCTGATCCTTATTTGGAACAGATGGAAGATGAAAAACCCCCGCAGCATATGTCCTTGAATTACGAGGAGAGCTTAGAAAGCGGATATTCGACTCCAAATTCAAGAACAAGGAGGGTTATTCGAGAGATTATTGTTTGAAATGCTTGTTTTGCGTAAAAGTATCGCCCTTTTTGAATTTTCTTCATTTCATTTATCAAATGTTATCTTCTTGAGTACCTGACAGACTTTTCTTTTAAGTGTTGCTGAGTTACCCTTCTTTCCACATATACAGGATAGCCAGTTTAAAAAATATAATAACCGACTGTTCTGTATGTATGTATTACATGCTGGGTGTTGATGATAACATATTTTTTTAAATATTACATATAGTACTTAACTGTAACTCGCTATTTGGTGTTCTACACAACGTGCAAAATGCATTAAAGGATATACACAATATATATACAGGGTATAGTTCATGTGTGTGACCTAAGTGTTTATAAAATGTAGAAGTTACCTTAAAATTACAAGTTTTTGACCAATTTAAATACGCGTTTCCCTTATAGCTTTCCCTCATCAATATTCAGCACCCAATCTAACAAATTATTTATTTTATCTTTTAAAAACAATTCTATACATATTTATAGTAATAGAAATACATTTTTTGTATACCTATATCTATTATAAATTTCTATCAGGCTCAAATTGGTAACACACAACACTTTTTCCCAATTTAGTATTAACAATGAAGGCAATTGGTAAAAAGCCAATAACGGATCATAAATTATTGAAGCCAGAACCGAGTTAACCGATAACTTTGTACCACTTGAAAATTTTTCATTTCAATCAGTTTCTACTTTTGAACCAATGACCGACGAAACTATTGACTTAGTGACTTATAACAAACAGTATGTATTGTATCCAAATATACTTTTGCGAATTGCTTTCATAAAAGATGTGCAGATGTGTGTCATGTTTTTGGTCATTTTCGAGTGACTTATCATTGCCATTTTTAGCAAAATGTGAGGCTGAACGTTGTAACGAAGAACAATTTTAATAAAATGTGATTTAAATTGCAATACGCGATTGTTGTGCTCTATATTGTTGTATATTGTTAAGATTTATTTATTGTGTTATTTTCTAGAATTTCTGTATTAAATTTATTGTAACGATTCTTGTTTGATTTATTGATTGAATAGAAATGTGCCAAATGAAAATAACACAATTTTTTTTATATGTTGTAACTTAATTGTATTTAACATTTATGTTATTCTTTCCGAATTTATTTGCAGGGGGTGTATTTACTAAACGACTATATATTTTAATGCGATGCTAATAAATACCGCAATGAGTTATTTTGCTATTCAAAAATATAAATAGGTGGTATTATTAATTTCTAACTTATTCTTTAAAGAAAAATATTTGTATGTATTGAAACTATATTTGGCGAAATTAAAACATAGTAAACAATGAAATATAACTAGTGTCTAGTACATTAAATTAATTATGAATTGTGTTAGCATTGAATTAAACTTTCTGTTTAGTACATACATGGTATACATAAACACTTTATACGTTCAAATCGACTTTATTAACATTTTTGAAAGACCAAAATTCGCAATGATTATTTTAAAAACCGAATTGATGAAGTGATAAAACATACTATATTATCAATATTGATCGATTTGAAACGTTTAGTGTTGGACAAATCCTTCCATTTTTAAGTACTTATTTTGTTATAAGTAATTTCGTGATCTCAAATGAATGATGTTTTGATTGTTCGGAATATTGTTTTCCAATTGAAACAACAAATTGATATATAATTTAGGTATATATTTTTGTAATTTTTTAAAGAAAATCTACTTGTTTCAATTGAGAAAACACACCATTCCGAAAAACCAAAATATCGACTAACAGACAGAGTTATTTTATATAAAATTGAGAAAGCGCAAAGATTATGTATTCTTTTCCAATATGTAAATGATTTCTGTATATAAACATGATAAGACTATTATTTTTTTTGTAAATTTAAGGTTTAGTTATAATGATAAAATATACATGGTATTTGTAAATACATAAATATAATATGAATGCACTCTTATTTGTATTTCGATTTGAATTATTTGTATATAAATGTCTATTTAAGAATGATATTGTTTTCTATTTCTTACTTTACTATGACTTTTGGTCCTAGCGTTCCTGCTTTTCTGCTTTCCTGATACAAAATCCAAAATTTTAAATTAGAAAAATGGCGGGAAATACGTCCTCGCGTTTCTGCTCTCCTCATACAAAATGCGAAACACGAGGAGGTATTTCCCGCCTTTTTCTTCGTTAAAATTTTGAATTTTGTATCAGGAGAGCAGAAACGCACAGAAATAAAAATTCAAATTATCTTGTCATTTTTTTATCGAAAATTGAATTAAATCAAGAGTAAGAAAAAAGCAGAAACTCTTGTGCATGTTTTCATAAATATTTGGGTTATGTCCAAAATAAAAGTAGAGATACTTTTCATAAAAACCAATTTATTTTTAATATAATAATAATAATAATAATAATAATATAAAACAATTAGAAATAAAAAAAATCTTGATGTTTGAGACGTCAGCATGCCCCAGCAGAAGGTAGTACTTGAGCGCCGATTGGTTTGAACATACCTGAAAATCAGTTTTTTTCATTATAAATAAACAAAAAAAAACTAAAAAAGTTAATCTAAAACAAAAATCGTTTACAAATTATTCAAAAATTGCCTGATTAAGAGACAAACAATTTTTAAATATAACTTTTGTTTAAAAAACGCAATCTTTTACACATGCGATTTTAAAACAAAAAACTATCAAATTTGTGTCCAATGATTTTTATAATAAATATTAAAATACACTTACTTCAGGTCTTTGTTGCAACAAAGATAAAATCATATCTCCTCTAGTTCCATTTTTATTATTAAGTGAACAATTTTTTTAAATAGATCAAAAAACATTTTTTATTTTCACAAAATTTATTCAAAAATAAGCAACGAGGAAAATGTTATTTCTGAGATACTATATGGTATAATTATCAGGATTATACAATTTTCTTTTCCTGCGTACAGTTTCACCTTTTTTATTTTCATCAATATTCTTAGTGTGTTTAACATCAGAACAAGGCTTTAAAGGCGGTAAATAATTTTTTCGAAAATTACTACCTTTATGTACCAGAGGACGCACGTCCACAAACCTTTTTTGACCAAAATCTTCGAATTTTGAACGCACTGTTTGATTTTCCATTGATTTGTTATCGATCTGAAGAGCTTCGGTATTAATTTCCTTTAAACGATCCTTATTACCAGTATTATCTAACGTGACATCATAAGTTTTGGTGTCAGCTATCTCTTCAACACATTTGTCGCTTAAATTATTTTTTGGGGGACATTCAGTTACTTTTGTTGGTGAATATGATTTTTCTGATGTAAGGTTTGAATTAAAAGGTTGGTTTATTGAATCAGGTTGTTGCCATTCAGTATTAATTGGTGATGTGGGAGTTTTATTTCCTGCTTCAATGAATTCCCGCAATTCGTTAACAATAGTGGACGCAGAAAATGAACTGGATGGTCTCTTTGAATGATCAATTCTATTTAGGTAATCGTGTGATATGTTGCTGTAAATTTGATTTACTCTAAAAATATTTTCAAAGGATTAAAATTTTATATTACAAGCTATGAAATATTCATCACAAGAGTAAATTATAGCAGCAGCAGAAAAATCCCAAGAGTACATTAAAGCAACATAAAAGCAAATTAAAACAACACAAGAACAAATTAGAGTAACATAAGAAAAAACGCAAGAGCAAATAAAAGCATCTTAAGAAAATATTAACAGACAAAATAAATAAAAATTGAAAAGTCTAGAAACAAAAATAAAAGACGAGGAAAGATCAGAAATAGCAAATATTTTACAGAAGTTAGAAAAATAAATTTTTAGAAAGCAAAATCAATTAAAGCAAGAACTTTTAGGATAGATAGAGTAACAAAAGAAAAAAATAGATACTAAAATAAAGGTTGTGAAACAATACGTAGAACAAAAAGTTAAAAAACAAGAAATTATCATTTGGAAATAAGTAGAATACAAAGAAAACAGATGTCCAAGAATTGAGAGAAAAATAAGAAGAGTGATTGAAAGATAAATAAGAGGAACGTGTGTTAGTGAGTCACATTAAATTTGACGCATATACTAAAAAAAAAATAGAAAAAATACACATATAATATAAAAGTACTATTATAACAATACCTACTCATTTTGTGTGTCATCCCTTGATAAATTGGAACCATTCCTTTTTTCTAACTCCATATTATTGTCACTTTGACCATAATATTCAAAACACTCCGGTTTATTAAATTTATTAACATACTGCCGTTGCATTAAATTGTTTTTTATTTGTTTGATGGGACTTTCTCGAAAGTACAAAACATTATTTTGAGCAGTACCATTTTTCTGAAAACAAAAAAATGTTCAACCATAAATAACCACGTTAAAATGACGTTATCTATTCGTCACAAAATGATAAAATATCGTTAGTAACTAACAATAAAATAACTGTATTTATTTATTTTGAAAATTATCAAAACATATTTCTTTTTTGGAAATCTCAAAGTGCTACAAATTGTACATTGTTTGTGTTTTAGGGTATGTGTATTTATGGATCTTAGGTCATATCTCAAAATAAAACTTTTCTTACTTTCGTTTGTTGCGAGAATTGGTTTCTCAACTGATTTAATTCACATTTCAATCGGCATTCATTGTGCTGGCTTTGCCGCAACATATTTTTCATCTCTGCAAGTTGTTGTTTTAGATTAGATTCCTTTTCGTCCCACTCTAGAGCACTAGCAGCTTGACTCATTTGGATCTCATTATGAAGTTCTTTTTCTAAAAAAGGTAATAACGTAAAAAAATGGACATTCTTTAAATACATTAACACATTATTCTGCTAATGGTAATAAATAAATCGGATCTGGCGCGTCGATATTCAATTTTCCATTATAATTTGTTAAATGCTTCATACAGGAATACATTTACAAAAAGTAATTGATGTGGTAACAAATTTGTGTGAAATATTCAATAGGTGTTAATTACCTTTTGCTTCGAAACAAATTCTATTACTTTCCAACTGGTTTCTTAAGTTTGTTGTATCAAATAGGAATTTTGCTTGCATACTTTCAATTTTATTTGAAAAATCGTTTCTCTGGTTTTCTATTGTAGTTTGCATTAGATTTTCCGTTTCTTCTTGTTGTAATCGTAACATTTTATTCTCAATTTCGAGTTTGGTACACTTCTCTGAAATATTGTGTAATAAAACAATTATTAATGAATATTAATAGTATAAAGTGATTATGTACCTTCTAAAAAAATATATTTGTGATTGATATTGCCACTTTCGGTTTCCAATAATTTATTCAAATTAATTCTTAACATATTTTCCGATTTTTTACATACTTGTAATTCTGAAGACAGATTTTCAAGAAGTAGCATTAGTTCATTTTGATTCTTTTTGTTCAGTTTCTGGTACTAAAATTTTTATAAAAGAAGTGGTTGCATATTCCAAGAAAAATAAACTTACTGAAAATATATGTTCGAATTTTTCTACGCATTCCTCTAAGTCTTCGTTTAGCAGATCCATCTTTCAAATTTCCTTTTATTATTTCTATGCATAAAAAACAAGTTTATCTTGACATTTCTTTCGCCATTTTAACTAATGTCCAAAGCCTTCTTATAACATCCATTATTTTTTAAGGTGTTTTATACTTATAATTTTGAATAAATTGTATAAAGTTTGCTTACATGTCATTGGTAGAAGGTGAGTTGATGATTTGCCATTGGCCAATGAGATCCTTGAATTTACATAAGTAAGAAAAGTAAAATAATACGGATTGCAGCAAACAAAAGTACTGTTAATAGGAACTTAAGAATATATGTATTATTATTATTATTAATCTATTTCTCTCCGCAGATATTTCTTTTCCATTTTGATTGTGAAATTTATATGTTAGTAAAAATATTATTAAATAAATACCCAAAAAAAAATTAAACAAAGCGTTTTTGAAATATGATGGAGATGCCCATTTGGCCAAATTAGCATACTTTTTGTTCTAAATACTTTAAATTAAACGGTAAAGTTTGTTTAATTTGGAATTTTAAACTGAAAAATTTAATTAAATTCAAACTTTCGAGGCACATATTTGTTAAATTTGGACTTTGAAACTTAAAAACTATCTAAATCTGGACTTTGATTAAAAATTTTATTACATTTTTGTTTTTAAACTGAAAACTTTGTAAAATTTGGAGTGTTAAATAGAATTTTTTTATAAAATTCGCATTTTAAAACTACACTTTTGTTAAATTTGGACTTTGAAATTGAAACCTTATTTAAATTTGGACTTTTAAATTGGATTTAATTTAAACAATATTATGATCTAAACTTACCTGATCTGAAAACTTAAAAATGGTACTGAATGTGTAGCAAAGTTGATCAATTTTCATGATTATTCTCCTTTTCTTTACAATAAAGACACCTATTCCCTTTTTTTGGCTATATCTTGATATAATTTTCAATTCGAAACTTTTTTTGGACTTTTCCGTTCTTAAGCATGACCTTTTTATCAAACCCTCAAACTTCCTTTTTTCTATTTCCAGCAGCATATTATTCTTTGCAACTTTCTGCTCATTATTCCCTAAAAAGAATTTAAAAATGGAAATACAGATCACAATTGACAAACAAATTACGTAAAACTTACACAAGCGAATACATAAAATGTACCGTCAAAACAGTTGGTTCTTACTTTAAAAAGGACCCTGGGATTACCAGATAAAAAATGTTATACAACTTCAGAAAAATATTGCCACTCAAAAACTACTAGAGACCTTCAATTTGATTTTTAGTTGTAAATAACAGTTAAAGTGATTTCCGTTATGTCAAAGACAAAGATAAAAAGTGGCAAACTGTATCACTTTTGGCTTTATTCGCAAAACAAATTTGACTTCATAAATACAAGAGAATATATAAAATATGTTACAGTATATTTTAACAATTTCGTGGAATCGATTTATCGAAAATCACTTGCAATTAGGTACGCAAGGATTTTTTATTTAAAACTATTTCAAGTTAAGCTAACTCAGTCAATATATTAGAATTATGTTACAGCTTTAAAAACCATTCATATCAGGAACAATTTCAAGTACTTAATCGAAACAATGATCTAAAACAACTAATACTATTTTATAGAAACGACTTGGTGTTGTTGAGATTAACTTTTTCCATTATTGATGTCACGTAAGCTTCGTGAACTTGTTTCGTAAAATCGGAATTGTTCTTCAACAAATAGATGAGTGCTTGTGCCAGTTGTTTTTCGGTCAGCAGATCAATCTGTTCCGGTTGAAATGACGATTGTTGAACATTTTCGTTACTCTTAAGAGTGGTAAACATCATAGGAGTCATCAAATGAGGTTTGCTTGACTCACCAATCTAAAAAGAACAAAGATAAAGTTATCAAAACAAATAATAAAGATCAATGGAAAATGATTTTAAAGATAAAATGATAGCAAATAAACTAAGTAGTATAAAATGTAAATTAAGGTCCCTGGACCGAGTCTAAGGCATGTCAGATGACAGGTTTTAGGGCGGAGATAAATTATTACCACATTTAAGAATTAAAGATAAATGGTTTCAAATGCCTTACTAAAGTTCAAGAGTTCTAAAATATTATATTATCTGTTAGCTATATGGCCCTGGGTGTTAATTTCTCAACAGTAATACAAAAAATTCTCTTTAAGAGAGCACTAAATTATTTTTTAGATGATTTATTCAATTTGATAAACCCACACATTAATTAAGCAAATTGTTAATGGTAAACGTGCTTCTGGCATATTTTTTTATTTAAAGGCCTTTGATCTTGTAAATTACACCATTCTTTTAAAAAAACTTGAATCACAAGTCGTAAGAAGTCAATAGTCAATAAAAACATTTTTAGGAAAAATACTTTTTTTTTTAAATTGTCAATATTTGCAACAAAATATAAAACAAAAATAAAGCTAAAAACAAAGAATAACGTCAAAAATTATGGGAAAAATAATTAAAAACTAAATTTTTAAATAACAGGAAAAATTCAAAAACTATGTGAAAACGTTAAAAAAAAAAAATAATGGGAAAACGCAACATAAATTGAACATTTCTATAATTTTCAGTCGTTTTGCATTTGCCTTATTGCAATTAATAAGATTTACAACTTTTTTTAGTACATTAAAATCAGGAAAAAAGGTTTTTCAAGTTTATTTTTAATTTTTAAAGAAAAACCGCCACAAAGCCTGCAATTAAATTTCACATTTATTGGGCTAAAATCGGGAAGTCTAGCGAGCCATAAGTGTATTATTTTATAGAGAAAATCATGAAAATCTCTTTAATTAAAATCCATTTAAGTTTTTAATTAAATTCCATATTTAGTGGACTAAAATCGGAAAATCTAACGAGTTTTAAGTTTTTTCTTAATTTTTAGAGGAAAACTATGAAAGTGTCTTCAATTAAATTCCATTTTTTGTGGACTAAAATTGGGAAATCTGGCGGGGCTTAGGATTTCTAATTTTTTTTTGAACACCATGGAAGTTTCATTAACTAAATTCCATTTTAATGGACTTAACCCGGGAAATGGCATTAAAATATTTACCGTCATTCCTAAAAAAAAATAAATTAAAATTAAAAATCTAAAAAGTCTAAACCTGTTTAACAGAGATTTAGATTTAATTTCACTGAATAGTAAATATTGTTTACTTATTAGATTCTATAACTGTACTTACTTTTAATCTGATTGTGCAATCGTTTAGTAGTTATATTTCTGTGTATGTATAGGAGCTTATTAATATCTAGTATTTGAACTGTGACCTTTTATGAGAATTTTTGGATTTTGCTAAGTAAGGTCTATCTAAAGTATCCTGGAGACTATCAATTGAAATTGCTGTGGTCAATTATTCTATCAAAATTTTCTTATTTGTGCGAAACTAACAGAAAATTGTCAAATTGTCAATATTCTTCAGTCAAAAAGTATCAATTAAATAACAATCTCCTAGAAGTCAACGATGCAATTAACAATTTTATTGATCGTCTCCAAGATACTTAACGCTACAGGATGTCCTATTTCTATTGTATAGGAGAAATAGAAAATTAAATATATAATAATTAGTTAAAAAATCATTCTTACATGGCCAAATGGAGAGCTACTCAACAGATCTTTGGTCTCCTCTTTTTCTGATTGTTGCCGACTTTGTTGCAGCAAATAAGCAAGTGGCGAAGTACTCTGCATCGCTGATTGAGGTTTACTAGAAGCGGCCAACCTAATGCCGTTCTCGGTTGTAGGCTTCTTCTCGCTTGGAAAAGAAATAGGTACACTTTTTCTATCACTACTAGTTGCCAATTTGGGGTGCGGATTAACGTGCGGCTCTTGGGGCGTTATTGACCTTTGCTGCTTTTCTATGTGTTCAACGGAATGGGCGGGATTGGACATCAACCTTTGCAAGACATTTTCTTCGCGAATTCCCGGGACCGCAGGCGTCTGAACCGTTTTCGTGCTGGCTTTTGCAAAGAAGTCCATAACACTTGAGGTAACATCTGGAACCCTTGGAGTCGATGAAAAAATGGGAACGTCTTGTTTTGTTGGTGTCTTATTAAAATCTTCCTGCGCCTTCGATAACATACTAAATATATCAACGCTGCTTTCTTTTTTGGTGGATTTTTTGTCGGTCTTGTCTTTGAATCCCTCCATTACAGATTCTATTAGAAATGTGATTCGAATGCACTCTTCTCTATTAAAAAACCAAATACCAAATATTTTGCTTTTCGAATTCCTATACAGTAGAAAGGGAATTTGCATTTGATACTCAAAATCTTTGACAAGCGGTTCTATCAGGTTGTCAGTGTTTAACCTATTCATAACCATAATACTGTGAAATGGTTCGCCATTTCGACTGTAGATAAATAACGCACCCTCGGTTTCCGTTTTTTCCCACTCGTTTGTAGAAGTATTGAAAGTGTACAATGCAACGTGAGTAGCACTTGCTAAAATGTCTTTTACATATGGATCCACTCTTTTTATAGACGTTACACTCATACGCAACTCGACAGAATCAGCCATTATTATGTTTTTGAAATACTATTAAAAACACGTTGCCAATTTTACCAACGAACGTACAGTTGGCAAACCTTTCTGTCATTTAACCACTACCATATCCCTTTAATCATTAGCTTTCAAGTATAATTTATTCATAAAACAATGACTTCCTTCACAATAGTTAATATTTTATTGTAGACACCTAATCAGTCTAAACGAATGACATATTAGAAAAAGTTTTAATCCGTTAAAACCAAGATCTTATAATCCTTTTAACCTAAGTTGGTAGCGCTGTTATTATAATCGCGAAACACGTAAAAATCCTTTGTCAATGTCAAATGAAACTTGTCACTTGTCATTTGTCATTTTTTTCCTGTAGTACACATACTTTTAACTTATGTTTACTAGATTTTATGCCAAAATGGACGACTAAAGATATTTTACCGGAATTATTTGAATATCTAATACACCATCTAAATATACAATGTCACGTTCAATAAGGGCTGAGACCCGTAGCAGGGCTAAAGATGATATTAAGAAAGTAATGAATGTAATAGACAGAGTCAGACATTGGTAAGTTCTGAAAGTCAAACTAATGGGGGCCATTAATAATCATTGATTTTCAAGGGAAAAGAAATGGGTAACTATCGGTGACACAACCATGAAAATATACAAGTGGGTTCCAGTTACCGAACAAAAAAAGCCGTTGAAACACAGAGAAAATAAAGAGAATCTTAGGAAAAGTAATGTACTGGATACTTCCAATTCGAATTCAAACTTTAGTTTGGCCGAGGATTCTAATACTTGTGAGTCTGATTAATTATTTTTGGAAATAAATGTATTAATTCAAATTTATTATATAAAGGTTTTTCCACTGTAAGCGATTCTCAAGGACCCACCGATTTCTCTTCTTCTCACATGACATTTTCTGAAGATTCCAATTCACAGGGTAGCGAAATGGTTTCTGTAAAGAGACTAAAACCGGATCGAGACTGAATGTTTTCTTTATAGGAAACGATTATTTTATTTTATATCTTCCACTATGTTGGAGAAAAAAAGTATACTAACATTGATTTATATAAGGTGTATGTATCTCTTGTATTTGTGTATATATAATTTATCATTTTAAATGGAATAAAATTACTTTAGATAAGCGTAAGTGTGTCTTTGATTAAATACTTCATAAATGTTAGGAAATTTTATTTACTGAAAGTCTGCCATAAATATATCCGATATTACATCAATCATTTAGCAACACCATGTATATCAAAAATTTCTAATTTTTCAGGAGAGCGATAAAACCTTACATTTTTTCATTATCTTATTTTAAAAATATTTTTTTTACTTTGGAACACTGCAATTGCTGAATATTTTTTATTCAATTTAAAATTATCAAAAAATAATCTTTTGTTGCATTTCTTTTCTACTTTTACATTTACGTTCTTTTTGGGTCTTGTGTCAGTGAAGAAATAATTATAGCTACCTAATTATATTTTTTTCTTTAAAAATTTATAGTAGATGATTTAGGAAATTTTGATACTAAACTACTACTTTTAACTCCCAACACAAGAGACTACATGAAGAAAAAATTGTTTAAACTATTTTATTTTTGAATAAGTAAAATATGCTCCAAAAATAAAAGTAAATAATATAGTATTATTTAAAAAAGTATCAAATTACTAGTGCTATCTTAATTCTAAAATTGGTTCAGACCACTTGTAGGATTCAAACTAAAATACGCTATAAATGAAAAAATTGCTAAAAAATAAAACGCAGACATAGAAAGTTGCCTGAACTAAAGTTTACGTGCAGAAAATATGGGAAAGATTAGAGCAGTCAGTAACAGAAGTTATGGAAAAGCACAAAAAAAAAATAAAGGGGCGTGGGATGTGACGAAGAAATAAAAGAAAAGAAGGTTCTATGGATGAAATGAAGAAACCATAAGAAATTAAAATATTCAAAGACATTTGTGGAACAAAAAAAAATCGAATTTACCAGAAAATCAGATAACAAACAGGACAAAATGACCAAAGAAAGAACATAAAAAAAATCTCATTTATCAAAAAAATCAGTTTTATTTCTAAATAACTGTAAACATATTTATATTGACAAGACATTATGAAATATTACAAACAGACCAATACGAATAATAGTACATATTTTAACAATAATTTTAAATACAATTTAATTATTGAGTGTATATTACATTGACATTGGACGGTAGTCTCCTTTACAAAATAGAGGCTCCTGTTCATCTGCAGGAAAACTCAATCTCCAGAGATATTTTAAAGTACCTATTAAATACTGATTATTTTGGTATTTGAGGTTTCTATTTAAAAAAGATATTAGTAAAGTTTTTCTGCAATTGAACATCCATATATCAAATCAATGAGTAATCAAAAACCTGTAACAGTTCCAATATGAAGGTGTTGGTTTTCGGAACTTGTACAAATAATCTACAGGACTTTTTCTTGCAAAAAGTTCACAAATATAATACTTAATAAAAAATATCACATGATTACAATCCCATATTATCAAAATCTCTTCTTAGCTGCCGCCTTTTTAAATGGCATGAGTTTGGCTAATACACATATTCTTCTATTTGAATATAAAATATTATCCATATTTTTAAAATAGACCTTCGGTGTAGGTTTATTATATTTTAATTATCACCTTTAAAATCAAATGTAATTTTTATATGAGACGGATTTATTATATATCAAAAGTCACTATATTTCATTAGTTTCATCCCCCTAAGAGAACTCCCATAAAACAGGATTTGTATGGGCGAAGGATGGTTAAATACAGTATCGGTATAGAGCGCCTTAATTAATTTAACTATAAACAAGCGATAAAACGCATAACGCTTAAAAGGATAATGGATTTCACAAGGCCATTCTTCACAATCTAGGCCTGTGTTCGACATCAACCAAAAAACGGAGACCAGGTGCTACCCAAAAGCTCCAGAAATGTAAACGGTACGCGCGAAAAAATCAAAGTACGATATTTTGCCTCTAAGTGTCCTTCACGAAGAGCAACTTGTTTGCATTAAATTAAAACATGCCTTTGTGCACCAAGCACCCTACTCTCCCCGACCTAACACCGTGCAATTTTTTCGCGTTTCTGAAGATGAAATCCAATGACATCGATTTGATAACATCGAGGAAATTCAAACGGAATTGAAGGGGATCCTAAAGACATTGACAGGAGAATTAAAGTTTTCATTAAAACAACCCATTTCGAAAGTTCCTCAATAATTCCTGAAAGTTTTTGGGTACAATAATTAAGGCTTTTTTCGAGACCCATAAGGCTAAATCATTTTTATAAAATATTCAAATAAATCTGAAATTCCGTATTCACGTGAGGATTTTTTTTTATTAACAAATGTTTCGAGATTATGTTTAGAAATCCTACAGTTATTTAATTAATCGGAATAACTCTGGATTGAACGGAAGATATTTGTAATACACAATTAAAAATTAACAACTTTATAATTTGTATGGTGAAAGGATTCCCGTGCATCAACATTCCTATATTCATATGCGACAAACTGTTTATATTTTATTATATTATATTTAAAGGAAAAGTGAGATATTTGATGATGTAGCGAATCTGTGAACTCTTTCACCAAACAGAGAAGTCTATATACACTTCCATGGTCTGTTTTCACACAATTATATTAGAACCAATAATAAATATGTTTTAATACTTAATGTACAGCATTTATACATGTAAACATAAAATAATTTTAATAATAAAGCTATAATTTAAATCATTAAACTCGTTTAAAAAAAAATAAGATATATAACATAAGCAAAACCAGTTTTATTTTTCATTTACAAAATAGTAACCTAGACTACCGAAATGCGTGTAGTCCTAAGATTGATTACATCGAATGAAAGTTAATTTACAAATAACTTCGAGTCAGTCTTGAAATGTTTTCATTTTAATACCGCCCTAAGAAAAAGTTTAAAACAATTTCTTTATTTTAGTATAAAGAAATTATGAAGACATTATTTCTAAAAAACAACAATTATTTAAATAATAGTCAAAAAAAATGTTTGTATTTCAATCTTCAATTAATCTTAAAAAAAAGATAAAATACTTTTTTTAGAGGATAAAATATCAAATTGCACTAAAAAGAGAAAAATAAATAGAACGTTTTAAAATTAGCTTACTTCAATCTCCAAATAAATCATTTAATTTATAGTTGCCAGCATTGGATCAGTTCAAATATGACAATTTTAAAAAAAATATATTTATCTATAATGGAATATAAAGACTTTAGTTAATAATATATTTTATTGGTAGTGTAAAATGGGGATGTAAAAATAACACAATTTACTTCACAAGAGCCTCATAATTTTCACAAAATGTTCAATAAGGACTGGAAACTATTAAAACGGCTATTCAAATCGATCAAATTTAGTTAAAATTTGTTATTATTTGTTTTTTGTTATTTATGCCATTAAGATTAATATTAATGTAAAATTGTCATTTGTACATTATACAGAAATTAGTTACCTAAATAAATTAAATATATATTGAATAAGTATCACTCTACAAAAATATTAATGTCAATAAGGTGACATTTTTAAAAGAAAAATTGCCCTAACAGTCTGTACATAGAGCTTAAAGTCTCATCCAACATTTATTCAAAGCTTTATTAAGGATGTAACTTATACGGGAGTCCCATTCATTAAATACCTTCGTTAACGGATAACAGAGATATTTATTGTATTATAAAACCCGTATTATTATCTAGTTATGGAAGAATTTAATTATAGTGATTCATTAATAATTAAAAATTACTGTTTGAAGAAAAAACAAGTTGACAGCATTGATTAAAAAATACAAAGAACATTTCCACCAGAATTATATACAATTAGTACAAAATATAAATCTCTTTTTGAATTTTATCATCACTTAGGCCTCCAGATTTTAGATACCATCTGACTAGAAGAAAAATAAAAAAAAACAAAGATCTATTCCTGGAAGTGTAAACAAAAACAATACATACAATACTATAAAACGCATATTGCTTCTTTCACAACAAATTGACACGTGACTAAAATGACAGTTGACAAGTCATATTTCATCTATTTATTGCTGTATTTTCAAGAAAATACAGATAGGAAACAATATGCAACATATTCCTAATCATTTTATGCAAAAGTCGAAAACATTATTATCGAATATCTGCACAGGATGTGATAAAGGTTATAGAAAATCAAAAATTCAATTGAAACACCCTGTCTATAAAAAAATAAAGTTATGTTTATAAACGGATTCAACAGACTTGCCAGCAAGTTCAAAAATCACCTCTCAGAGGTGTAACGTCAGTCTTTTACAGTCCCAGAAATATTACAAAAGAAAAAGAAAAAATCTGGCTTACTTTTTATCAAAGAGCGGCAATTTAGACCTGACGGCCCCTTCACAAATTACCAATCTAGAACATTTGGGTCGTTGCGGTATAAAATGAGAGCCCGAGCTGGAGCTGCCGTTGTTGTGCTTCTCCAGCGATCTCCTCAGAGTGGCTATTCTAGAACTCAACTGCAAGCCGCTCCTAGCGCCCCCGGGGTGTCTCAGAGTCGTCCCCTTCCGTTCGAAATAATCAACTATAGTCGATATATTTGGTTTAAGTTCATTCGGCCACTCTGAGCTCGTTAAGCTCGAAATATCTTCGCTGCTATCGGTATAGATAGAAGAGGCGCGTTTGCACAGCGCCTGCAACTCGGCGTGTTCCAGCTCGTCGAGAGATCTCAATGAACTAACGGCTGTACCGCTGTCGCCCCAAAGACTATTCGGCGATAGACATTCCCCTACACTAGAATAAAAACCCGACTCACACGAGCCTCGACGACGCAACACAACGCTCGATTCATTGGCAAATTCCAATAAATTTGAACTAGAACCCCCTTTATACAGGGGGTGAACGAAGAGTTGCGAACGAATGGTGCTGGCTTTTCTTGAGGCCGTCGGGGAACCCGGCAGAGATTTCGGAGTTTCAGTCGTTTCTAGAAGCGGACAGGGCATTTCGCAACAAGAGGAAAAGTTACCGAGAAGTTTTTTAACGCCTTGGAATTGAAGCAGACTAGCGAAAGGATTTGTAGTGCTCGGTTTGTAGTGAGGATCCTGGCGACACATTAAAAGAGCGTGGCGACGCGCCTTATCGCTAGGCGTCGCAAACATCGACAACGTTAACATAGAGGTGTCCTCTGATAAAGACCGTCGGTGTGTAACTGAAACAAAATAACGGTTTTTTCGTTAGACAGACCAAAAAAATAAAATACAACTATTCAAAATTCAAATTAATTTATTAAGCACTATTAAATAGCCAAAGAATATACAAATATTCGCAACTTATTTCTAATTAACATACGAAACGTGCAAAATAAATGGCCCCAAAGATCACCGAAACGATGACAAAAGTTACCGCGACAATCAAGAAAAAGAACCATTTTGGAACACTCATACGTACTTTTTCGATGTTGCGGAGCGCAAGTTTGTACGGAAAGTACAGGCAACTGTTCTTCACTTCTTGCAACGCAGTTCGCCATTCGGGCCTGTTTATCTTCCATCAATTTCATATCCTTCAAAATGACGGCAAGAGCGTGCACGTTCTCTTGAAACGTTGGACGACTTTTCGGTTCAACGCAGCAACACCTAAAAAAATATATCAGTATCTACTCAATAATTGATACAAATTATATTGGAAGTAATAAAATATCCAGGAAATTATAAAAAGAAGAATTAGCATTACCTAAACTAGAACTTGTTGTTGTTAACACATTTATTGGCGTAATTATAATTAATAGCAAAAGAGACCCATAAGCTTGAAAAGAAAAACAATTATAAATTCGAAAAAATTACCAGTCTAAACTAAATTAAACTAAAAAAGTAGGTGTTGCGTCAAATTGTAATTATGCGTTTAATCAATCATCTTTATTATATTTAAAGAGTCTACAAATTCCCAAATTTTCCAAATTGTTTGAGAGGAACCTATTATTTGTTGCATGTAATACTTAAACCTGTTTTAGGATCGAAATCGCGTCCAGTATCTATTAGATGGTTTGCGAAATGAGAGAATGATGTAGAGTTGGCATTTAGAGCCCTTTGAAATTCTTTTAAAAGAATTTTGAAACTTACACCGATGTATAGAGCACCACAATTGCAATGTAATTTATGTCAAGAATTGCTCCATATAGGTAACCCATAGATTAGTACAGACTACACTAATACAAAATATGCTAATATCAGTACGTGTATCGACGCCGTTTTGTATAATTGTCTGAATACGAAGTACGTACTCGATAAATTAGATGTTACTTTACGAGTAAAATGTTTAACTTAAGCAATAGACTTAAGAGTTCGGTTTAATTAAAGAGCCATATTTTTAAATCTTACCTAAAGGCTAGCGTTAAAAATTCAGGTACAACGTTCGGGCCGCAGAGTTCCGAAAAAGCGAGGTAATCCAATCCGAAATTATCAGTCCTTGGTAAGTAGTCGGGGTCGGCTTCGACGCGAGCAATGAGCTCGCACAAGACGATGCCGTAGCTGAAGACGTCGCTCCTTTCGTCGTAATACTTGCCCTTCAGACCCTCCGGCGATATCCAATAGGGTGAGCCGACGATTGGTAATTTGGTTTTTTCTTTTGGATCGGGAATGTCTGTCGAGAGGCCGAAGTCGCCGACGATCGCCTGAAGTTTTCCGTTTTCCAAGTGTTTGATGAGGACATTCTGAAATTGAAAATTGAAAGATGGATTATCACCAAAAATTTCTATCTTACTTAGTACAATATTTTATCGATGGATTTTTGTAAATAGTTGCTATATAATTTATAATATTAACCTCGTGTTCATTTCATTTAATCAAAGAATAAGTACTGGTACTACTTTTTCACCTTCAAATTTGACCTTATTAAACAACAAATTCAGCTAATGTGATAAGGTGTTATGATAATTGTTAAAATGCACATTTTTTACCATTATTAATAGATATTTCGATTAATAGGGCGATAATATTTTAATTGTAATTAAGGTACAATGAAAATTTTGGTTTGTCAATACAGATGTTAAACAAATCCATATATTAGTGACGTTTACATAACTTCAAATTTTTTTAAAATAATTATATTTCAATTAAAAAACATAAAACAATATTTCTTTAAATAATTGTTTTCCCTCTTCAAATTGAATTATTGCTCTAATTACTGTTAAATTGGTCAATAATTAAGAACAAACAACATTGTCAACAACATCAACAATGGCAAAAAGATAAAAGTTATCACTTGTCTGGGCAATAAAGCAATTACGTTGAATGAGGGGAGGAAACTTGATGCAGTTTTAATCACGGAATAATATAATAAAAGTTCAAAACAGAATTGTAAAGCAAGTATGGAATCAATAATCGATCCTGAGCTTTATCTATCAAATTATAGAGAACAATATATTTTTTGTATATTTGTATAATGTGAAAAACTGATATTATATATCCAAGTTCAATGCAATAAAATTGTACACAAATGCAGAATGTATAGTTTATTTTCTGTATTCTCACAATAAAACCCATGTGGGTTGGAATACAATGCCCCCTTTATATAATGGGTTGGAGAATTCTCTTAAAAGAACTTGAAAAACTTGAAGAATCACTTATCCGACTCGAATTGGTACCATTATATAGAGTGCCAATTATATTTTTTCCAACTCACAACGGCTATGGACTATCTTTATAGGTTTTAGGTTGACAAAACAGAAAATACTTTATACAAACTTTATTTCTTCATATTTTTATTACTTTGAACGAAACGGGTACAGCTTTCTTTGATACAATTTAAGTTATTTTTGTTAAAAATTGCAGTTAAATCATGATACTATAATTTCTTGGAATAATAATTAGAGTACAACTTCCAAACTCCCACCGTTTTTACATTTCCAACTTACTTTGCTAGTCAAGTCCCTGTGTATGACGCCTTTGGAATGCAAGTACTCCATACCGCTTGCAATATCCTTTGCAATCTCAATTCTGGTCTCCTGTTCGAGTTCCACGGATCTGTCGTGGATCCATTGGTGCAAAGAACCACCATCGATGTATTCCGTAAGGGCGTGCAATTGGGCTTTGTTCACGCAAACGCCCATCAAGCCGAGGATGTTCGGGTGAGAAAGACGGTTCATCAGTTGAATTTCTTTGAGCATGTTGCTGCGATTTGAAACGCGCGTGTTCATTTTTAGGACCATTACTTGTCCCGTTGATTGGTGTGTCACCTTAAAAATAAAAATAAGATGAATTAGGAAATTGTAGCTGACTTTGACTGGCATTTGTATATTTTGCTGTTGTTAAAATGCTTAGAATCTTGCTATCTCGGTTTAAGAGCCGGGAAAATATATTTTTGAATTAGTTTAGAAAGCTTGGATGGAGTATCTGCAAGTTCGTTATTGTTATTGGTATTGTTGTCTGGGCAATTTGTGTTTTCAGTTGCGAATTGTGGATAATTGATTCTATAGAATTATAGAGCATGTTGTTGGGTAGGTAGATTTACCCTAGAAACTTGAAACATTGGGAGAATCTGAATACTGGATGACTAACGTAAACAAGAACCTAAATTTGGTAAATTTTGCTATAGAAAAATGAATAAACTGCAATAGTGTCAAACTTGGATTATTTTAGACCAATGTCCAATATTAATACCTAAGAGTAACCAATATTCTGCAGAATAGAATCCACTAATCTAACTACAAAAGAAACAAACTGAGATTTTTCGAAATATCATAAATGACTAGACCGGCTGGCCTCTAACAACGCAACGACAAAACAATTATAAAAGAAAACCTGAACATTCCCCCTCATCTCATAGAAAAAGTAATGGAAAACAGGAGAGCTCGGCGAACGTAGCAAGAACAAGAAATCACTGAATAAAACATATTTTAATAGAACAAATCATAGGTTAAGTACAAAGTTGCAAAAGGAAAAAAATGAGTCATTCTAGTCCTTGCCAAAAATATCGTTCTATATAGAAGAAAGCCACGAACATTTTTAAACAGTCTACAATAACTAACTCACCATTAGGAAAAAAAATGGATGTGATTTTCAGTTCTAAATAATGTGATGGAAGAAAAATGAGTTGTATACGAAAATTTCCCATATTTGTATATTTTACTGTTGTTAAAATGCTAAAAATTTTACTATTTTGGTTTAAGAGTTGGAAAAATATATTTTTGAATTTGTTTAGAAAACTTGATAGAGTATCTGCAAGTTTGTTATTTTTATTGGTATTGTTGTTTGGACTATTTGTATTTTCAGTTGCGACATTTCCATAAATGATTATAGAATTGTGGAATTTGTTTTTGCACCAGAAACCTAAACTTTTAGGCGAACAACCCTCCAGGAAAAAAGTATGTCCTGGAATATTTCTTTGAACATATTTCAGCGATTTATCAGTAACAATTTACTTATCACGTTGACTGGTATGTCACCTAAAAAGAAAAATAAGATAAACATGAAGCTTTGCAAACCGGAATTAGGAAATTATACCTGAAAAACGAGTTGTATGAGATTTATTCCATATTTGTATATTTTGTTTATTAAGCCTTAATAGTAGTGAGAACTAATTTTATATAATAGGAATCAAGCAGAGTGAACATGTGTTAATTGGGAAAAAGTAAAAGTAAATTATCAGACGCTTCCAAGCAAAGAAATTAGACTTATTTAGAAGAAATATTTTCGATTTGATGTGCAAGGAAATAAAACTTTCAGTTATTATGTATTAATTGCTTGTTTATTTTACATAGAGCTGATATGATATTCAGAAAAATATCAATTTCTACGCTAAATTGTTACTTTTAACTAGTTCAAGGTTACCGTTTAAAATTAATAAAATACATTTCACTTTTCATCCAGAAAAAAAGAATATTATATAGTCGAATTCTAACCAGTTGTACATAAACAGAGTATTAATTTATTTGGATGCTTTTTTGTACAAAAAGGGGGCACATAATATAAAAATATACGGGACCTAATGCATATTTGGTTTTTTTTTTTTGGTAAATTCTGTTCCGTATTCGTGTGCGAGGTCCTTCAAGAAAGCAATTTCTAAAAATATTACGAGAGCGTTATAACCGAGATTTGTCAGAGAAATTAGATTAGGAATAATTTCATTAGCGATTCTCATATTTCAAGCTGATCCATTTTAATAAATAACGAACAACTTTCTGCGTTGCGGTTTCAAAAATATTCAATAAATAAATATAGCGTATCTTTAGATATCTTATTTCCGTTTACGTAAAAATATACATAATACTTTTAATCTCCTTTATTATTGAATATATAAAAGTGCTCCATAGAGATACGTCAGTTTTAATATACTAAGAGTTTAGAAAAAATTTCATGAGTCAGTATAACAAGTATTTTAAGTGGGACGTCATAAAAAGTATGATTGTAAACAAGTTTCATATTTTATATTCCATTGTTGAATTTTTTTGTGATATCATTGATACATTTGTAAAATATGGAAAAAATAAACTAAAAGACAATATAAACTACTATTTCGGTACTTCACCAACTCATACTTTTTCCAAAAATAACATACAAAGTGAAAAATTGATAAGTTATAACTTATAATAATGTAAATGTAAATGTAAATTTGCATAACAAAAATTTTAAATTTAGAATGAAATCGTATAAGAGAGATCGTAAACAAGCCAGTTTGGTCGACGAGGATCTAAATATAATTTCAGCTCGTCGGGTCAGTTATTAAAATTTATTTGTTGATAGTAATTAACTTCTTATTAGTATTACAATTTTATTGTTTGTGACGCGAAAGATAACAACCGATGATACACATATTAAGATATTTTTGACGACAACCTGCGGAAAATTTGGTTTTCCCCAACGCGTTTCAGTAAAATTAAAATACTAAATAGTAATTTAGCAATATTTAAATCAACCACTAAAATTAAATAAGACCAATATGAAAAAGCTACATTCATCGACTTTCGAGTAGCTTGTGGCATAATAAGCGGCGCAAAATTACTAAGAGCCTTCCTTCAAAATACTAGAAAAAATTGTGCAACCTTATAGAAATTAAACTAATAAAAACAATTTAATCCGAATAGAAGGAAAAGAATCAGATGAGTCTGAAGTTTCCGAAGGATTAAGACAAGGAAGCTTCGGGAAAGCATAATAAGAGAAAATGTAATAAACCTGAAAGGCACTACTTAAATAAGAAAAAAAAAAGAGTTAAAGGGAATAAAAGAATAATAATTAATAATAGCACCAAAACAGATGAGCTTCAAACTAAATAAAACCAAAAGCCAGTATATGATGAAGCTACAATTACAAACAACAAAAAAACAGACCCTTATTAATATGATCAAGAGGCAGAAATAGAAAAGACAGAAATGTAAAAGAAATAGCATGGAGAATCTCACAAGGAAAGAAAAAAGGGAATGCCTAAAAGAAAATAGTAGGAAGTAGCGATGAAATGAAATAAAGACCTGGAAAAAGCTTCCAAAGGATTACTAGGTTTTAGGCCCGAGAGCCTAGTACACAGGCTATAAATACATTACAATTATTACAATTTCTATTTTTGTTTCTAGAAAAACGTTGAAATATTTTTCTATGTAGCGGCCAAATGAAAATATTCATTATTTCATATAGATATGATTCATGTGTATGATAATAATATAAGAACTCGTAATATTTAGAAAAATTGTAAATAATAAAATTTTTGTAATTCGAATAATATTTTTTTGAATGCATGTGCAATTATTTCATAGCGTTTAAATAATTTAATAATATTTTTCAATATTTTTTTTATTACTGTACAAAATAACTGACAGTATTCGTTGGTGCTTGAACATTTTACTATTCAACAGAAACGAAAATAAATCTTTTTTTTAACTACACGAAGGTATTTTGGTATAAATATTGAAAATAAAAAAAACACTGAATAAATAAACCATTTATAATTTTAAAAATGAGTACAAAAATAATTGCACATTTTCTTATAAAGTATTTTTATCTTGTTGCTTTGTTTCGCGTATATCATTTATCTTGGAATTTTACTCAGAATTTCGATTGTAGAAAATTGTCAAATCAATTTCCTTGAACTACTTTATTATAAATTAATATCCACTTTTAATTTAATTATTCAGACAAAACTAAAAAATCACGTAGAAAGCGAGAATTTTAACAAATTCGTCTCAGTCGAGCACATCTTTATTGATAAAAATTTTGGTACAAATTGTTCCTATTTCTCGAATTGTTTTTTTTAGAATATTATTTGTTTAAATATACTGAATAAAAATAAATATGAACTCTTTTTAATGTGTCCATAAAAATCATATGCTAAAATACTTTTTAAGCATATCAGGGTTACTTTTAATAACTGGATTGCTACTTACAAATGTAACATGTATCATATCAAAATAAGTCTTATCATCCCAAAGCAATAATGGTAGATTTCGCACGTCTTGTTGGTTAATGTGATCATTTCCAACGTATTAAAAAAAAAACTTTCCAAAATTGTAATTAAAATTTAACCTTAAACATGATAACTCTCGACTATTTTGGAAATGGGGGAGTAGAAAGTAGCATTGATACATTATTTTATTAAAATGCAAAGATTTCACACTAAAAACTTTTATTTTTATTCGAATTCAATTTGCAACGCTGTGTGAACGAAATTTTAAAGGGTTACAATCAATTCGTTTTTTATTAGCAAATAATAATTCATTTAATTATGCGCGTTCGCCGATTTATTTACTTTAATGTTCTCAATTTCACGTAGTCCATGTCAAATGAGTGTTTTTAGTATCTAAACAACATAGAAAATCACATATTAACCGTCACGTGATCGGTAAATAAGCAATAAACTCGGTCTAAAAACGTCAAGTAATAATAAATTACACAAAGACGTGAGTATATATGTATATACGTAAAAAAAAATAGAAAGGCAAATCCTATTTTACAGATGTTGTTTCTAAAGAAGACACGGTTAAATAGAAAATATGGTTATTTTTTTTTAGAGGTGCTCAGCACTTGCACAATCCAATATTTGATATAGTGAAATCGAAAAATAATTTGAAGGTCAATACACTTGAGAAAAAAAAAACCATTTTATTTATAACACAATTGTCTTCGAAATTGAGATCATAAAAATCAATCCTATTATTTATTGAACGTGGGTAAATATTATAAACAAAATATGATTCGTACTCTCCAGCCTACAAAATGACATAAAATTAATAAATCGTCGGTAAACATTTAGAAAAAAGTTAACACCAACTTCAAAAAATACAAAATTGAAATTATTTTCGAATATTTATTAAGAATAAAGAACCTGATTATGAAAATGCTACTGATTTATCGCAATATTCGCCTCTTAGGAAGTTCTTTGCTTATCTGATTAGTGATTATATATTCGCTTTCTAAATAGACGATTTTTATCAAAGAACACATTAACCATATTGTCATTTTCGCAATCCATTATTCCTTTGTAGGTAAATTATTACTCCTTATACTTATTATCATTTTCTTGATAAAATTGTATAAATACATTGTTAAACTTCCAATTAGGTAGATTATTTTACAAATTGAAGGCAGAAAAAACTTTACTCTCATGCTGTTGTTTAAACGAGTACTGACAAACAATTAATGTAGATTTAGCAAATATTACATAAAGAATTGTTTAATTTTAGGAAATAGAAGTAATCGAAAAATAAAACTGGATAGTAAAGGAAAATTGCAGTCACTTTGTAAGTCTAAAAATAAAGCTCTTGACTTAAAGTGATTTTTCTTTCAGTTCAACTACCCCTTTGCATCTGTTATGATTCTTCCTCTTCCTATTTCTTTACATCTTCTGGAACTCCAATAATGTTTTCTTAGGACGTCCTTTTTGTACATTTTCTTTCCATCTTCCAAAGATCTCAGCATGTCTTTATTCTGACATTCGTGGTATTTGCCTAAGACATCATGTTCTTTATTATTAAGAGAATATTTGAAAATACGTTTAAATAATCGAATAACTCAACAATATGTAAATACAGAATATTAGTGAAAAAATCCTATATAAATTGCTATAAGAATTTTATAGTACATCCAGAAATGAACTTAAGATGGAATTTAAATAATAATTAGGAGCATAAATAAAAGAAGGAAGTATTACCAAAAGAAGAAACATACATAAAACGTCGGATAGAATCCAAGGGGTAAAGTAGTATCAATATTGTTTTGAAGAATAGAAGCAAGAATTATAAAAATTTGTAATTTGGGTATTGTAAATTTAGAATTATGTAAGTACAATTAATAATTTGGGCATATTATTGGTTTGGGATTAAGAAAATTTTTGTGTAGAATTTTGAAGAAATTAAGAAAACTTGTGTGTGGATTTAAATTATTGTAATAAATTATCGTCTCATTATTTTTATAGAAAGGGGTCAAAAGAAAACATAACAATTTATATAATCCTTACAATTATACTAAATATTTCTGTTGGTATCTAGTTCTCACCTACACATTCAGATTTTTTAAAATTTGTTCCTCTGTAGATTTCTCCTCTTATTCCCTATTATGTACCCTTGGTTATTACTCAATAGATTTTAGAAACATTATGCCTATCCTTGTATATTTGCCCGAGGATTTTCTATTAATATTTCTTTTTTTATTTTTAATGTAAGGTATTGTTTGATAGTTTCCTATATTTTCTTTCAATTTTTTGATCTCCTGATAGAAATTTCTAATTTCCTTGTTTACAAAATCATTTTCAATTCATTTGGGTCTTTCCTATAATCTTTTTTTTACTTCATTATACTTCTGTATAAGTTTTTCTGCTGTCTCTTATTTCTTTTTTTAGATTACTATTCTCGTTCAGTTTTGTTTTGTATTCCACATCGAACAGGATAAATATATTAGCAGGTCATAAATGAATGAGAAAATTTGGAGAAAAAGCAAAAGAATTTGGATTTAACACAACATAAAGAATATCAAACTGAAAAAAAAAACTGCATATAAATAGAATAAACATGATAACCATATCGCAAATGTGAAATATAGATATTTATATTAATAAGCTAAAAAACAACAATTTTGTGTGTATAAAACATACTTTATAAGCAATATGTTATAAAAATTTTAATAAAGCAATGTCCATACAAGAAATGATTGGTGTTTCTATTGTAAATCCACAATAGTTTTTCAAATGAATAAGCAAATCGGTAGGTATTATGATCAATTAAAGAAGAATCGGATACACCTGTTATAGATACTAAAGTAAACATTTAAGATATGTTCTTTTCATTCCATATATCTAAATAATATGCTGCTTATTGTAGGAGTCTAAATAATATATTGCTTTTTGTAGTAGTTTGAATTTTTAATACCAACAAAAAAGTATTCCTTTTATGCTTTATCTAAAACTAAATCTAGATAACAGAAATAATATAAAGGGATTTGCTCAGTTTTGATTGCTCTAGATTAAATACTTTATTGTTAATGTGCACAAAAAATTATATGATAACTAATTAATTGGCGGCATTAGTAACCCAGACCTATGCTCATTTCTATTTATGACGCCTACGCACAGTAAATACTCAAATAAAAATTATTATTATCTTAATAGATAAAAGATTTTGCATCAGTATCTAAATGATGTAGTAAAAGAATTATAATTTTACATGTATTTTGGATTAACATTTTTTTGTTGGTACCTAACAATAGGGCAAATAAATTTAATGAAGATAACCGAAATTAGTTTGGCATATATTTCTGTTTACTTGTCCTAAAAAAAAAATTGGTAATTAGGAATACAATAGAGCAGGTGTTAGGAACAATTACCTACATTTGAAAAATCCAGCACATATGCAATTTCAGCGGCAGATAAAAATAAACCTCGATTTCTGGCCAAGCTATTTGCAGATTTTTGTTTACCTCGTTACTTTATTGTACAAGTTTTTTACAAAAGGAGCGACATTAGTCATTCGAAAAACCTTATCTTCACTTATTATGGTACTGCCGAGGTTAAAACCACCATTTGGTGACCTACATTTGGTAAATTTTGAAAAAAAAGTGGCGTAATGTAGAGTTTACCTTGAAGACTTCTGAAAAAAAGCCCTCTCCAATTTTTTCCTTGTGGAAATCATCGAGGGGGTGGAGGGCTGCAACAGCATGCTTCAACGCTTGACAGGACGATCCAGTCTTGAGTCTATCGCACCTGGTCCGGGAGGGCTCCGAAAGTTCGTTATTAGGGCAAAATACTTTTCCATAATCAATGTCCTTTGGGTCACAGGGACTGTCATACATACACGAATTTTTTGATTTGGCAACCGTTTCATTTTTATTTAGAGGGTACATAGTATTACAAAACAAAATTGACAGTTATTCAATTTTAACCAATTTCGTACATATTTGTGTTCAACACTGTACTCGGTTAATAGTTTTATCACACATACTGTAAATTTTTTAAGTTAGAAACATCAAAATTGCGAATCTTCACTTACTTCACTCACGTCACTAGGTAAACAATTCAAGATCACATTATTTTTACGGTTGACTTAACTTGAAAATTTGCGAATTTCGAGGAGGGAACTGCCCAAAATTTTGCTATCTCAGACAATTTTCCAGCTATCAGACCGTCGAATGTAAATAAAAACGTCTGACAAAAAGCTTTCTACAATCTCTGTAGCCTCCATCACTGCCGTCATCTGCTAGCAAAGCCGCAACGATCACGGACACACGACGCTCGTGACTGTCAAATTTTCAAGCGGAAAAAGAAGACGGAGCGCGACTCCCTTTGTCTTTGATTAAACATTGTGGCAGGCCTGCGCACTTTGTACCTGGATTTGTACCGGTTCATTTAAATTTATATGTGATAATTATTTTCGATTTTAAATCATTACATTTAAATATTTTGTGTAAGTTATTTTAAAACTAATTTTATTCAATCTGTTTTATTACTTTTAAACTTATTTTTTCTAACTAAATCGAATATGTTGTAATGAAAATATATCATTTTTCAACCTTAAAAATTACAATTTTTTTTTACTTTTTCTGTAACAAGAAAAATTAAATATTTTTTAAATATTTATTGCAACAGGTTTTTATATATTTATTGAATATTATATTATTATATATATATATATATATTAGCAAAATATTGTATATACATTGAAAAAAAAACATTTGTTGCGGCAGATTTTTTTAGTTAATAATTTATAAAAAACAAGTATTGTCCAAATTTTTATAAATTTCTTTATAAAAACCAAATTTTTCTCAAACTTTTGATCAATTTATTTGTTAAAAACAAGTTTTTGTCCAAATTTTGATCATTTTCTTTAGAGAAAACAAGGGTGTGTCCAAATTTTGTCAATTTCTTTACAAAAAACAAATTTCTGTTAAAAATTTTTATAATAAAAAATTCTCGTGTTTTGCGTCAAAATCTCAATTTTAAAAAATTGTTGTTTCAATAAATCTCGATTTTATATAAAAAAACTTTAAAAATTTACTTCATATATATCAACTATTTTGAATTCAATATTTTAATGGATCTTAGTCTGATATTTTAAAAAATCTCGACTTTTTAAATCAGAAATATTTAAAAATCTCGTGTTTTTTTTTACAGATTTCGATTTTAAAATCCAAATTTTAATAAACCTCGATGTTAAAGCAAAAACTTTTAAAAAATCTCGTACTCTACTTTAAAATTTCTACTACTGAAGTGTTATTTTTTATATGTAAAAAAATAAATATTCACGATATATTATTTACCAAATATTTGTTGTTCTCTGCGACCAAAGGACAAAAGGAAGAAAGAGTAATTAGAGTCTATAAGTAACAGAAAATAATATTGACAACATATTCTATTTTTTTAATCTACTTAAGTACAATTTGATAAGGCAATATATAAAAAGAAAGTAGAAAAAAATAGAACTCATTAATCTCTGAATGGCACGGATTAAATTTCTAGGGAGGATATTATTAATGATTGATAATTTAGATGAAAATTCATACCGACTTGAAATTCAAAAAAGAATTATGAAGCTTTTGCAATATTTCAGGACTACCCGAAGCACTCTTGCAATAGAGCATTAATTTCATAAAATCTAATTTTACAATCTATTAAAATTCGAACACTCAAAGGCTTTAATTTAAAAATATATCTCATGACGCTTATTTTTCAAAAAATAATCTAATTACTTGCAGCTAAAAGCTATCTATGAATCAATATTTAAAGCATTAAATAAATCTGTATAATTTACCTATATAAAATTATTTTATAAATTTAATATTTCCTACAGTTTTCTATGTAAATTCCAGATATTGAAATCAAGTATTAATAATACAATTTTTGGATAACCACTTACAAAATAAGTTATGTAGGATATTACAAGATGTGAACATAAATATATCAACAATTGAGCGACATATTTTTTACGAAAGAAATCTTCGCATTTAAAATGTTTCACATAAGATATAAATACTTTCTTTTCTGAGTGTTTGTATTAACGGTTTTTATAAATACATCAGTGGTGGAACACCAAAAAGATTAAATTAAAGTGTAAGTAGGTAATTATACTTGAGCGAAATAGAATCTGTATCTTTTACAAATATTATTTTGTCGAATAAGGACTTTCTTAAAGGTAACTAAAAATGTATGTTTAATTATTAAAACATATTTTTGGTGAAAAAACTTGCCTTCAAAATTCCTGAAAGGACGTCAATGAAATACTCATTGTTTTATATGGCTTAAATTACCATAATGAAAGTTACTGATTTAAATTATCTCACTTTAAATAAATGTATGCATAATTAACTATTCTTTTTTATTATTATTATTATTATTATTTAACCAGCCTAAATTACCTAATGTATTGTTTTTAATTTTTTAGTAACACTGAAAGTGAATTTTCTTTACTTTTGGTTAAGAATCCTCAAATAATAAAAACAAGTGTAGACACTTTCTAAAATAGTAGGAAATGAGTATTTTAAAATTTAGCTATTATTTTCTTGATAAAAGTTATCCCTATGAACTTTACATTAATAAGAATGTCATTGTTGCCAAAATTAGTTAGGAATATCAATAATTGACAAAAAATTTATTATTAAACAACAATATCAAATTACTTATTTCTTTTTTAAATATTTCAAATACTTTTTTGAATCATATGAATCCTCAATATCATCATCTATTTTAACTTTTTTCTTGGGTTTTCGGTCTTCTAGCTTCGCTTTCCTCTCCGCCTCACTTAATGTCCAAATATTTAGTGGCAACTATAAGGAACAATACTCTTTTCAAAATTATCCCATTTAAAGTGCAATTTAACTTACTTTAATGAGCTTTCTGGGCTCATGGTATCTGATAACGAAAGATGAACCATCTGGGTTTGCTAAAATTGTGGGGTACATACGTGCATAGGTACTTCTGTGTGGTTTTGTAATACTAGCGGATAGTGAATTAAGATGTCGAATTTGCATAATTTTTTTTATATTCCACATATCTAAATTAGTGAATAATAAACTTACGAGTTTAATTTATTAAAATAGTTTATTTTATATGACTTAACCTAAAAATTTCTTCGTTTTTCGACTCGATACATTTAAGCAAAGAAGAAACTTATAGATAGTTTGCAAACAGATACGAATTAAAAAAAATCGTTCTCCACATTTAATTGAAATAGCGTAAAAGAGAGAGAAAATAAAAAATAAACAAACATAAAAGAAAAGTATAAGCTCAAACAAACAGATAGAAGAAAATATTTTTTTGTTAAATATAACAGGCCAGTTACAATAAATATAGAAGAAGAAATTTAGGTTAAGCCGTTGAGCTAATGTTTTTTTTAATTGTTCTATTTATTCCAAATCTAAATACAATTATTCTCAAAATTATATGTACTGTGCTTTAAAATATAAATTTTTTTAACCATGATGATTAAAGAGCAAAATCATTTTATGGTAAATACTAAAACGACAAAAATCAAGATGTATTTTCTTAAAAACTATTTTAGGCAGGTGTCCAGCATGCCTTAAGATTGCCACTGAGGACTCGCTGTGCCGAATTGACTGTTTTATTTGATAGAGGAAATTTATTAGAATTGCATACTTTCTTCCCCATATTGATAGACAATATATTAGGACCACAAGGCACTGTTTCATGGGGTCTTAGAAGCACAACTGAATCAGAACAAGAAGACTTTAGGCAGTTGCAGCACTTTTTATCGCCGTACGGGCCTATGTTTAAATTGATTTACACATTATTAAAGGATCCTAATATCAGATATGAATTTCCTTTAAGTTATTTACCTGTGAGTTTAATTCTTTAAGCAAAAACTAGTTAATTAAATTAATTTCGATTTTTTAGACAAAAATAAGACTATTCTTAGAAAACTCCCATGGACATCCATTTTACTCTGAATTGATGCATATTAATGTCCAGACTAAAAACATTATGTCATTAATGCTAAGTTAGTAATAATTAAAGATTGTTTTCTTTATTTTACACTTAATTAATATCCTTTTAGATTCTTTTGATTATTACATGTTTCATTTTGCTTATCACTTAATAAATCCATGGCAACAAAGAGCAAGTTCAACAGTTACAACCTGGAACACAGTTTATTATGCATTATGTTGCGATTACATAATCCATTTTCTTCCCACTGATCCGGGAATTACAGTTCAACCTGTAATCTATTACAATGGGAAAAATCCATTACAAGCTGCCAAAACCAATTTACTGTAAGTATTTTTGGGATAATTTGTTGGACTCCATTGGGTTTATTAAGTCTTAAAGCCATGCATAAAAACCCAACTTTGGAAACATTTTAAACAAATTTCTTATTGTCAATATTTTCAGTGACCAACCACAAAGTTCTGGGGTAATCATGGCGAAATCTTTAACAAAATCAAAGGAAGAGACTTTCCAAAATAATCTGGATATTCATCATCCAAGAAATGATATTTGGAGAAGTGAAACTGTGCTTACAGTTTTTACTGATATGTGGCTACACAACAATCAATTAATTGAAAATAGAAGTAATTTTAATTCATTCAATAATAATTTAACTGCAGCTCCTGGTTCTGTAAGTAATACACTTTTGATATATTTGCCAATGTTTAATATTATATTTTTGTTCTTTTTAGCATTTTCTTCACCAGATTGAATTACCAACAGGGGAATATATGAGGATAGTTCGAGTTTTAATAAAGCAAATACATTCATTTCACGCCAGTTCCAAAGCAGACGATACAAATCTAGGAGAACTGAAAAAAATTTCAGTACCAATGATACAGGGCAAATTTTATACATTCCTCAGAAACTTAATACACAGGTGGCCTTTGGATGGTTCTTTCAGATTAGTTTTAGAGCTTTGGTTGACATATATTCAGCCATGGAGATATCAACCAAATAACTTGATTAAACGAGTTAATAGAGTAGAAGTAAATCCGGATGTAGAAGATATTGCAAACACGAATATAAATGAAGTAGATGCCGAATTTATTCCGTTCATTGCAGAGAATCTGTTAGCATATGTTGTTATTTTTCAACAACTTTTGCCAAGGTTTAGCAGAGTTGATTTAGTCAGTCCCAAGATGTCTCTTATGTTGTATAGGATGACAAAAGTAAGTAAAAAAAGGTACTATAATAAAAGATGGTTAATTTTCTCTTTTAATTCATCTATATATTTTATATTTATTAATAATTTATAAGAGAATGGTAGAATATAGTCTGAAAATTGCTCCCCCTTTTAATGGAAAATTAGAAAAAAGCTCTATTTTAAATTAACTTGGTAGAGCAAATTATTGTTAATAAAAATTGTTTTTGCGGTAAGATTCTTTTATGATAATATTCATTTGAACCCTGACTAGACTGGCCAAGTCCTATGACAAGATTGATTTTTTCTCTAATTTTTTTGTTCTGGCTCTCCCTTGAAGTCGCATTTTTACCAATGTTTTTTTTAGGTGTTTGACTTATCAAATTTGCCTGAATACTTGAGGGAAATTGAACAATGTGTGGGAAATAACGGTTCTCCTAACCACAAATACAATAACCATAGGGCAAACGCTCTACCGCCTTTATCGCCCACTTCAAATTGGTCTACTAATACATCTGCAGAAAAAAGCAATATATTTTCTCCTGATAGCACTCATAGTCGAACTGGATTGCCAAATTTGAATGCTACTTCATTTATATGCAGTCCAAGAGTTTCTACAGATAAAAAATGGGGGCCAATAGTTAGACAGAAAATTTTTGATCTTGAGGGACCTAATTTTTGTTACAAACCGCTCTTTTCAAATGTTGTAGCACCTGAGGTAAATTTTTATATTTACAGAATGAAGACTTAAATACTCTTAACTCATCCTATAATAAAATATCTCTCTCTTACTTTGTAGGTGTTTGATTTAATATTCTTGATAAAGAACTCGATCAGGCGTGCTCAGGAAATTGTAAGGCTTAAAGAAAAAGAGAAAGAAGAAATGTTTTCTGGTTTTTGGGGAAGTATTAAGTATTTTTTTGTGGATGTCGATTCAAATGACGAGTTTTCCTTAACCGAACGTCAAAAAGTGCCTATGCATCTTCATGTATCCCTAAACAATTTGCTAGATATGTTTAATATACACAATGAGGTATTCAATAAAAACATTTTAATGTAACAGGTTTAGTTGCAGTGTTTGGTTTTAGATTCCACAAAGAGATGTAAATACAAATAATTCAACGCCGACTTTCATTAACACTTCTAATGACTTAAAATTTTTGACTCCTGAAAGAATAAGAGCTCGAATAAATAATATTAGGTATGAGGGAGATCCAGATCTTTGTCCTATTCAGAGTATGGAAAACGCATTTTTAGTTAGAACTCTTTATCAAATTAGTCTTAAAATAAACGAAAGAGTGAGTAATCTTTGAAATATCAGTAAATATATTTTTCTTATTTATTAATTTATTTTTAGTATGGGAGAAATTTTTATCAACTTTACCATAGTCCATCTTTTATGGGAAAATTATCAAGAGAGATTTTATGCCCCCCCATCGCAATCTACACATATGATAAATCCACTCCTGGCTCTCCAAGAATGCGCAACAATTTACCACCAAGACTGAGCCTTAGATTTATGGCGAATTATAGACTTTTAGGTTATTTATTTTTCGGCGCTTTTTTAGCCTGGCTACTCGACTACAGAATCGACGTGTATTTTATATTTTTATTTGCTATTTTTTTCTTGTACAAGTCATTTAGGGCATATTGGAAAAGTGAATCTTCAGTGAGACATAATTATCCCACACAAGGTTTTGGAAATATTAGTTTTAATGATTCATTTAGATTATAGTTTTTTATATTTTTCTATTAAATTACTTTAAGGAGTTTTTCATATTTATTTTTTGTATAAATTGCTGTATGGGATCCTAAAACGAATTATCTAACAGGGGTGGAGGGTGTATTTATTATAAATAAATATGATTGTATTTTTAAATATTCTTATTTATTATATTTTCGTCATATTATCCCGTATTTTTATCTTTCCCTATTTTTCTTCTAATCACCCATGTTTACTATTTTCTTTTATTTCTTTAACAAGTAGTACTTTTATTTGAAAAAGCATTTTAAATTTCCAAAATTTTTTAAAAGACAAACTTTTAGTCGCAAATATATATTTTGTTAATATAAATAATGATTTAAACTTTTATTTGATATTTCCAATGAATATTCTAGTAAATTTCAATTATTCAAATAGATTGTTATTATTATAAATATTTTTACAATTTATTATTAAATACTTATTTGGAATACCAAATAAAATCATGTTATTTTACGATACGCCACCCTGTATAAAAAATCCCTTTTGTTTATATTTACAAGAATGTATTAGTCATGATTACATAAAGGATCGTGATTAAAGTGGATCGTGACTAAGATATTAATATATTAATTATCCAAAATAAATAAATTGAGAATTTTCCGTGGGGGCGGGTGGTCGAAATTAAATTCGGTGTTTTTTAGTTTAAAAAATAAAAGGCTTTTAAAATTTTTCGTTATATCGCGCGAATGTGTGTAGTGCCCTTTTGGATCCATGTTTTTCATTATTAAACGCTTTTAAATTTGTTAAATGAAACTGAATTGAAAATTGGAAAAAAATAGTAGCTTTATTTTTAAAACTTTTAAATGCCCTTCGTGAATATTATTAATATTCTATAGTTTATTAAGATAGTTTAATTAAAATATCTCATAATTTAAAAAAAAAATTTTTTCGTTTAATAATTATATGCGCTATTTTTTTAAATTAATTAATTTATTTGGGGAATAAATGGGGTGGTGAAGCGAATATATGATGCTGTTTCCTGTTAGCATCAATTAGTCCTCCGAAGAAATGGGGGACGGGCGTAGGGCCTGCTACTCATTATTATACAAAAAACAACCCTGCACTGCCTCCGAATGTGGATTTAGCACTTAGACGAAGGAAAAGGACTATGAAAATTGGAACATGGAACATATAAGGAATGGCAACAAAGCAAACTGAAATACTCTCGGAATTTGTAGGTCTTAAGTGAAACAAAGAAAAAGGGTCAAGGAGAAGAAATAATCGGAATCACAGAAGAAGTTATAAACAAAGAAAAACAAATTTGAAAGGGAAGAAATTCCAAGTGAATGGATTTTTTATCGTTATTTTTATTGTTCATCGCTTTTATTGTATTTCCCGATTTTGAACATTTTGTGTTTGGTCTTTTTTCCTGATATTCGTAGAAGGTTTCTATTTTCCTGCCTTTGATTGAAGATATTTTTTTGTTTCTATGGGGACTTCACTGTATCTGTTTTTGGTTGTAGTTATTTCCTTTGTTACTGGAAGGGCTTCTCATCTGTTTCATTCTATTTGATTGAAGTTATTTTTTCTGTTTATGGAGGGACTGTTCTATTTCTGTGTGGTTGGTTGAAGGTATTTTCTATTTTTGGAAGGGCTTTTCTTACATTTCCCTGTTTTTGGTTGAAGGTATTTTCTTTGTTTATGGAGACCCTTTTCTATTTCCCTATTTTTGGTTGAAGTAATTTTTCTGATTATGAATGGAGTGTTCCATTTCTGGGTTTTGGTTGAAGGTATTTTCTTTGTTTATGGATAGATTTTTCTATTTCTTTGTTTTTAGTTGAAGCTTTTTCTGCTTATGTATATGTTCCATTCCTCTGTTTTTTGTCGAAGGTATTTTCTTTGTTTATGGAGGGACTTTTCTTATATTTCCCTGTTTTTTGTTGAAAGTATTTTCTTTGTTTATGGATAAGGACTTGACTACTTCTGTTTTTCGTTGAAGTCATTTTTTCTGTTTCTGGGGGAACTTACCTATTTTCCTAATTTTCGTTGAATTTTTTCTATTTTACTGAACGGGTTCTTCTTCTTTTTGCCTGTTTCTCGTTGAAGTTATTTCCTCTATTCCTTACTTGACTTAAAGTTTAACGCGAAGTAGAGCAGCAGCAACAGGACCAGTACCAAATACCTGAGGATGTTACCTCAGATCGAATCGAAACGTCCTCGTTCAACTGGTTTGACCGAGAACCAACGTGTGACAACGCAGAGCAAATCCCGGAAATCTAACTCTACATGTATGTATATATAATGTTTTGTAGTTAAAAAATATAAAATAAATATACTTTTATTTTTTTAATGAAAAATAAAGGTTCATTTGGGGTTATATGGCTACAGGCGAACCATCCCCTTAAAAATGGTAACACGCCATAGTAATACCTCAGTGGTGGTGTGGAAATTTACTAATAATTATAATTTAGTTGGGGTTGTCTGCACTGTTCTGATTAGTGCCGAATATTTCAAAACATTTTTTATTCTTTGTAATCACCATTACTTTCAAATGCTTTTTTAATTATTAACAGACGAGAAACGGCCATTAAAAATCGACATTTTCATACAAAAATTATTTTTTGTAAGATAGATAATAGAACATCCATAACAGGATACAAAAAAAACTCAACAACTGGTATGGTTTGGCAACATTGGCATAGGAAAATGAAAACCTTTGGAGAAATGAAAGTCAAAAATAAAAGGAGGAAATTTATACCAAGAAGAACGTGGAATAACAACATCAATAAGACACTGGAGGAACTAGTTAAAAAGAAATATTGTTGGTCTGCCTCTTTGCTAGGGAAAACAGGAGGTACAGATTGTTCTTCGCACATTTGATAAATTTTTTTTCTTAATAAATCCAAATCATTCTCTCTTTTAACAAAGATAAAGAAGTTCTTGTTAAAGCAAACTTTTTTTAGTTGGGAAACCAGGTTCGGTACAAATTTAGGGATGCAGGTAAATAAAATTTGCAGTTCGGCTCTGCCTGAAAATGTGGTAAAAGGGAAATTATAGTTTTAATGGAGGGTGGAATTCTAACCATACAATAGTTGAATACGTAATTCAACTTAAAATCGCTTTGTGAGCCATTAGCAATGAATAATAAAAACAGTAAAATCAGTCAAAATATTTATTCAATAAGTAATTTAAAAGATACCTTGCAATCAAATGTTCAAGGGTCGATAATACATAAATAAGCAAATAATGTACACATAATAAAAATCATCAAATTTTATTCAAAAGATAACTTGACTTAATTCGAAGTACGAAACTATACATATTTACAGCAGCATTTTATCAAGATGGAATAAAATCAGATAAAAAAATAAAAATTATATTTTTAAATAATCTCTATTCTCTATTTCATAATTATTGTCAAATGTTAGTAGAAAAATAATCACATTTCTATTCATAAATTCGTTTATATTCGTTAGAAAAGTCAACATCTACCATTTAAGAGTTTCTCTTAATCAGTCGTTTTAAAAATGTTTTATTAAGCGGACTCCAATTTTAAGTACAGCCTGTATATTGGTAGATTCTCTTTAAATTTCAAAGAAGAATTAGCAAGTATAAACGTTTATCTAAACTACAATTTTTTTTCAAGATATGCATACGTTTACATTGGACAATTTATTGAAGTAACACTACATCCAGTCATCAGTATCGTTTACAGCATTTGGTTGGACTTTTGGCAATAATAAATAGATTTTCTGCCAAAAAGCTATCCAATCCCTGGATTTAATGTTGAATATCCAACAAAATGTAAAAGAAATAGTTCTAATGATATATACATTTTTTAGGCAATGATTCGTATATCTAATTGGTAATTACTATTTATAAAAAAACTTCATGGATCTTATTTCACAGCCTAGAATTCAATGGAAGATGTGTTTTTGACGTAATAAGACATACAAGTTCTGAAGACAACATTTTTTATTTAATAGGTCGATTTTTTAAGTGATATTGTTTAATTACAGAACTTGGCAATATTACATTTCTATATTTTCTATATTATATAATTGGTCTTGACAGAGTGTCGGCAAATATGTTTTCATTACCTTTAAACATTTACAAATGTAACTATTAGAAGTATAAATTTTAGGTTAAATTGTGATGAAAAAGTGGTAAAATTAAGGAATAGAAAAGACCGTTCTAGACTTAAAAATATTAATAAATTCCAAATAGGGTGGCATCATTAATTGTTTATCCTGAATTAATATTTATTGAAATAGAATTAAATATTAACGATATATCTCTGTCTCTAGATTTCTCTATTTCTGTATTATATAGAGTCATTAGGGTAGTTATATTAGTGATTGTTTTTTATTAGATTAGGTTTTAAGAGACCTGGAGTAGCCCTATTTGCAGGGGAGGCATATGTTACCATAGTAAGTATAGGGATCTAGTTAAATATCGCCCTGTACCTAAAATTTATTTTTTACTTAAAGTTATCCTAATTCTCGGATGATCGAGACATGATAGTGCCTACCCCTGCGATTAAATGCATTAGTTTTTTTAAAGATGTAAATTAACCTAATATTTTGTAAGTGTTAATTTTATTCATAGATACATAAATTATTATTTAGTCAGCGTCTTTAATTTCCATTAACCAAGTTACGTAGTGGGTTAAACCCCCCTGAAAAAGTATTTAATTTCTTTCATATATTTATTAAAAGAAAACAACCCAATACGTAACAATATCACTTAAAAAAAGACCTTTAATATACTAAATTGTGTTTTCATTACAACAAAATGATCTGTAAATGGAATATATTAATTATTTCTAGACACATAATCCACGAAATCTTAAGATTCAACCATCCTAAGTAACTTTTATAAACATTACAATTAGGACAATATTTTTACACGTTATTCAGTCGACTTAAAAACGCTTCAAATTATTTATGATAAGAAAGCCTTCTCAGCATAAAACTTATTTACATTCGCAGTATTTTTAGTGCTGCTTGAAACGTTCACTTGGGAACAGGGCGGTTTTTCTTTCTCTATTTCCAAAATAATCGATTTTCCGGATTCCTCGTAATTTATCAGATTGTATCTGGCGTGGTTTGCGTTTTTCTCCTCTCCGCTACAACTAGACTCGTTCTGGATCAGGGGCTCGTGGAATTGGGGATGAAAATCCTCCGAGCGATTACAGTAAAAATTGTTGTGGGGCGATATTACGTAATCCTTCCGAAGAAGGTGGTCGTACGTCCGATGGAAGTTGTCTTGGTTGTGTTTTTCTTTGGAATTTTTGTGATGGGAAATCGGTTGAATGTACAACGTGGGCCTAAAAAAAAAAAAAAATAAATGTTAATCGATTAGTTTCCGGGAAAATAAAATGAATATAAATGATTCGCTCACCCCAATTTATTGATGACGGAATTTTCGTGCTCGCTCTTCAATATTTTTACGGCCAACGCAATTAGAACGAATAAAATAACCGCCCCGCAAATTGGTACTGCGATGGTGGCAGCTCTGAACCACAATTCCGAATCCGAGTATAAAATGGTTTCTTGTTTTTGTTGATACTTGCTGTCGGTTTCTTCTGAAGAATCATCTAGAACGAGAACAAACATTATAATCGAAATATATGCCGGTCTCTATAAAGAAGGGATGAATTCGCGCGGGAGTTAGAGCAAAAAAAATTGTCTTGTAGGAAGCCCGGAGGGGTCTGGTAAAATGGAGTTAAAAAGTTCTTTCATTTTTTAGATATGGAATTCGAATATAAGAAAGGAAAATGTATAAATATTTTGTTTTTCTGGTTTTACTTACTTAACAATGTGCTATTTATAAGATCTTTGGTCTGGGGACTTTCTATGTGGTTGCACATGTCATGATGGCAGCACATTAAGTGCGATCGGGGGTTTTCTATTCTTCTAAAAGTGGTTCTTTCATGTGCTCCCACTTTACCACGGCATCTATACTTTTCTTGTCTAAAAAAAAGCAAAATTAATTAAAAACGTATTCAACGAAAACAAACGAAAACAAAATTTAGGATGGCTATTTTTGAACAAATATCCGAAAATTTACAAAATTAAAATATGTTTTACCTAAAAAAAGTATTGCTATAAAACCATTAGAGATAATGATTTCAAACGAACACCAAATGAAAGAAAAAAGAGAAATAAGCTCTTAATTTAATTCTGGATTTATAAAAGTTTTTAAAATTTAAAATCACCAAACATTTTTTCTCAATTTCGGTCGTTTAAAAAATCCCCGTGACTACACCACTGTAACGAAACAATTAAACTACTTTTATTTTAAAAACAAAGGAATACTTCATTTATAAAAAAAACAAAACACTCGTATCTTAAAAATTATCAAAATGGTGGGCGACCAAAATTTGAATTTGAAAAAAAAATAATTTCAATGCATTTATTTCTTTTTTAATATCATGCTTTTTTCGTTTAATTTTCTTGCAATTTACTCCATTTTTATTTGGATATTTAGTGAATTTGATCTTATTTTAGTTTCGTCCTTTTTAAAATTAATTCTTTCTTAGTTTTTGTCCTTGCTTTAATTTTTATTTGATTTCGTCCTTTCGTGTTAATTTTTTACTCAATTTGCTTTTCTTATTTTAGTTTCATTGTTTCTGAGCTTAATTATTTTAAAAAAATTGTTGCTTCTGAATGTAATTTTTACTAAATTTGGTACTTTTTTATCGGGTTTTCATCAAATTTGTTTCTTTCTTAATTTCATCCTTTTCACTTGGATTTTTACTAACTTTTTCGAGTTGAATAATTATATTAATTGATTCCTCTTTGAGTTTATTACTTATTTTGTTATTTTTTAAATTATCATGCGCACTTAGTTCCATTCTTTTTTAGCTTCGTCTATTCGGCTCTAATTTTTTCATATATAATAAATAAATAAATTTATCAAACTAAATTATCGATTTCTTGTTAATATTTAATTATGTAAAAAAATAATAAGATATCTATTTCATTTTTAATACGGAATTCTCCGATTTTTAAATCACTCTCTGGTATCGAGAAAGGAACTATTTTTGTTTTTTGTTTTTTGTTTTTTATTTTTCTATGGAGGTCTTGTGGCAAATATTTGCTGACCCCGGTATTTAATCACATAATGCAGTCATTAAAACATCAAAGATTGAGGCATTTGGTAATGAGAACATACAACTATAATTAATTTAATCGCGATAACTGTCAATGACCCTTGACAATTAACATAATTAATTCAATGCCCCTGTTAGTGAATCGAAAGAATGCAGTCGTCGTTATAAGAGGTTTTTAATTAATTCATTAGAAAAATTTTATTCGAACTTTTGCTTTTTTACTACACGTAGATATTCATAAGCACTGCTGTTTTGATGACCGATTTACACTATCAAACGCATTCTTAAAATCCACAAATGTATGCAAGAATTCATTCCTCTATTATCGTATTCAAAAAACGATGCTTCAAGTCGAAACAAATTTGAAAAATTTAAAATATATATTTCACTAAAACATAATTTTTTAAACGGGGAGACTTTGAATTGGTTTTGGGGGAAGTTTCATAAAAATAAGACAAAATAAAGAATATTCACCACTAATACATAGATGCAATGTGGGTTGCCTGTCAGTAGCCTATTCGACATGTTTAAATTTAAAGGAATATTTAAATTTTAATATTTTGTTTGTATCATTCATATCACAATATATATTTGTTTTATTTTTGGATTTTTTACTACATCGATAAGATTTTTCAGTTACAATAGAAATATCTTAAAATGTGTCTCTCGTAAGTTGAGATTAATTGAAATCTCGATATTAATGTCGAGATTTGGGATTTTTTGAGATTATAGTTTTTAGAATCAAGATTAATAATCTTCAACTTTAAAGTCAAGATTCATCAAAATCCTAACTTCAAAAGTCGATATTTTAAAGTAGAATGCAAGATTTTTTAAAGTTTTTGGTTTAAAATCGAGATTTATTGAAATGTCTCTTTAAAGTTGAGATTAATTAAAATTCCGATATCAAAGTTGAGATGTTAAAGAAAAAGAAATTTGTTGTTTTAAAGTCGAGATTTAAAGTAAACCGGAAGATTTTTCAAATATTTTTGCAAAGTCCATTAAAATTTTGAATTTAAAAACAATTTTTATCAAAATCTCAACTTATTCATAGACGAGATCTTTAGAAAAATATTTTCTTAATGCTTTAATTTCGAGACTTATTCAAATATGGTCTTTAAAATCGAGATACTTCAAAATATTGATTTTAAATTCGAAATCTTAAAGAAAAACACATTTTTTTAATATTATATCGAGTTTTCTTTAGATTGCAGGTTTAGAGTCGAGATCCACTGAAAAATTGAATTCAAAATGAAGTGAAACACGATTTTTTAAAATGACCGATAATGAACTTTAAAGTCCATATTTTGAGACAAAACACGAAACTTTAGAGTCGAGATTTAGAAGTAAAAGTCGATACTTTATAAGAATATTGAGGTTAGGTTACAAAAAGTTGTTTAGAGAAAGTTGATACAAAATAAACTTACAACTTACAAAGTAAAATAAAAGCTCAGAAGCCAATTTGGAAAAAGCCCACTTTGGAAAAAAAGTGAATTTAGCCTTATTCATTTTAATTTATATTCATTTATTTTTAATTTACTATTTAATAATTGTCATTTTGCGACCAGAGTAGTAATTGTAAGAATTGAAGAAAATTAAATTCTGATGAATTATTATTTGTGGCTTAGTGAGCGAAAGTTCCGACGGATGAGCGTCGAGTTAATTCAAGTCAAAACTATCAATTGATACATTTATCGGACATGGAATTGAATTTATATCCAGTTTAAATTAATTGAGTTTCCTTTAGTAAGGAAAATTTATATTCTAATTTGAGTGTTAATTTCATTATCAAAATCAACTAAAAAAAATTACAAAGGCTCAATTTCACATGAATAACTAATAATAGTTATTATATTTTCTTATACCCAATTACTACATTTTATATTTCAAACAAGTAAGCTTACATCATATTCCCATTTATATTTCTGTGCACGCACCGGTTTACTGTTTTTTTTTTGTTTCAACTCGATATAAATCTTAATGACAGATCTCGCACTTCTTGCTGCAATCGCCATTGAGATTTCTATTATTAGTAACATATAACTGAGAATCGTTTTTGCTTACAATTTCTGTTCCTAATACATGTATTTATTACAGAGAGCTGTATCGTTACTTAAAATATTCAATTAATAACTAGCAACATATATTTTTTTATCAATAATGATTCCCGGTATGGATGTTGGACAGTTGTTTCGCTGAAGGAACCAGTTTTAACGGTTGATATCATTTTTGAAATTAAATGTAGATCGTATCCAATTAACTCTATATAATGAGCGATCTAAGAAGATTTTTATAATAGCTTAGACGGTTTGGGGCTACAATTTATTTGCTCCATAGTCACAAACCACTTTTTAGGTCTATCAAAAATGGGGATAATTTAATACAGCAAAATTAAAAAAAAGTTAACAAAATATAATAAGAACGTACACGTTAAGAGAACAGGAAACTGTAAAATTTTATACAGAGAAATTAGAAACGAAAATATGATAAATTCTTTATGATACAAATAACGATAATAAAAGAAACAATATCATGGTCAAAACTACAATATGGTATAATGAAGAAAGAAAAGGAGAAATCAACATGAAAAAGAATAAATGAAAAAACAGTTTGTAGTAGAATTAACGATAGTCAAAGACACAATAATACAGACAGTAAAAAAATAATAAGAAGAAACAGTAATTGATAAAATTAGAAAAATGACAAACTCAATGGTGAAATAAAGAAACAAAAGCCAAAATCAACTTGAAAAAGAATAAATGGAAAAACAATTTGTAACAGAATTAATGACAATTATAGTAGTATAGAAAAATAAAGAACAAATATCTTTGGATTTAGAGAAAAAAAGGAGAAACCAAAGAAGAAATGAAACGCGATAATCATGGTATTCAGAAATTATATTATAAACTACTAAGAACGCTCAGAAAACGTAAAACAGATGTGCTTATTCAAAAAACAAAAATGGAAAAATATGAAAGATTAAAAACGCAGAATGATACGCTGGAAAGATCACTTTAAGAAAATACTAAATACACAAACAAATGCAACAGACAAGCGCGCAAAAAGAAGAAGACGAAACGGAAAATATAGAATACGAAAGAAATCAGTCAATAGAGTTAGTTAAAGAAGCAATGAAAAGGTTAAAAAGGAAAAAAGCAACTGGACACACAAATCTACAGAGATAGAAGGAGACCAAAGAAGATCTAGAAACACGCGGTAGAAGAAGTGTAAAGAAGAGAAACAAAACTTGGAGAAGAAAGTGAACTGGTAAAAAATAAGAAGAACTAGACAAAATTTATAAATCAGCCATCAAAACAATTAATATACGGACAGTACAAGAAATATTGAATAGGTTGAAAAGAAGGAAGAGAACTGGACATTATGGGATGACATCAGAAATGTTTTTAAACATGGAAAAAGTACCGAGAAATTACTAACAAGTCTACTGAAGATTTAGAGGGAGACTCAAAAAAACACAGAACGACGTGGCAGCAAAAATGTAAAGAAGAGAAAGAAAACCTGGAAAGAAGAAAGCGAAATCGAAAAAACGAAAAAACGAAAAAATTTTTTTCTTAATAATAATGATAGTAACAATAATAATAAAAATAGTTATAAACGTTTTTTTCATTTCGTTCTTTTGGTGTCGTTTTGTGGCTTTTGACTAATATTTTCGGAATGAATTTTAAATGAACGCTGACAGATATATTGCGAACAAATTGGTTGTTTTGTATAATATTATTGCTCATTATACATAGTTTCCACGGTCTACTTTTACCTAACAATAATATTTATCTATAATTTGCTAATTAACTCTAACCTATAACTACTTAAAAGTACCTTTCAATTTAAATTTATCAGTTTGAGACACCATTCATATGCCGTTACAATCGTTTATTGTAATTTTGGCGCCATCATTTGTCATTCCGCTGTATTATTAACAAGTTTTTTGTAACGGTGACCCTGAAAATGCGAGTTTTTGCATTTATTAATTGTTATAAATAGACTTGAGTCGACGAAAGTGCAAAATAAAATTGTAAAATAATTTTCTACTCACAATATACTTAATTAGCATTCGCTAATTTTGTAAGTATTAGAATTAATCAACGAAACAATAAAATTTAATTTTTAATCGGTTTTTAGTTAAACCAATGGGATTGTTAGTTACAGCTCATCAAATTATAAAATTTTATATTTGCCCGAAGAAACAATTTGTCCTACTTCAAGATTCTTATAAAAAATGTCCGCGCACACCTGCTGATATAAAAATTCCTCGTCACCTGCAGATTATCTTAAAGTAATGCTTAAAATATACAGAGAGTTATAAGTACTTTTAATCAAGATTTAATTTACGTTTCAAAATAACTTATTTTTCAAGTATTTTATAGTGTTGTCCTGTTTTACGAGGATTCCAACTGTTTGTTTTCTGAACGACGTTTATACACATAACCAATAAGAAGTTATCACAGATAAAACAAACTTTTCTGATCCGGTTAATGGAGAAATTATGCAATCGAAGAAAAAAAAACGTAATTAAAGCAGACGAACCAACAACGCGTGTGTGCCAACTTTTTTTTTTGTTCGTTCGTTCCCCGGACTCGTTTTGATTTGAAAATTTATGGCGGGCATTTTGATGGAATGTTCTTTTTTTCGTGTACGAAATAGTTTCCGAGAATTTGCAACAGAACGACATTTCCGACCACCCAAAAACAAAGCTTTTACTAGAAGAGTTACGTCGAGAATTAGTAATTAAATAAACGATGGAATCAAAAAAATTTAACAAATCTGGGTTATTTCGCGTATTTTTAAGCGGCATGTAGAACGTAACAAAATATTTTAATACATTTTTTAGAACGTGGTTAATTTACACAAAAATTCACTTTAAACATTTACTCGAAAATTTATAAGTGGCAACAACTCACACTTTTAATAAAAACATTTGTCATGTAACCAATAAATATCTACCTGATGAATCACAAAATTGTGTTAGTTTGTGGAAGAATCGGATCGTTTAATCGTTTTCAGTTTATCGTTTTGGTAAAGTAGTTTCAATAATTCAGTGAAAAATTGCGTTTTATTCAAATCGAGAATATCACGACATTTTAATTTATCTAATCCGCGATGTTTTGTATCAGTGTCCCAAAGATTGTTAGAAAGAGTTTGTATTACCTAAAAAAAAGTAGTGGTAGAAATTGTTCGGATCATGTAATAATTGCCGAAAACCAATTTTTCACTTTTCTACATCCTCCCCTGTAATCGACCATTCTAAATATCCTGGTGAACTAAAATAAACACTTATGTACGTTTAAAAAAACATTGTTTTTACTTTTCTTTAACGTGAATTTTTATTTAATTAATTCCAGTTTCTCTTTGGCCCTATTCCATCTCCATTCGTTTTTGTAATTTATAACCATATTGCAACCGAATTTGCCTGTATTCACTTTGTTTTTTTTTTCAGAGTTTTTCTTGATATGTACTCCTTTTTCCTCTTCTTTTTTTATCATCTTCATTTTTTAGATTCACTAGATGTTTGTTTCTCTTATTCATTTTATCATTTATAAAATCTGTAAAATCTGTAAAATCTACCGAAAAGGATTTTTTCTCCAAGTTTTTGTACCATCTTTATTTCTAACTGCACCTCGATTTTTTTCTGAATCATGTTTCCTACTGCACGGTTCAGTAATTCTGGGTCGTTAGTATCAATTTTAAATCCCATTATTAATACATTATTTTTTCTTTTTCCAAGTATTCTATTTTTTTCTCTACTTCTTCGATTTTTCTCCTTTTTTCTTTATTTTCATTTCTCAATTTGGAATTTTCTTGTCCTAATCTATCGTTTTCCTGCCTAATCTTTTTTAATTCTTCTTTGATTTTAATTTGTTTTTGACTTATTTTCTTTTGGTCTGTTTTTGTTTCTTTCATTATTTCTATTAAAAAATCTTTTTTAGCAGTTTCTAAAGAAATAAACATTCGTTTTTAGATCTATCCAAATATTATTTACCGAAAAGCGGGCAACACCGCGACATCTGAATAACTGGGTTAAGTTCAATGCTGATTATAAACAATAGTCTTTTAAATGTTCTAAAAATAAGTTATTTTAGTACACCAAGATATTTAGAATGGTCGATTGACACATATTTTTATGACAAATTTTAGGGTGATGCCGGGATTAAATTTTCGGGTAAATATTTCAAGTGAATTTTTGTGTAAACTAATGATGTTAGACATGAATTTTGAAAAATATAACCCCATGTATACGTACTAGTGAAATAGATAATGGAGATAGTAACGGTATCTACTGATGTAATATTAATAATAATTTAATGCCGGAACCTCAAACTTTCCATTTAGGATTTGATAGTTGAATAATTGTTTCTCACGGTTTATTATTTCTACTTTTTCCTACTTGTGTCATAGAATTTATCGATGATTGCTTTTTATTTGAAGAAAATTAGATGTGTGACGTAAGGTACTCATAAAATGCTTTTCACTAGTAACAACTAAAGACAAAATATCAATTTTTTTAAAGGCTGACGATAAATCTCTTTAACAAATGAAAGTTAGTATAGAAAATTCAAAATTCAAATTCTTGAATGATTTATTATATAAATAAAAGTTCATAAATTTCCACAGGTAAAACTTAAAAAAGTCAATGAATAGATAATTTAATAATTGATTTTACTCAATAAAATATTATATATTTATATATTTTAATTTCTTATAAATATATTTTTTATTAAAACAAACCTTTTTTCATTTATTTTGGTAAATTACAGGTCCGTATTTCGACTTATTTCCTGTAATTTTTTTAATAAGGGGATTCTTAAAAAATTCCAATTGTACTAATTAAAATATGAAAATTTTGCAAAATTTTATAATTTTTCCATTACAGTATATATATTTTTTTTCTATCAAAACATTTTTTTTCCATTAAAAGTAATTCCAGTTCCGTATTCCGACCAGTTTAGTTTCTCTGATATTTTGATTAACAATGTTTCTGAACATTTTCAATTTAACTAAATGAATAACTTTTAAAATTCATTCGAATTTAATCGTTGCTAATTTTAATATGCTAGTATGCATAAAAGTAAAAAATAATAATTTTTAAAATACATTAAAACTATTTATTTACAAAATCAATTACGATTATTGTAATTATCACTTTTTTAAAAGTATTATGTGGAATTGCACTTACATAAATTTAAATAAATAGATTTTAATAACCGGTTGACAATTACAATGCAAAGTAGCGCTTATAATGTTTCATTAAGAGGCGATAGCGTACGAAAACGACACATGCAAATTATTGAGTAGGTTTAGTTCAATGAAGTCGTTACGCCTATAAGAAATTTACGTTAGTTGTTCAAATACAAAAGAGAAATTGAACGAAAAATAACACAAGACAGTTGAAAATAACTAACTCAGATGAATTTTTACAAGATTTTGGCCGAAACCTCTTAACGGCTTGAGAGGAACGTTTAAAAGTTTTATTGCACAGTTAATACGTTAATTACAATATTGAATAAATAAGCAGTTTTACAATTGTTTTTTAGATTTTTTTCACAAGAGCAATAACTCAGCCACACTGACAATTCCTTTTCCATTTCTTTTCTTCAAGTTAATTTATTAAATATTCTCACTCCTTATTAAAATAAAACACATTTAACAAACTTAAAAGCAATATTGTTCCGAGTAAATACTTACAATAATTCCAAACAACCGTGACGCCCTTTGTCGTTATTTTTGCCTTCGACGATATCGGAAAAACATCCCCCGCCACTGGATTTGCACATGTAACCTGTCGTCACACATGACGGCAAGTTGCAAAAACAACGAACATATTCTGCAACGAAAAAAAAAATTTTAAATTAAATTCAACTAGTGTTGTAGGTATCAAGTGGCAGCCACCATGGTAAGCAGATTTAACCCCATTAGATTTTTACTTGTGGTGTCAGTCAAAATGTTTTTTGTCATATTATGGAAGGTTTATTGAACATAATGTATACATTAATCGAAATACTATATTTTCTGAAAATTGTCGATACACTGGTAGAACTCTAATCACCTTCGGCACCATACAATGGAAAGATGATTCAATTTATATTTGGCGTGAAACAAAAGGAACATTATTGATTTGCCCCATTCATTTGATGTTGAGCAAGACAATCAACAATCCTTCTTCTGTTTCTTCTTGTGTAACTTAAATATTGGAAACCCACTCAATGAAATTCTTTTCCATTTTTGTAGATGTTTTCGTTCCATTAGAGAATCCAGTTTTGCATTCGATGAAATGATCTTTTATGAAGTAAGCGAAAAGACATATCGCCAATATTAAAATTAAAACGAAGACAAACGCGTAGACATTTGATTTGTTCGATATTGGCTCGTTGGCACAGCATCTTACTGTGCCAATTATATTTCTGCAGACTTCACTATTCTGGCCACAGGGATCATTAGAGTTATTACTAGTTGGACAAACACAAGTACGTTGCCAAGAATTAGTACAGGGATCGTAACAGCATCTGGTATTGTTCATTTTGTCTTCGAGACTGGAATTTCAATAATGCAAAATTTTTCTTCACAATTATAAATTGCATACAATAAAATTAAAACTTTCTTGATATTAAAGTGCACTCATATTTTTATAAAAGTACTTTCGGTGAAGCATTATCGAAAATAAAATAATATGGGACAAAAAATTTTTATGGCAAATCAAATTTTCAGTGACAGTTGGGAAAATGTCAATAAATAAAACTTTGGCCGAGACGTTCTTGAATATTTGATTCTCGAACTAAACAATACGAAATTTAGAATTGTTTAATTTCCTTGAAAAAGATTTAAAAATAGTAGTCCCTAAAGAGTTAGCTGGATAATTTATCCCATGAATACAACCCACTTAGAGAAGAAGAAGAAGAAGAAGAAGAAGAAGAACTTTGCTCTTAGACCCAGACCATCAAATTAGAAGAAGAAGAAAAAGAAGAAGAGCACTGCCTCTAATAAAAAAGAAAATTATTATTAAACTATTTTACTGCAGTATTTTACGATAAATTAACGATGACCTTACAAGATAAAGAAATGCAGTCCTGAAATTGCTCCTCGAGAAAATTAAACATTCAAACACTGTATATAATAATAGTAATAATAATAATTAAAATTTTCTTGATATCACATTGCACTGATATTTTTTTAAAACTGCTTTATCAAAAGTAAAATAATATAGAGATAAACATTTTTAAGCCAAATCAAAATATCAAATCTAGAGTGAAAATTGGGAAAACGTACAAATAGAGAACATTGGCTGAAATATTTTTCAATATATTTTTCTCAAATGTATTATTTGAAATTGTTTAATTGTCTCGAGGAAGACTTATAAACAGTCTCCGAAGACTTGGCTGGCTAAATTGTCTCAAAACGCAGCCTATTAAAATAGTAGAAAAAGAAGAAGTACGCTGCTTCAAATAAAGGAGGAGATGCCTCTTCTTTTTTAGTGTGTTATATTAGCTAATTAGCTATTTTATTTTACACTAATTTTATACAAAGCTTCAGCTTAAGTGAAATAAGAGAAAAATTTTGACTTTGATTGACCTTTTTAGGAGAATATTGGGGAAATGGCTGTCAGAAGTTAGGTTAGGTTATCCTGCTTAAATAATTAACGAAACTGATGATGATTTCATTGATAATCGTAAATATCAAAAAGTTAATTTAATTAAACCAGGAAACGAAAAAATGTCAGTGGATCTTAGAGTAAGCTAGAAAATATATTTTTTTCAAAACAAACGTGAAGTAAGAAGTAAAGAACTTATAGCTTCATTGACACCATTATTTGATTGTTAATATTTTAAGAACGGTGCAAAAGATATTAATATTTCCATTGTTAGTGCCGTATGAAAGTCATAAAAAACAACGCACTTTCAAAATCGCCTTATTTAATACATCTAAAATTCGAGATGTAATTTAAGAATACATTAATACAGTGTGCTGCCATTTTGATCTATGGTACTTTGGGTTGCATATATTTTGGAGTTTTCTTGGAAACACCGGTTAATTTTTGAAAAAGAATGTTTTAAATAGCAGCCCCATTTAGTGTAGAAATAAATATCTTAAGTAACCTTCGTTTAATTAAGGATACTCTTATTGCCTCCATTAAAAATATGTGGGTCACATTCTCGACACTTCACTTCAATTCAAGTTAATGTATTACAAAAAAGAATGCTGGGTTTATTGCTGAATTGTCTTTTAACTTTGCCGAAGTCATAAATGTTCGAAAATCTAATCTGGTGTAAATAATAAAAAAAGATTAGGGTAATTTAATTTCGCTAATGTATTATATATTGCAGTAATAATTTTTTTTATAGTTTTTAGTAATGGGATTTTTTTTTATTTAGTAATTTAGTTAAACAATATATAAAATGCTGAATTAAATAGGATTAAATTTATTAAAATCAGAAGAAAAATATACAATTATTATTTGCGTATTTTTTGCACCTTTGGTGAGGAAAAAAATATAAAAATACAAATGTTTTAAAATCTTTATTATCGAGGATAAGAAAATAGAAGTGAGAGCGGAAAATATGAATGAATAAAAAATAGGGCGAGGAGACAAGAATAGAATTAGAAAGAAACTAAATTAGAAAAGAAAAATGACGAGAGTAATGAAAAAGAATAAAAAGAGAGAAGAATAAATATAACAGAAGTAGCAACAGTAGAAACAGAAGCAATAAAAAAGGATATTGAATTGAAAGATATAATGAAAATTCTTGTACAAAATAATTAAAGTGGGAAGTGAAATAAAAGAAATATGTTGGAATTCTATAATTCATAGGAAATTTTACAAGAAATAGATATGATAATACATAAAATTAAATTTCCCGAGGCTTATATAGTTTTTTTAAATTCATAGTACTCTTCTACACCTAATTTATTATAATTTTTTTAAAATACAAAATTTTAATAAACTGAAATAAATATGAAAAAAAAGTTCTTTTAGGATTAAAGTTTATATCACTTTCAACTTTTTAATGAAAATTTGAGGTTGTGTTATAATTCACTAAAACTAAGGAGGTCAAAATTGACTCAATAAATTATATAAAAGCTACTAAATCCGAAATTGAAGAGAGAATAACTTGTTCTTAACAAATTTTTGAAGTTTTTTCGTACAGTTAATTTACATATTAAATTAATTTTCGAACACCATGAATTTTATTTTTTAAAGATGTTTTTACATTAAGTAGTTAAATATTATGAAAGTTTATATTTACTTCTTTAATATGCAATGTAACATTTTTGTTCTTAATTTAAATTAATGAAATTTTCTTAAATTTTAACGTGATATGTTCCATAATTTTTATTATAATAATTCCTAAATTTTATAAAATTATAAATTAATTCTAATAGAATTAGTATTAGAATTACAAAAATTAGTTGATCTGCCCTTTTTGTAACGTCAAATTAGATTCCAAAACATTATTTACACTAATATTGACGATTTGAAATTAAATAACCTTATATGATGCTATACTTAATATATTAAATTTAATTCAACATTAATTACCGAATTTACATTATATGTCAAGAATTAACATTTTAAATTCACTTATTAAATCAGATTTACATAAAAATTACATTTAATTTCACATATTTGAACACAAAAATTTCGGAAAACATTCGGTTTTTTGAAAAAGATTGAATAATTTAAGTATAACTCTATTGTAATGGTACTTTGTTTTGTTAATTAGAATCGTTTATCATATTTATTGATTTAATACTGTCAATTATGTATTCATTTTTCTTTTATCTGTCTTGGAAAATGGTATTGTCAGATAATGAAACCTCGATAGACTTGAATACATATTAAAACGCTTTTAAAGAATGTGTAAATTCAAGATAAGTATTATTTATCTTTCCATATTTATTATGAATAATTTCCATAAAATAAGAGTTGAAACAATTAATTTATGTACTCATTGATCGAAATTTTAAGGTTAGGATTAAATTTTACATCGCTTTCATCTTTTTAATTAAATTTGAGGTTATGTTACAATTTATTTTATTTTATTTTGTTTTATTGCAATGAAAGCTCATATTCATATATGTCTCATTACAATATATTACGTGATTGTCAATCTATAAATGACAGGCTTCTAAAAATGTCTCTTGTAATAATATTGTACGGCGACAATAGAACCAATCATGATTTACAATTCTAAATTAAGGTTAACAACCTTGTATTCAATGCAATAATTACGATAAAATTGTATTAGTATGGACATTTTTCTTACTTTCGTGCTCAATAAGAAGAATGCATAGTTCAAGGATTCAACTACTACGAATGCTATTAGTAGTTGATTATTGCATTTTATAAAAACAAAAAATTTTTTCTATTATCCAAATCGAGGTTACAACAACGGAGGAAAAAAAAATAGTTAACGACTTTCACAATCTTGCCTCCATGCGAAGGATATTATTGGTTAATAAAACGATACAAGTGAAAATATTTTAAATTATGTTGCAATGTTAATTCGAATATAAAACTTATTGATGGTGAGAAAAAATGTTACAGTGTTGATTAACGACTACAGCAGCCTTAAAATAAATTTATTCTTCAACTATTAAGAAATAAAAGTTGCCTGTCCCATTATCATCTTTAATCGTTTCAGTTAAGTACAGCGTTTAAAACCGAGGCGTGAATATTTACTTAAAATCCTCAATGCACTTTAGTTGTTAAGTTTCCTTAATGTGGCACTGATTGATAAAACAATATTTTCCGTACTAATAGACTGAGGTGTTTATCTTGTAATAAAAATCTCTTATAAGTCGAACAAACTGGTTATCGCGCTCGTTTTGGTCTAATTGTTATACTCCATTTTCTACCTACGTTTTAAATAATCTATTGCAATGATAATTAACGCTGTATTTGTTTTATAAATAGAAAAAGTACGGTGCGTGGTGCATTTTAATGGATAAACCACTGTATTTAAGTGGATTAAACAACCGCGCAATCTAAAAATAATGATCTCTCTTCAATGTCGCCAAGTTTTTCATGAAAAAACATTTTCATTGTTATTTTAATAAGAAGATAATAGGTTAAAAAAAAATTGAAGAACTAAGTACATAATTGCCAGGAAACATAAAAATATAAATTTAATGGGAAAATGAGTTTTGTAACAAAATTAATTTATATGAAAATTGATTTTATAAAATAGTCTCTATACTTTGTTAAAAATAAGTTAATAATCTCTCTTCCATTTTAAACTTCGTAGTCTTTCAACGAATTGTAACGTAACCTCAAATTTAATTAAAAAGGTGAAAGTGAAGTATAGTTTAACCCTAACCTTAAAATTTCGATCAATGAAGTATACAATTGCTAGTATTAAATCAATAAATATGATAAAATATGCTAAACATCAAAACAAAGTATCATTAGTCGTTATAACTGAGTTGTACTCAAATTACAATAAATTTACAATCTTTTTCAAAAAACCGAATGCTTTTGAAATTTTTGTCAATATCAATATTAGTGTAAATAAGGTTTTGGAACATAATTTGACTTTACAAAAAGGGCAAATCAACTAATTTATGTAATTCTAATATTAATTCTATTATAATTAATTTCTAATTTTATAAAATTTAGGGATTATTATAATAAAAAATATGGAAGATGTCGCGTTAAAATTTAAGAAAATTTCATTAATATAAATTAAGAACAAAAATGTTACATTGCAAATTAAAGAATAAAATATACAGTTTCATAATATTTAACTACTTAATGGAAAAATATCTTTAAGAATAAAATTCAGGGTGTTCGAAAATTAATTTTATATGTAAATTAACTGTACGAAAAAATTTGTTAAGAACAAGTTATTCTCTCTTCAATTTTGGATTTAGTAGTTTTTATATCATTTATTGAGTCAATTTTGACCTCTTTAGTTTTAGTGAATTGTAACCTAACCTCAAATTTCATTAAAAAGGTGAAAGTGATGTAAACTAAATCTATCTACAACATTTTGATCAGAGAAATGTTTTATTTATAAAATGATCTTCAGACTCTAGTTTGGACAACAACAACTTTAGAATTGCCAGAGAGAACAACCTTTTCTGTCCACTTTCAAACAATAACAAAAACTTTTGTAAATCTCCATTTATAAAAATAGATTTGCCACTGATTTAATCAAAGTTTGATTAGAAAAACGAGGTGTTGACTATTTTTCTAATGGTGATTAAAAAACGTAAATTAATTTCAAAATAAGAGAACGAGTTTCGGTTCCAGAAAGTCGACACAATATAAATATAAAAAAAATTAACTTAATTAACCAAGACCTGTTATAAATATTTTTTTGTTGCAATTCTATATAAATCCAATGTATATTCGAATAATTCTTTTGCCATATTTTGAAAATATTTCAGACTAATTAACGGCTTATTTTGAGTATATTTTTGGTAAAATTTGACACCTAACAGCCATTAATCCATTTATAAATCTTATCGACGTAACGTACATTTAATAGTGCACGAAGAGCCTCGTTTCGATCAAAAGCGAACAATAACCAATTTTCGAAAGATTTACACGCTCGGCGCCGATTATTAATCAACGGTAACGAATTCATTTTCTAAACAAACACCAAATCGTATCGTTTAAATATTTATGGACGAAAATAATTCGGTCGATACCGGATAGTGTTTAAAGATTGGTTTTGATTCGGCAGTCTAAAAATAATGTTAATGTGTCAAAACAGGCGCCGATAACTATTTAAAAATTACCCTGTCTAGTCTGGAGCTCATTAAATTCGTATGTATCGTCTACTGGTGACATTGTAGCACATTAAAAACCTTTAAAAGTATTTTGACACTGGGCTTTTCGACATTTGCCCAAACGGGCCATACTCACAAATCCCACGTTCAATTAGACCGGTTGTGCCGTAAAAAAATTGAACTTCCAGGCGATCGGACCGCTGGAAACAAATTACTATATTTTCTTATTTATACACCTTTTATATACTAAGTTTGAACTAATAATACTACTTTTACGAGGATGTATCAGAAAATAACGAGACTGGTGCTGTTACCTCTTCAAAGGTAGAATTTTATGACACAAAAAAATGTGACATGAAAGTCTCTGAACAGAAAAATTTGAAAAATATTAATCTAGCTTTCTCTGAAAAATTTCGATTTTTGCGAAAAAAGTTTTTTCTCCAAAAAACTTCAAATGCCAGGATTTTTTGTTAAATAAATATTTGAAACAAATTAGTTGTTTTCTTTCTTTTTTGAAACATTAAAATATATTTTCACCAAGAACTAGAATTTTATTTTTTCAAACAAGCAATAAATAAATATATATATATATATATATACAGGGTGAGGTATTACTGTGGCAAAGCTCGATTAGTCCGCTATGATTGAAAAAACCAGATTTCAAATTTTTGACCACTCTGTATCAAATATTTTGAAATGCCGCAGCATAGAACTTGAAAAGTTAAGATAAGATCATGTAAGCTATTTTTATTTATTTTTAACGGTTTGGCTGCTACGTACATCAAAATTAAAAAAAATGTGATATACAGGTGCCTGTAGATATAAAAACATACGGGGTATTCCATTTAAAAAAACATAATTTTGGTCTGATGACACTGCGTTCCTGAACACACTGTATATTTGGAACTAGAGCTAATTTTAAAATGTGAATCTCAAGACTGCCTACACTTCTTATAAAAATTTTTTTTTCGTAACTTCAATAATAGCGGACTAATTCAACTTTGCCATACTAATGCGTCACCCCGTATATATATTTTGAATATTCTAATTAAGGAAGATTTTGTTTCGGGCGTGTCAAAATTTCTGCATCGTAAATTGAAATTTTTAAGCACGTTTTACGCTGCTGTATTATTTCCACATTCCACAATGATTTCTACATTCTATTACATTTGATTTATGAATTTTTAGGCGCCAACACAACTACGGTGAATTCAAAATAGCAAATTCCCAATAACAATAAAACAACTTTAACTAACCTACGCGTGGTTATGCAGTATCGTTATCACTTAAGAGGATCAGCACCCACACAATTTGTTTTATCATTATTCTGAGACCATTTACAAATAGTAAAATTACTAGTTAATAATACAGTGCTCAAATTTTTCTATTTTTCTATTTTTTTAAACTACAAATTTCAGTTTCACTATTTTGCTAAATATGGTGTTCAACAATTTCCCGCCAGGGATTTTTTATTGGTTAACACTGAATTTCCGCAATCTAGGAAATAAATGGTAAACTGAGTTGTTGTACTAATTTTATTGTAAAAAACTGTGTTTTTTTTTTCTTAAACACTCAATTCCAGCAATTCAAGTTATAAATGCTAAACTGAATATTTTTACTAATTTTATTGAAATTGATTGGAAAAAACGCTTGATTAAGAAATATTAACACTAAAATTTTTAGCTTTCATTCACCTTTCACTATTTAAATATATGTTCTACAGAGATTTCACTGATGAGTTCTTAAACTTAGTGAGGTGAGAGTTTGAAAAATAATAACAAATTGAAGAATGAATCTCATTAATTTTAAATATTATTGGATTCTTTTACTTTGCGAGGAGAAAAAACTTTACTTTTGAGATTATGACGTGTAACTGCAACATTTGATACTGATTGGTTACTTTATATGGTGTGATTGCTCATTGATTTTTTTTTATTGGTTGGCATTAAAACGGGTGAATAAAATTGTTTGAAGAACATACCGGGCGGACGAAAAGTGTGTTGAATAGTATATGAACTTTAAAAAACAATAGGATACGGTAAAAATGTGTTTTTGAACAATTTTTCGAGCATTCGTTAAGTTTCGAAGTAAAATATTTTAAAGTAGCGATCCTCTTAAATTCTATTGTTCTTAGACATTGCAAGAATATTTCATTCTTCTCATGCTAGTTTTGAGTCTTCCATGTCGATTGCATACATAATACTATTCCGCAATTTGAAAGTATTGTTTTTGTTCTTTATAATTCTTAACGTCGTAATAACTACGAGATAATTTAAACTCTCGTTTTTACTACTAAACGTTTCGTTACCTCTATTAGCACCATCAGGAATTTTAAATATATAACCCATCCGAATTAATGTTCACAATCAGCATCTGCAGATCGATGAAGTTTTGTTAAACTATTTTGAAGATAATCTTAATTGCGTTCTCGATTTTTATAAACATAAATGAACATATCATTATAATAAATAATCAACTAATACCGTTGAGATTCCGTTTGTGTATTTCACTCAGCTACTCTGGTTATGACTAATTTGACGATGGAATCCGGTCCGTCCCGTTTCAAAACAACATTTTATATCAAATTATTAACTGTAATTGCTATATTTTGCCGGTGCACTCACGTAAGTATCGAGAATGCGGTTGATCATTATCGGAAAATGTTTTTTATTCGCCAGCGAGGAAGTAAGTACATTGCGTTCTCTAGAATAAAATTAATTTTAATTTCATAAGGTTATGTTGCTTTTTATACCTACAGAGTCGTTTCTGGTTACAAGGATCTAGAATATCTAAGATATTAATAAGACAACAGAGGATGAATAGAGAAATTAAAGAAATGGACCTTAGAATCATGTACAAAAATGTTAAATGAAGATATTGAGGAGAAATTGGAAGAACTAAATACAAAACCGAAAAAAATGGAGGAAAATTTAGAGCCATTTGAAACCGAAATAATAAAGAAGATTAAAAAAGGAGATTTGTAGATTTTGAAGTCATTAAGAGTCGATAATAAAATGAGGAATGGGACAACGAAAAAAATGAATCAAAAATTTGCATTTTGATTATTTTATTAATATTTTGGGGTATTGGGGTTTCGTTAGCTAAAGAGAGCTAAATCATTAGTGAGGCGTGCGGCCATACTTAACCGTAGATAATCCTTAAACAAGACCAAAAAAAAATGAATGCTTTCAAAAAAGAACTGGAATACCGAGCGCACAATGCGAAATTCCCATTATCATCATGTCAACGCGAAGTTATTTCGGATACCTCTCTTAGTCGGCCCGACGTCAATTCGACTAAAAAGTGCCCCAGAGACGGTCAATTGAATTCGACAGTTGAAGATTGAACGTGACATTGATAGAGATTCGATTATTGCATCAATTAAAAACAAAAAAATAATTAGGTGGTTTTCAAACACAAATTGCTGTGTGAAATGATAATTAGGTGATTTTCTAAAACAAATTGATGTGTGAAATGATAATTAGGTGATTTTCTAAAACAAATTGATGTGTGAAATGATAATTAGATGGTTTTCTAAAACAAATTGCTGTGTGAAATGATAATTAGGTGGTATTCTAACACAAATTACTGTGTGAAATGATAATTAGGTGGTTTTTTAAAACAAATTGCTGTGTGAAATGATAATTAGGTGGTTTTCTAACACAAATTGCTGTGTGAAATGATAATTAGGTGATTTTCTAAAACAAATTGATGTGTGAAATGATAATTAGATGGTTTTCTAAAACAAATTGCTGTGTGAAATGATAATTAGGTGGTATTCTAACACAAATTACTGTGTGAAATGATAATTAGGTGGTTTTTTAAAACAAATTGCTGTGTGAAATGATAATTAGGTGGTTTTCTAAAACAAATTGATGTGTGAAATGATAATTAGGTGATTTTCTAAAACAAATTGATGTGTGAAATGATAATTAGATGGTTTTCTAAAACAAATTGCTGTGTGAAATGATAATTAGGTGGTATTCTAACACAAATTACTGTGTGAAATGATAATTAGATGGTTTTCTAAAACAAATTGCTGTGTGAAATGATAATTAGGTGGTATTCTAACACAAATTACTGTGTGAAATGATAATTAGGTGGTTTTTTAAAACAAATTGCTGTGTGAAATGATAATTAGGTGGTTTTCTAAAACAAATTGATGTGTGAAATGATAATTAGGTGATTTTCTAAAACAAATTGATGTGTGAAATAATAATTAGATGGTTTTCTAAAACAAATTGCTGTGTGAAATGATAATTAGGTGGTATTCTAACACAAATTACTGTGTGAAATGATAATTAGATGGTTTTCTAAAACAAATTGCTGTGTGAAATGATAATTAGGTGGTATTCTAACACAAATTACTGTGTGAAATGATAATTAGGTGGTTTTTTAAAACAAATTGCTGTGTGAAATGATAATTAGGTGGTTTTCTAAAACAAATTGATGTGTGAAATGATAATTAGGTGATTTTCTAAAACAAATTGATGTGTGAAATGATAATTAGATGGTTTTCTAAAACAAATTGCTGTGTGAAATGATAATTAGGTGGTATTCTAACACAAATTACTGTGTGAAATGATAATTAGATGGTTTTCTAAAACAAATTGCTGTGTGAAATGATAATTAGGTGGTATTCTAACACAAATTACTGTGTGAAATGATAATTAGGTGGTTTTTTAAAACAAATTGCTGTGTGAAATGATAATTAGGTGGTTTTCTAAAACAAATTGATGTGTGAAATGATAATTAGGTGATTTTCTAAAACAAATTGATGTGTGAAATGATAATTAGATGGTTTTCTAAAACAAATTGCTGTGTGAAATGATAATTAGGTGGTATTCTAACACAAATTACTGTGTGAAATGATAATTAGATGGTTTTCTAAAACAAATTGCTGTGTGAAATGATAATTAGGTGGTATTCTAACACAAATTACTGTGTGAAATGATAATTAGGTGGTTTTTTAAAACAAATTGCTGTGTGAAATGATAATTAGGTGGTTTTCTAAAACAAATTGATGTGTGAAATGATAATTAGGTGATTTTCTAAAACAAATTGATGTGTGAAATGATAATTAGATGGTTTTCTAAAACAAATTGCTGTGTGAAATGATAATTAGGTGGTATTCTAACACAAATTACTGTGTGAAATGATAATTAGATGGTTTTCTAAAACAAATTGCTGTGTGAAATGATAATTAGGTGGTATTCTAACACAAATTACTGTGTGAAATGATAATTAGGTGGTTTTTTAAAACAAATTGCTGTGTGAAATGATAATTAGGTGGTTTTCTAAAACAAATTGCTGTGTGAAATGATAATTAGGTGGTTTTCTAAAACAAGTTGCTGTGTGAAATGATAATTAGGTGGTTTTCTAACACAAATTGCTGTGTGAAATGATAATTAGGTGGTTTTCTAAAACAAGTTGCTGTGTGAAATGATAATTAGGTGGTTTTCTAACACAAATTACTGTGTGAAATGATAATTAGGTGGTGTTCTAAAACAAGTGGCTGTGTGAAATGATAATTTGGTGATTTTCTAACACAAATTACTGTGTGAAATGATAATTAGGTGGTTTTTTAAAACAAATTGTTGTGTAAAAGGATAATTTGGTGATTTTATAACGCCATCTATCTTGGCTAGACATTAAGAAATTTTAACATACGCTACTTTGAGCTTAAAGAAAAAAATAACCAGAGAAGTCACATTACACAAAACACCTCATTGCCACCAAACACAAACCTACACTTAACAACACAATTGAAACAACAGTGGAGATACTTCTTCATATAAGTGATAAAAAAGAAGGAATTGATTTTTTTGAGGAATATGAAATAAAGAAACACCTAAAATATCCTCAAGACACAGTATTGAATGAACAACTAAAACTGGGAAGTTCAATTATCTTAGATCACCTTTTGAACTAAATAATACTAACCAAATATATTTTTAGAAAAAGAAGAATATTGCCTCATAATGATTGGTTGTCAGGTATATGACATGACATTTAGAGATCTGTCAAATTTCTATCTGTCTTGAGAATGCTATTGTCAGATACCAAAACCTAGGTAGAAATTTAAATATACTAAAACGCTTTAGAAAACTTGAAATTCAAGATAAGTAATATTTATCTTTCCATATTTACTTTAACCTATAATAAAATTATACTTGGTTTTGGGACACACAATTTTGTTAGACCAGTTGACGAATGTCCGTCTAAGTTTTGTATTTTTCTTTGTTATTAATTTATTTACTGGTCCCGAAAGAAGTTTTTTGTCCTTTTCTTTCATCAATAAGAGAGCTACTTGGCTTAATGTGTCAATTGGTTAGAATGAATAAATCTGGGAATTGTCTCTAACAAAAAATAATGGTACTGGTACTAAAAAGAAAAATACGTTTCTGATTGAAAAAACTTTCATACACATGTTGTAAATGCTTTAGTAGATCATGAATATTAACTATAGCATCATAGAGTCATGAGTCATTTAAGCAGCTATGTAAACAACTTTTTTGTATGTTATAATTATAAAAAAGGCAATAAAAAATTCTAAAGTAATCCAGAACGCCACAAACACTAGAACAGCGATTCTTAAGTGCTCTTTTTGTTTTTATTGGTCTTTCAGAAATTATCTCCTGCGTATATTTTGATCTAAGTAATGTCTCCACTGCTTTTAAGAGTTTTTTATCCAGACGCTCTTATGTTATTTTTAGAAGGTTTAATCTTTTAAATTTCTCTCTATTTATTTATGTCGACGAAACTGACAGTCCTTACCAAACAACAAAAAATGAATCTAATAAAAGATGAAATTTAGAAAAAGAAACAAAAGGATGAAAGACCAAAATCAAAAAAAGAATAAAATTCAATAAAAGAAGGAAGAAACAATAAAATTTATAAAGAAGAAATTAATAAAAAATGAATCCCCAAAAAGAACAATATTAAAAATAAACACAAAAAATTAAAATAATTGAACTAAATATTTTTAAAAATGATGGAATTTTCTTTCAAAACTTTAAAAAATTCGATTTTCAGAGAATATGAAATTTTTTCTAAAAAAATTGATATTTTTCTCCAAATAACTTAAAATACCAAGATCTTCTATTAAATAAATATTTGAAAGGAATTATATTAAATATTAAAAACTTCCTAAACTAATAAAATCTGATAAAAGCTCATGTTTCTAAAAAAATTGGAGATTTTTTTCTGCTTAGTTTAGAAAAATTGGGATTTTCTCTCAAAAAATTGAAAAATATAAAGTAATTTCTCTGAAAAATTTAGATTTTGGCGAAAAAATTTGGAAAAATTGGATTTTCTCTAAAAATTTTCAAATTTTTTTCCAAAAATCTTAAAATATCACGATTTTCTGTTAAAAAAACATTTGAAAGAAATTATTTTTTTCTGTTTTTCTTAAAAAGTTAAATTTTCTTTTATTTTACATATTTGATAAAAAATAGTGAAAAATTGAAAAGAAATGTGATTTTTCTCTGAAAAATAGGGATTTTCTTTCAAAAAATGCAAAAAAAGGAGACTTTCTTTAAAAAAGCTTAAAAAAATTGTACATTTTTAGAATAAAAAAAACATTAAGAAAGTTTTAATTTTATTGAAATTATTGACAGAAATTCCTTTGTTTTTAATGATAAATTTTATATTCAAAATGAAGGATTACCAATGAGTAGTTCAAAGTTGGCAAATATTTTTATGTATAATTTGTAACAAAAATTTTTTGATGCAAATATCTGCAAGAATGTATTGTTGTGGTAAAGATATATTGATAATGTTTCGGCTGGTTTTAAATTAAATTTAACATTACTAGGTACATATACAGTGTGTCTACTTAAGTCGGAACCATATGGAAAACTCTTTTATTATTAGTTTTATGAAAAAAAGTTATTCTTTATAAAAAGTTCTGCATGGTCTAAAACCTGAAATACAACCATCGGATTTAAAATTTGTTGAGCCGTATACAAGGTTTGTCGAAAAATATAAATTTTGCTCAAGAGTAAAGTACCTTTATTTTTGACAATATCGAAAAATGTTACTAAAAAAAGTTGATCAGAATTAAAAATTACGTTTAAATATGCAAGTACATCCATTTAAATTAAAACTTCAGATTATTTTATTTTTTACTAATATTTCTATTTTGAATGAACATTTATCTCTTGTGATTACGAAACACATGATAACCTTTTAGTTTTTCGATGTTTTCTAATAATTTTGCAATTAAAACGCGTAATAAGTGCATATTCATTTATTTTGCAAATAATAAAATTTGCATATTTAAACGTAATTTTTAATTCTGATCAACTTTTTTTAGTAACATTTTTCGATATTGTCAAATTTAAAGATACTTTACTCTTGAGTAAAACTCATATTTTTTGACAAACCCCGTATACCACTGAAAAAATTTGATATTTGATGATTGTATTCTAGGTTTCAGATAATGCAGAACTTTTTTCCTAAAATTAATAATAAAAAAGTTTTCCATATGGTTCCAACTTAAGTAGACACACTGTATATTTATGTTTTTAGTTTTGTTTTTTTGTAGCTACGACCTAAATAAAGAATATTATTTTAATATAAATTATTCAAGGGTACGTTTGTGTCGAGATACTTCGACGGTGCCAGGAGAGCTCTTGGCCCCCATCAAAAGCTCCTTCCAGGAACGTTTCAAAATAATTTAACCCCGACGCTCACTTAGCCACAAAACGTCTAAAAGCCCGGTTTCGGGCGACTGATAATTACTAAAAGTGAGTCAGTCGTACAGGATGCGCCATAAAAGTTTAGATAAGACGCACTTAAACAACACGAAGAAGTACTTTCGAAGGAGACGGTCGTGGCGCCAACGTTATCCCCTTCTGTTTGACGACACCGAATTTATCTTGAGTTATTGTGTTTCTGTTTCCGAGAGCCGAGGGCTGATGTGAAAATACACCGCTTTTGTTTATGCATTTTATATCTAGAATATTGCATTCGGATTATATTAGTATAATATGTTGTCGGTCTAATTTTTATTGTCGGCTTCGAGAAAAAGTTTCAGATAAAATATTCGTCATTCTGTAAATGTTTGCTTTATAAAGCGATTAGTTTAAAGGTTTCCACAGATTTGGCGGCCGAACAAATAACAACGGCATAAATTTTAGAGGTTTCTGTTGGCTCAATCTAGTTTTTATTTCTTTTAGTTACTTTCAAAAATTTTACGGTTTCTGTGAAGTGGAAGTTTGTTTGTTTGCTATTGGCAGTCATATTAATTAACTATAATATGTCATTTAAATACAAGAAATTAAATAATTCTTTGAATTTTTAGAATTTTTTTTTATAAAATTCGATACATTGTTCATGAGGGGGTTAAAGAAAGTTATATTTATTAGACTTTTATAAATTCTTGTTGAAGACGACCCACAGTCGCATTTTTTTAAGTGATTAACAACTGAAACAAAAGTCTTAATTTATTAAAAAAACATCCTTATATTAAAATTTGCGAATTAAATAATAATTTAAAAATTAATTAAAGGTAATAAAAACATATTTGCGGACACTCTATCAAGACCAATTATACCGTATAGAAAATATTTTATTTGTTCATTATACACAAAAAATTAAATAAATTCATTGATTTTATAGAAAAAAATGTATAGTAGTTCCATACAATGTTCATGAGGAAATTAAGAGGAAATTATATTTATTAGTTTTAAAAAGTCATATTAGAAAATATAAATTTTTAGTGAAGACAATTTATAATCGGATTTTTTAAGTGATTAATAACTGAAACAAAAATTGGCAATAACATAAATTGTTCTTAATTTATCAAAAAAACATCCTTATATTAAAATCTGCGAATTAAATAATAATTTCAAAAATTATTTAGAGGTAATAAAAATATATTTGCGGACACTCTGTCAAGACCAATTATATAGTATAAAAAATCTTTTATTTGTTCCTTATACACAAAATAATTAATAAATTCATTGCATTTTTAGAAATTTTTTATAAAATTCCACACAATCTCCATGAAGGAGTTGAAAGAATGTTATATTTATTAGAATTATATTTATTCGTTTTAAAAAAGTTATATAAGAAAAATTTTAAAATTTTTGGTAGAGACAATTCATAATCGCATTTTTAAGTAATTATAATTAATGATGGAAACAATAAATTGTTTCTAATTTTTTAAAAAACAACCTTTACATTAATATTAGCGAATTATACAATAATTTCAAAAAATGTTTAAAGGTAATGAAAACAATTTTTGGATACTCTGTCAAGACAAATGATGTAGCATAGAAAATATTTTATTTGTTCCTTGAACACAGAAATTAAATTGATGATACTTTAATAGAGCCAATAAAATAGGAAGGAAAAGGAACCAAATAAAAAAAGGAGCCAAATAAAAAAGGAGCCAAAGTAACAAGTAACCAAAGAAAAAAGGAATCAAAAAAGAAACCTAATCCATTCAAATTTATTTATATAGTACATGAACTTTATTTAGCATTTAACCTCTAGAATAAAATTGCATTTCCAATTTTAATACAAAAATGAGTATTTTTAAGTAAATACAAAAAAAAAACACTTTCACGACTATCCATTTAAATTTATTAATATAGTATTGAACATGTACTTGTGTGCCTTTTGAGTATATTTATATATTAATAAAAAAAAGTATTGCAGATTTTTTCAAAATTTAGTATTTTTAGATAATTCCATAAATTAAAGAAGGTTATCCATGATTTTCATATGTGGTAGAGTGGATAAATTCAATTAAAACTCAAAATCGATATCACACGGAGTTGTTATAGAACAAACTAGTTTCGACTATATAGTCATTATCAGATCTATAGTAAGATAAAAGGGAAACTATTAAAAAAATTACCGACATGGTGATAACGATAAGTCTGGTAATATTGGACTTATTAAGTAAAATGCTATGTATAAAAATTTGTCCACTTAATTCAGATTTCCGAAAGATAATAAACTCCCCCAGTGTTCTATTTCTGTTAGAAATAGCACGATTTTCTTCGAAGGACAGATGGTGGTCTACCTTAAACAAGTTTGTTTAATTTCTGTGGGCAGTTACTTCCGTTCATTCTCTTTTGTCAACATTCCCGTGTAAAAATGTATCTGAGAACCGCAGAGCAGTATCGGTAATTATTTCAGAAAAATAATACCGCGAGTAGAGGGTCCCATCCACAATGAATAGTTATAAAATCCGTAGCGGTATCATACCCTGTAATTTTGCGGCTGAAAGGTTTCCACTCGTTAGTCGTTTGTTCTCGTTATGTATTATTATTTACCTGCTCTTGACGAACGGACGAGTTCTTACCAGTCATTTTTCCCAGTGGTGGAGACCTCGTGGCTTTGAAGGACCAACGGAAGGAAAAGAGAGGGCAATAGAAAAGTTATTGACGAGAAAGTCTTAAAAAAGAAGATGGATCAGTTGGAGAATTCTTACATCTCACTTTGGATATTTTTTGCCGTCACGAGGTTATTGATCAGTATTTTGGTTGTTAGCCAACAAACTAGGAATTCAAACGGGAGATGATAGTTGTGTTTAGTGCTTTTTACATGACCATTCTCACTTTCTTTTGTTGATGGTTTATCATACAATCCAAGTCTATCACTAGTGAGAACCTGGCTAAATGGATGACTAGGATAAGACCTGTAAAACGCAGAATAACCTAACCTAACCTAACCTAACCTAACTTCTGACAGTTTCCCGAACATTCTGAAAACGTCAAGAATGTTCTGGTAAATATCTAGAATTTTCTTGAACCTTTGAGAAAATAGTATAAAAAGGGGAGCAATTGACAGTAGAGTGTAGTAGAGAAGTGTCAATCAAGCGAAATAGTATTACTGTTATTTACTTTAATTTGAGTTTTTAGGCTTTTTGTAAAGTTTTCCAGTTAAATAAAGTTTGTTTAATCCACAATGTTTTTATTTTTTATTTTGATTGCCTCTACTTTTTCTCTTATTTCAATGTTTGCCTATAGTTCTGTCCAAAGTATAATTACCGGTTTAAAAATTTTCTTTTCTTTGAAATTGTACCAAATTAGAGATTTTCCAATATTATATAGTTTAATGGTGTGTATAAGTGCGGATTCTTGATATTTTCAGAATATTAGGTAGTGATTAAAACCAGAATTAGCAAATCAGCAATTAGAAATATTATGATATTTCATGAAATTATAAAAGTAAAAAATGAATTTGATTTGAATATTCTATAAAAAAATTGTTGCTTCAAAATGGCAGTTTCTTTATTTCTTCTTCCAGCGTTTTTGTTTATCTTCTCTGCAAGTGATTGCGTGTTTTTGTCAATAAATATTTAGATTGTCTTTAAAAATACTTCCTTTTCTCTATTTAAGTATTTTAGGGGTATCAATAAGAAATTCAAAGGGCACTAAAAAGGAGCCAAAAAAATAGGAGCCCAAAGAAAAGGAGCCAAAAAATAGGAATCAAAGGAAAACAGAGCGAAAGAAAAAGGATCCAAATATAAAAAAGAGCCAAAAGAAAAAGTAGTCAAAAAAAAATACATAAAAAATGAGCATTCAAAAATATTACTGTTGTAATTTCTTTTATTATATTTTCCAGCCTGTTTGTTTTTCTTCCCTACAAGTGCTGCATGTTTTATTTTATTTATATTTAAACTGTCTTCAAAAATACATAATTTTCTCTATTTAAATTTTTCATTAACAAGAAATTCAAAGACCTCTAAAAAGCAACCAAAAAAATAGAAACCCAAATAAAGGGAGCCAAAGGAAAAAGGAACCAAATATAAAAAAAACAAAAGAAAAAAGAGCCCAAAAATAAAAATAGATAAAAATCAGTATTCATGGAATTATCTAAGATACTAATTTTTTTGACTAATTCTTAGTTTTTAGTTTAGATTAAATTAGGTTAGGAGAATTAAATTTCTTCTTGTTCCCTCTTCCTTTTGATCGGGCGCTCGTGGTTGGATTTAAGTTAAAGTCGTTAAAAGTAATTAGAGTAACGAAGAACTGCGTATATAATTACTTAATAACTACGTACGATACTGCCTATGGTATTCCATTACGTTTTTTTCGGACTCTTATTATTTGAATTCTTCCATTTTAATAATCTAAACTAGCAACCACCCTAATAATAATGGGAACAGCATCAAATTATAGTTGTGCTCTCGGTTATTTCGAGTGCCTTTGTTTCTATAATTTGGAAAACTCATGAAATTTGCCCGCTTTTTAGACGAGACATAATATTTTTTTGATTTTTAGATTTCGGTGCTATAAATTTTTTGTACCAATTACTATAATCGACTGGAGAAAAAACTAAAACAAACAAACCTCAAAATGAGCGAAAAGTACTGACCACTGGCAAAAACATGGTAGTAATCATGCAAATATATGCAGAATATAATCTTACGATACAACTTTTTTTAATCTTGAATCTGTCGTAAATATTTTATTTTATTTCAATAAATAGATAATTAATTGAGTATAAATATTCAATGGGGATTTTTCCCCAATAATCCAAAATAACTCTTCAAATTTTTCGAAAGAATAATCCAATCCTATTTGGAATATATTACCATTTTTACATCCAACTAGAACGGTCTTTTTAATTCCTTTTAGCATTTTTTTAATCTAATGTAGCTTATAATCTATTTTTCTAATAGTAACATTTTTAAATGTTTAAGGGAAATGAAAACGTACTTGTAGACACTCTATCAAGACCAATTATACAATATAGAATTTTTTTATTTGTTTCTTATACATAAAACATTCAATAAAAAAAAAATTCCATTTCTTTTTAAAAAAGTTATATTAGATATTTTTATAAATTTTTGGTGAAAATTCGTAATCGCATTATTTAAGTGATAAATAACTGAAACAGAAATTGGTAACAACAAAAATTGTTCTTAATTTATTAAAAAAATTAATCGTATATAATAAAATTTGCGAATTAAACAATAATTTCAAAAAATATTAAAGGCAATGAAAACATATTTGTAGACACTTTATCAAGACCAAGAATATCTCTTATTTGTTCATTCTACACAAAAAATTTAATAAATACATTGAATTAGAAAACTTTATAAATTTAGACCTAAAATTAATTTTTCTAATATTGACATTTTAATATAATTATTAAAATGAAATAAATAACGTGTAAAACTCATAAAACTCATAAAAAAGTAATAATTCCTTTTGGAAGTAGCTTTAAATATTTTATTCTGTCAATACAACTATCAGTAATTTATATTTTAATCATTGGTTAGGCAATAACCAGTTAATGAGTAGTTTGAGGTGCATGGGAAAGTCTAACCGACTATAAAGAAATTTACATAATTATTCATTTTTTAACTAACGCATTTATAGTAAAAATTAAAAATTCTCGTAACGGTCTCACAACCAATAAAATATGTAAAAACGAGTGTTTTGTTTGTAGTCGAAAATGTGGTCGAATGTGTCTCTATACGAATTTAATTTGGAATATTTTATGTAATCGGTTTCAACATCGAAATAAACATGTCAGATTAAAACAGGTTGAAATTGCTAAAACCATAACTAAAGAATTGAATTTTAGTACAAAAACACATGGTCTTTGTTGACATATTCTCAAGGAAATATTATTTTTGTAATTGTGCATTTATATAATTTATCAAAATATAAATTAAAGACAATAATCGATCCAATAAAACCTAAAACTGCAAACAACAATCCAGAAGAAGACAACGAGAACCTGTGGAATGACCTCCAAGACCACCAGATCACACTCCTTCAGACTTTTTATTTTACAAAATCGCGATATTTTTCCCCTTATATAAATCTTTAATTGCATCTAATCAATCTTACTGATTACCTTTCCGCGTGGCAAGATTTCATAATCGATTATTTCCAACAGGAAGCAAAACATAATAAAAATAATCAGAGCAATCGCTAATATACATATATCAATAAACTAATCCGTGAACTGCTTTAATGGCATCCGCTGAACACAAGCTATTCGAAAAATCCGAACTGTCCCAGACCTCATCAGCCCGAGACCAAACGAAAATAAAAAAACGAAAATGAAGAAAAAACAATTAACCAGAATGAGCTCTATATAAGTGCAAAACCCGATCTTGCCGGTGCTGTGGAACTAGAAGATAAAGTTAAACTACACCCGTTGCCTGCCCAGAACCGGATTCCAATATGAGCTCAATATGAACAGATGAAGAGTTGGTTTAAAAAAAATAAAAATTGATGTATTTAGGATGTTCTCTCTAACAATTCTATCCAATTTTAATATCTAGCTACATTTTTTTGGTTTAAAAGATCTTAAACAAAAACAACCAACATTGTCAACTAGACATAACAAGTATTTAAATGAAAATTAACGTTGATAATTGAATCTTAACTAAATGGCACAATTACAATGTTCTTCAAAGTTTTATCGTTAAAAATAATATGAAACATATTGACTGCCAATCAATTTTTAATAAAAAAATTATTATGTTTCGTATGAGGGCAAAATATTTTAGAAGAAGAAATAAGTCTGTATAGAAAAAGTAGAGCTAAGAGTTTTTCTTCCAGATCTGTTTATTTTGGATCATCTTCTGTATTGACAGCTTCGATATTTATCGACATCTTCTTCGAGCTGCACTTTTACCTCATTTAAAGCTTAAAATGGATCATATAACTGTATTAATTCTAATTAAAAGAAGAAAATTAAAAATTCTTCCGTAAAACCAAATATTGTTTATCTGAAATGTACTATAAAAAATCAAAAGCAATCTACATATATATAAAAAATGTATACAACTTAGATTTAAGTAATGATGTGATAAAAGTGAAATTGTGTTCACAGCGAAACTGGAAAATGGCATAAATAGTGTAAATATTTGTGTACAAGTGTTTTTTTAGTTATTTTTAATAAAATTACTAAAACACTCAGTTTACCATTTATTTTTTGGATGGATGGAATAGGGTGTCTTAATAAAAAGAAGCCCCACTGGTTTTTGCGCGAATAATTTTAAATGTTGTCCATTTTTCGATAATTCCAGATTACGACTTACTTTAATAAATGTTTTTTTATGAGCTTCATACTTGTTTGGCTCTTTTTTAGCACAAATAGACTTCAACGACTCAGTTTACCATTATTTTAGTTTATAATCGAAAATAACCTCTCTTGTCCTTCTCCAATATGCTAATCAAGTAGTGAATTTGTACTTAGTGAGATTGACAACCCATTAATTGACAGTATCATATAATTTTTTTGATTTTTGACATTTTACTACCTCGTCTCTCTGTACAGCAATATTTAAGAAAAAAATAAATCTACATGATTTAACCTTACTTTCTCGTCTTTTTATCTTAAAACTAAACGTTTATTAGAGAGTGACAATTACAAAGTTCACTTAATTTTGACATTTAATAAGTGGTCTTGATTATTGACGCAAACAGTTAAATAGAGCAGTGGGTTGTGAGCTCTAGTTTCATTATAATTTATCTTCAATTTTGAGTAAGTACGTTACGTCACTTCTATTAATTTATCCTATTCATACGACAGGATTTGCATTCATATTTTAATAAGTAACATTATTATTTTGTTAATCACTTTATTTTCTCTTTATCCTTTACATAGCCGCCAAAATGTTTTATCTTTGATAAGTTAAGCTTAAAGATTTAATCTTGAAACTGACATTTATTAGAGCGTGGCAACATAAAGCCCAAAAAAAAGAAGAAGAAAGTGACAACCAAACCGTTTGTCGTTTTGACATTTAATAAGTGGTCTCGATTATCGACGTAAACAGTTAAAAAGAGCAATGGGTTGTGAGCTCCAGGTTCATTATAAATTATCTTCAATTCTCAGTAAGTACGTTACGTCACTTCACTATATTAATTTATCCTCTTCATACGACAGGATCTGCATTCATATTTTAAGAAGTAACGTTATTATTAAGAAGATTAATCTTGAATCTGACATTTATTAGAGTGTGGCAACATAGAGCCCAAAAAAAAGAAGAAGAAAGTGACAACCACAAACGTTTGTCGTTTTGACATTTAATAAGTGGTCTCGATTATCGACGTAAACAGTTAAAAAGTTTAAAAGGGCAACGAGTCGTGAGCTCTTTTTCTAGTATCACTTAATTTTTGCTTTGAGTGATATTTGAAGGAGATGCGGTCCTGAAAGCGGAGGATGCTGAGCACTGCAGGGCAGATAAGGCAAAAAACGTCGCTATCTCGTCTACAAGGTAAAGCACTCTACAATGCGATCCGCTGCGGCCAGGTATAATAATGGACGCGCTTTTAGAATGAAAGGTCCTCAGATAAGAACGAGTAAATACGAAGAAAATTTATGGACACGAGTTAATGGTCAAAAGATAATATAAAAAACCTAATTGAATAACTAGTCGGGGAGGTTTATTTGTGTTTATAACGTCCCTGGGTGCCTGGTTTTCAAAAATTGAAATTTATTGGAATGACAATGTGTACATAATTAATAAATAAAAGTCTATAAATATTCTCCTAATTGCGATATTTTTAAAGGTGGATGATATTAGTATTTCTGCAAAAATTATGGGTAATATCTGTTTGACCACCCTTGAGATTGACTGAACTTGTTAGACATTTTCTGTCTTCAGGTAAAAGATTTGGGACTTCCATTTGTCATTCTTATCTTGGATTGCAAATTATAGGAATTCTGTTAAGTACTAGACCTCGTCCAATTAAAGGGAGTGTCTGGCTCCAAAAGAACTTATTCTTTCTCTAGACCTATTTTGTTTTTTTGTAAAAATTATTGATAGGGAATGAAGAAACTTATGTACAAAAATATACTTGTTAAATCCTAACAGAGATCTTTTAAATTACATTAATATTGTAAAGAGAATTAAAAAATCTTTGGTCCCTTCCCAGTAGCAGTGTCAACTAATTTTCTGTTGTTTTTCAAATTGCGTGTAATAAATTTTCTTTATTAGTTTATCCTTAACTTTTAATCTTTCGAAAGACATTATCAGTTTTAATTCAGTTATAAGAGTCATTAAATGTTTCTTTTCTATATTATTATTTATTATTGAAATGCTTAATTTTAACTTCCTTTATCAGCTTTAGATATATTATAATATATAACAAATAACCGCAAGTTGAAACAAGTTGTTATCGTTTAAAGTGTTTGTTTATATATAGTTACGTATTTTGTTATGGCATGAATCATATTATAAGATAAATAAATAAGTAAACCTTTCTTTTTGAGGTACATTATAATATTATAAAACAATGTAATGCACATAATACTATGATATTATCTATAGATATTAAATCTAGGTATAAAATCATATATATTGTAATGTTAAATAATACACAAGTTTACACTTCCCAACGTGAGGCTCTAAAAAAATATAAAAATGAAAGTGGTTTGTTTCTAAAAATAAAAATAGTAATAAAGAAGATTTGGTTAATTAAATTACAAAAAATAAAACAGATTTGGAAAAAATATTTGAAGAAATGTATAAAAACGTAATAACAGAACAGAAATTCATCACAAGATACAGAGACAACAGAGACGAACAGAAATTAAAAATATTAAAAAAGTTTTATGATAAGCAATAAAAATACAAAATTATTGGAGAATTGTTTATAGAAGAAAAAGTTTATTGGTGAGAAATTTAAAATTATTACAACTTTTTTCTTTTCTTTTTTTTTTTATTTATTTTTACGTTTTTAGGAAGTCAGCCTGAAAATTTTTATAATTTGTCAATTGATATTTAACGCTAAACATACATTTTTGCTCATTTTATTTATTTTAATTATAATAAAGAATAAAACAAAAATTTTATTATCAAATTCAATTATTTTTCTGCTTCATAAATTTATCATAATTTTATTTATAGGTAATAATAACTAATGAGTGATGTTCCAATTATATCAGAAAGGAAAGATTTTTTTTATTGTAATAGGATCTTTTTATAATTTAGCAATTCAGTTGTTAAATAATAAATAAAATTCGGAATTAAATTTATTAAAATTAAAAGAAACATATCCTTTGGCGCCAAATTATAAATGGACAGACATAAACATAAAATAAAACCCAAGAAAAAAACAATATAAATAAAAGTACAACACAATAATAATAAACAAATAACTATATTATAATCCCAGGGTGAATTCCTTTTTTATTTTTATTTTAATTGAATAAAGCTTATTATTGTTTTCATAAATTTGCTTCATTAATTATTTTGTTATAATTATAATCAAAATTACAGGAAAATAACTAAATACATGACCTTGAAATTACCCACTAAATTGTTTGAAATAATTGTCACTAAATGTCAAAATTAATTCAGTGCATGAACATTTCAATGTATGTTTATAAATACACTTAAATAACTGTCTATTTTCATAATTTAAATAAAAAAAAGTTTGTGTATTTATCAGATTGATTTCTATTGCGGACAAATCTTTTCAAAAGTTAATTCTCAGTTATGGAAAAGTGAGATTCTTTTCTGCTTCCAAAAATGCAAACAACTGTATTATTCTAACTAGAAATTTGCTGATTGTTTCAGAATAAAAAAATAAACACTTCACTAAACAAGTTTACAAGTATTGTTAAAGTTTTATAATTTGATCACCATTGATTATAATATAAAAATGTGAAAATATAGGGCAGACACATGGATTTATTACTTATTAATTAAAGTAAATAATAAATTGTTAATAAAATCAAAGAAAACATCAATTGTCCATCACTCACTGTAAAACCGACCAAAATATCATCAACATATCCATACCAAAATAATACATATTCGGATATTTGAATTAAAACTTTTTTGTTCCAATTTATCCATAAAAATATTTGCCAAAATTGGTGATATTGTACTTGGCAATCCATTTTGAATATAAAATTACTTTCGTTGTTTTTTCGTTTTGTTCATTTTCTATCGAGTCTAATTTGTTATGTGCTTCATATCTCTTTCAATATTATTCAGCGCGTTCCTTCATTAGTTCTGTTTCTCTCATTTTTATATTTCTATATTCGTTTTTAATTTCTCTTATAAATCTTATTTTTTTCCTTTATTTGCTTTTACTTTGTTCCAAAATTTATCGTTTCCGTCATACATTCCGTTTCCATTTAAATTTGTATCCCTTCTTGTAGATTTTTTTGTCATCGCTATTCTCTCTTCTATTATTAATTATCAGATCTTTTGCTACTTTTTTTTATTAAATAAACATACTCCAATTTCTGATCCCTAAAACTAAATGCGACAGAACGAGGCAATTTTCTCTAATTTTTTCTAAAACACCGAAAATGCAGGTACTTTTGATTTTGACATCCAATTTTGTCGTTGATTCCACATTATTCAAATGATTTTTTTTTGTGTTTTCTAAACGGTCTGGCGGGTCGGTTCGCATGCATTTTCGAAGGGTAATTGCGCATCAGGCCTAATTGTACATAATGGCCCTATGGCGCCAGCACAGTCTGCGATTCCGGCCTTAGGGCCAACTACGAAATTCCCCCTCTGTTACTTTTACCTTTTATCAAAGGGATATCCGAAAAATATTGGTGTGTTATTTACAATTTTTTAATTTTACAATTCTTTGTACATTCATTACGATAAACTAAAATAAAAAAAATGAAGTTGAGAATTTTTTAAATTAATTTAGGTAATTATTAATAAATTATAGTCAATGTTTAGTTAAATAGGTTTAAAGTCACAGTCTAATCATTTCTATTACGAAAAATTAAAAATGTAAAACCTTATCAAAATTAAGAAAGTAATTAATAGTGATTTTTCAACTTCAAAAACTATAAAAATTAAAATTATAAATAATAATTTAACAGTTACAAAATCAGATAAAGGTAGTGCCACCGTTGTTTTAAAAACAAATGATTGCCAATCTAAAATAAACGAATTTGTTGAATCGAGTAATTTAAAAATTCTCAGTAAATACTTAACAAAACAATTTTCAGATAATGTTAGGGAACTAGTTAATCGATCAAATTTCCTTTTTAATGACTATAATAAATAAAAAAAAATTCCTCAAGCGCCAAAATTATATGGTAAATTACATAAAGATACAAAACCAATTAGGCCTGTAGTTTCTTATGTTAATACACCGAATAATAAATTAGAGAGGTTTTTACTAAAACTTTAACTGATTACGGTTACATATCAAATTATTCAGTTAAAACCTTTTTAGATTTAATACACTAACTAAATACTCGTAAATCAAATGAAAATACAAAATTAGTTTCGTTTGACCTTAGTGTTATGTTTTCAAAAATTCCTCCATGTGAATTAAAAAAACACGTTAACTGAATTTCAGTCAGTGAAATTATAAATTTATGTATTAATTAATCAAAATTACTTTGTTTTTGATGACAAATTTTATGTTGAAAACGAAAGATTGCCAATGGATAGTCCAGTATCACCAATTTTGGCAAACATTTTTATGGATAATTTGGAACAAAAAATCTTTCATTCAAATATCTCCAGAAATGTATTGTTTTGGTATAGATATGTTGATGATGTTTTGGCTGGTTTTACAAATAGTGATAGACAATTGGATGTTTTCTTTAATGTCATTAACGATTTACAACAGTTGAAATTGAAGGAAACAATTTAAGAATTCCTCAAACGTTTGTGAAACCCCATCGAAGACAACATAAACTACAACTCTACAATATATTAAATTCAACATTTGTCATAATTTAAAACGCCTCATTGTGAAGAAACGGTAAATATTATTGATAACGTTATTACCTGAAGAAAAATGCCAAGGCTTCGCGGATTTCACTATAGGTTTATTAACACTAACAGTTTCTTCGCTCGCAGACACAATTGCTGTCAAAAAAGAAATATAATAATAACAAATTAAACAAACGCAAACAATGACAGTCATTTTAATTGAATGGGTTAATCAGTCGGTCCAGAATTACCGATGTTGGTTTTTGTTTTTAACAAATTTGATTCAATCACTTCCTCCAAAATCGATCCGAATAACGATGACAGTTTCAAGTTTAAGCACTAGTTTAAAAACACTTCGAGTTAGTTCACTTTGGTGTTTAGATGCGACCAAGTCCACGTATTCGTTTTGAGGAAAACCGAACGAGCGAACGAAACTCTCTCCTCGAGCTGATCTCGTGAACTGAGAGTCGACGGTTTCGACGCTCGACTTCCAGCAGAGTTCGGAGTCGGTTCTGCCTCTTGAGCTGATTAGAAAGAGCCCCACTTGAGTCGAGATTTCCGAGAGGCCTGTTTGGTGCGTTGTTGCACTCTTGTTCTTCGTGATTAGCAACGGTGGCCACGCACGATAATAAAATAACTCCTTCAAATCCAAAACATTTTATTTATTTCCTTATTTAGTTTAACGTTAATAATCGATGAAATATCTTTAAAAATCTGTACATAGGCTTTTTTAATTAGCGTTTTCCGTTAAAAATTAATTTAGGTAAAATGGTAAACAAAAATAAGATGAATATAATTTGTTTTTGCGTAGGTTACGATAATTGACCAATGAAAACTGCCCTATGAGCACGATAATAAAATAACTCATCAAAATTCGAAACATTTTATTTATTTCCTTATTTAGTTTAACGTTAATAATCGATGAAATATCTTTAAAAATCTGTACATAGGCTTTTTTAATTAGCGTTTTCCGTTAAAAATTAATTTAGGTAAAATGGTAAACAAAAATAAGATGAATATAATTTGTTTTTGCGTAGGTTACGATAATTGACCAATGAAAACTGCCCTATGAGCACGATAATAAAATAACTCATCAAAATTCGAAACATTTTATTTATTTCCTTATTTAGTTTAACGTTAATAATCGATGAAATATCTTTAAAAATCTGTACATAGGCTTTTTTAATTAGCGTTTTCCGTTAAAAATTAATTTAGGTAAAATGGTAAACAAAAATAAGATGAATATAATTTGTTTTTGCGTAGGTTACGATAATTGACCAATGAAAACTGCCCTATGAGCACACAATTAACCAATCAGTCAGGATCACCTCTAACGTCACAGGCAGACCAGTTCCAAAAAGAAGTCACTGAACGATGCACACACTCACTCTCCGCTCAAAAATAGATTCTCTCAAGTTGTTGATCGCCCTTCACATAATTTAAAGTAGAAATTATCACTCAAAAGTTAAAATTAGGTTTAGCTCAGTATCCAGTTAAAAATACAGCATATTTTTGAGTATGACATGCATACAATTCTAAAATAAGTATTATTAAACAGTTATTCAAAATTCGTTGAACATGTCGTGTGTAAAAAGGTTAAAAACTTCTTTACTGAATCTAATATTTTTAGAGAGGCAATTCCAATTCACTAAAAAATTACTCATTGATAACGTTTTGATAGCTTTCGGTCTATTTATAGACATATTTGATTGCATTCACAGAGATTTGTTATCATAAAATTTGAAAGATGTGATATAATAGGCCATGCAAAAAAAATGGTTTCAATCCTACCTTTCAAAAAGAGAACAAAGAGTACAAATAATAAAAGACCAAGTAAATTCTAAATCTGATTTAGAGTATGGTCCAAATGAAAGTGTGTCTTGAAATACATCAATTGAAAAGTACTTAAAATATTTATTCACCCATATCAATAGGTCTAAGTAATTAATTTTTGTATGTTGTCAAAAAATGATTTATTAAATTTTTCATTAATAGTTTGTGGTCTATTTAGGTACAGTTTACTTTTAAAGTATGTCCATAAAAAGAAATCGAGAGGAGTTAAATCAGGTGACCTCGGTGGCCACCTTATTGCTCCTCTTCGACCTATTCACCGATTTAGAAAGACGTGTTGTCCAAGTAGTTTCTCACCAAGAAATCATAGTGCGAAAAATACCGAAAAGTCTAACGATTCATATGATCGTTTAGGGGAAATGTAGCTTCATCAAAAAATATATTTTTTTAAAAAAACATCACTACTCTGTTATTTTTGTCCATTAGAATTCAACTCGTCTATCAAAATCTTCTTCCATAAGTACCTTCACTAAATTTATTTTATTTATTTAATTTATAGGTCCACTTCTGCTTTTTCAGCTTTTTACATGACCCGTTTCTCTAAATTTTTTCTCAATTTTGCTTACTGCGGAGTGTTTAATTGGTTCTCGGTTGGGATATTTTTTATTGAATCACGTACATACTTCCATAGAAACTTCTTTTGAAGTTATTAATAACTAAAAGAGTCTTTATTAATGCATATTATTAGTAGAAAACATTATAGTGGCAACATAATAAAATACCAACAAGTGCAAATAATAAATCGAAAGTATATTAGGTGAAAGAAAAGTTACAATCAACCTCAAAGTCGTTACCACAAAAAATTTAATTCCATAAAATTATTATACTTTAATAAATTTAAAAAGAAGATAAATTTTGAATTTAAACAGCTATTTTTAAACATCTTTCTCTCAAATAATTTTTTATTCAAGAATGTCGATGATGTTTTGGCTGGTTTTAATAGTTTTGAAATACTGTGGAAATTCAAGATAAGTATAATTTATCTATTATATATTTAATTATTGAGAAATTCCACAAAGTAAGGGTTGAAACAATTAATTTTATTTAACTTTAACAATTAGTTTTCTAAAGTCATAAATAATACACCACTCACTAATTTTACTTTGTTTTTTCTTTTTATTTTTACTGCCCAAATTACCAATTCGGATTAAAAAAAATACGTGTACTCAAAACAACACCCGGTATACTAAAATTTTAAAATTCTTTTAAATATTTGAAAAAACTCAAAAAGTTGTATATTTTACTACTCAAATTTTCATCTCCAAACTAATTTTATGACATTTAGAGCTAATATTACAGATTTTTATGCTTCGGATGAAACAAAGCTTTATATTTAAACTTGTCGATACATTAAAAACACTAGTTTTTCAAAATGGGATGATCATGACTGTCAGTTTAGACTCTGAGTAAGTAAATAACATTCTCCAGAGAGAATTTCGCATAGTCACTGTTTGAAATAAATTAAAGATTGTCGGTAACTTCAAAAAAATTAATTGACTACATAGTAAAAAGGGATGGTAGGGATCCAAAGTTTTTAATTACATTTTATAATTTGATTATATGTTTTTCAGGTGGTATTGTGTTAAAATCAAACAAAATTATTCAAATATATTACGTTAAAATATATTCGATATGGTAACCACAAATCATTAAGGTTAGTTGGGTTTTTTTAGGTTTGTTTAGGTTAGGTTAGACTAGGTTAGGTTAGGTTAGGTTAGGTTAGGTTAGGTTAGGTTAGGTTAGGTTAGGTTAGGTTAGGTTAGGTTAGACTAGGTTAGACTAGGTTAGGTTAGGTTAGGTTAGACTAGGTTAGACTAGATAAGGTTAGGTTAGGTTAGGTTAGGTTAGGTTAGGTTAGGTTAGGTTAGGTTAGGTTAGGTTAGGTTAGGTTAGGTTAGGTTAGGTTAGGTTAGGTTAGGTTAGACTAGATAAGGTTAGGTTAGGTTAGGTTAGGTTAGGTTAGGTTAGGTTAGGTTAGGTTAGGTTAGGTTAGGTTAGGTTAGGTTAGGTTAGGTTAGGTTAGGTTAGGTTAGGTTAGGTTAGGTTAGGTTAGGTTAGGTTAGGTTAGGTTAGGTTAGGTTAGGTTAGGTTAGGTTAGGTTAGGTTAGGTTAGGTTAGGTTAAATAAATTAATATGACTGTTTTTTCGAAGTCTAGATCAAACCGTTAGAGAAAATAAGTCTAATGTGCTTTCTGCTTTTTAATTTTCAACAGTTCTATTGTTGTTAAAATTCGACATTTTTAAATTTCCTGTTTAAAATTGAGTTTCAATAAAATTTTGTCTTTAAAATTCTCTAATAATAAAAAGTAAAGATGTTTAGATATATTATTAATATATTATAAATTGTGATTTTAATTTTCAACACTATTATTGGGTTTTTATACAGTTTTTTTAACTTTTTATTTGTTCGTCTTCTCCATACTTTTATTCTTTAACTCTAGGATTTTTCTTTCCTAAGCTGCCGATCTACTTCCTTTTTATGTATTTAATATCTAAATTTCTAGTAAATACGTAACAGTAGGACGAATTACCTTTTAGTATCTTCTTAACTTTCTAGCTATTTGTTTTTAAAATTTTTACAAGAACTAACAAATAAGAGAGACACATTTCCTACATTAATTTCGTAAAGCGTATGAACTACGAATTAATTAGTGGAAAGAGTTCAAAAAACGGAAAAAAAGCAATAAACATGGATTCATTACAATGTTGAATCCCTTTGAATTAGGCCAGGAGTATTAAAACATTATTAATAATATTTAAAGCGATCGTCATCGAGGAATAATTAATTATTTTCCCAGATGGGTGGATTGAATCCTACAGCGAGAACGAAACGTGTTTCGGTTCATTCAGGACCGACTTTTCAAAACTTCTACCAACAATTAAAAATGTTTGTTTATTAAGTTTTATGGGGTTTTCTTTTGAATCGTAAAATAGATTCTACTTTATTTTGACAGATGAAAACCGCATTTTCTAGATTGGAACAGAGATAGGTAAGAAGGAAAAGAATATTGTAATATGTGACCAATAATTTAAAATCGAGATTCATAAATTTCTGTTTTAAAAACGAGATTCGTTATAATATACGAAATTATTTTAAAGTCGAGATTTTAACTAAAAATGGGATTTTTAATAATTAATGACTTTAATGAAAAACTGTATCTTTATAAAAATAATAAAATTGTGTTGAAAAATTTATAAAAAACAGGGATTTTTGTGATTTTAGTCGAAAACTGGGATTTTGGTTGAAATTTTTGAAACAGTCAGCGAGATTTGTTGAAATCTCGAATTCAAATGTCGAAATTTTGAAGTAAAAGATTATAATTTTAAAATATCTAATTTAAAATCGAGATTTAATAAAAAAAATTAAAATTTTGAAATCTCGACTTCAACATCGAGATTCATTAAAATTTCGATTTGAAAAACGGGATTTAAAAAATAAATTTATTGAAATTAATAATAAAAATGTGATTTTGAAGTGAAACACGAGAATTTATTGTCGAGATTTAGAAGTAAAATTCGATATTTTTAAATTTCCTGTTTAAAATTGAGTTTCAATAAAATTTTGTCTTTAAAATTCTCTAATAATAAAAAGTAAAGATGTTGAGATATATTATTAATATATTATAAAATTGTGAAATTTTAAAAATGTAATGGAAGTGCATAAATATATTAACCTAATGTTAAACCATATGTGTAGAAAATATTTAACAATTTTTTTTCAGTTCAAATAACAAGTATCGAAACAAGAAAAGAACCAAAATTGAAAAGAACGAAGAAAAGAAAGTTTTTATAGAAAAATGGGATCTTTTATTGCAATATGATTTTAGTAAAAATATTCTGAGTGATTTTAATAAAAAAAAAACTAAACCTTTTTAAAAAATAAGATTTTGCTAAAAATTAAAAATTTGCAAGAAATTGTTATTTTAGTAAGAAAACTAGGAATTTTTATTAAAAATTTTTGTAATGTGTGATTTTAATAAAAATATGGGATTTTAACAAAAACAGATTTTTTTTATGAAATAAATGAATTTAAAAAATTACAATACATGGAATCTAATTTGCTATATACGATTTTTGTAAAAATTGAGATTTTTGAAACGCTAGTCTTTTAAAATTATTGAAATCTTGACTTCAACATCGAGATTCATTAAAATTTCGATTTGAAAAACGGGATTTAGAAAATAAATGCGAGCTTTTAATAACGCTGCTTCAAAATGGAAATTTACTGAAAAATTAACAATAAAACGAGATTTATTGTCGAGATTTAGAAGTAAAATAAAATAAAAATACTTTAAATTCTTTAATAATAAAGATGATTGGAATGTCATATTATTAATATATTATAAATAAATGATATTTTTAAAAGTTTTTTAATAATAATAATCAATCAATTTTGGAATTGGAAATCGAATCAATACCTCATCAATATTGTTTTTAGAGGGAAATTTAGAAACTTCTTCTCTTTTAACGCTCAGTTAACAATAAATTATGGGTACAATAAAAAAAGTTTAACAAATTTTTTCCCATATTGGGTGGTTCGTGATTAAAAAAAACCTATTTTCTTACGAAATACATTAAAATACCTTCTAATTACGATCATTAGCGACGTATTGACTTAATTATGAAAAGAAACTATCCGGATCGAAACGTATCGCGCCGAAACCGTACCTGATAAATATTTTATTTGCTGAACGACGAGCCCGAGTCCCAGGTCTTAGTTGAAGCACGGCATGAGGTCTGCTATAACCAAAGCAAACACAACATTATTTTAGTTATTTCTTTTTTGGAAGCCTTTGTTTTATTGCCTGCTCGAACTCGGCTTGATGAGAACCCGCTCCGACTACCGCCCGATTTATGTTCTTCATTCCAAACCAATTTACCATTTACTTCTTGTCTTGCTCGCATTTCAAATTTAAATGCTGGGATTTAACTGATCGCGTACTTCGGGTGACAAATTAAAATAGTTAAACTATAGAAGAAGAATTTAACAAATTTACCGGCGAAATAAAACGTGTTTAGTAACCACCAATCAGAAATAATGTAAGTGGTTGATTATACAGTGTGTACAAAATGTATTTTGGAACCGTCTTGAAATTTGCAATCCAAAAAAATAAAATATACACCCTGCCATTTAAAAAAATTGTCGATGACATCGGTACTCACAAATGGTTTACCCTGTATATTTTATTGTTATGTAAAAATACACTAAACTAAAATCAAAACCCGACCTGTTGTTTAGCTTAAAATGAATGTATTCCATACTTTGTGTATAAGATGGGCTTTAAACTGATTTTTACATGTCAATTTCGTATAACGTAAAAAATTTATAGCTCGGGTTCAATTCGAAATAATTCAAGGTTTTTGCAAATTTAATAAGAAAATATTGTAACAATATTTGTGTCACATGGTAAAGTTTTAAAAAAATGTATATATTTCCAAAGAAACGTAGTATTAAATTAGGAATATGGTAATTATAATACAAATAACATTTTTTTGGAAAAGGCGAGTATGTTCGAAGAATCTAAAAATTTATAAACCGAATTATAAGATGTTAAAACCATTTTATCTGTAAATTATAAGTTTAAATATCATATTAACTTCTAGCATACTGATTAATTTTAAATAGTTTAAATTTGATTAAACATAGAATTTTGTGTTGTAAATAAATGGAAATAAATTTTCACAATTTGAGTGTAAAACTATCTGAGGAAAAATTTAAAACGGACTTTTTAATTAATTTTTTGCTATTTTCGAACATGCCAAGGGATTTTCAAAATTTTGATATACAGTGTGTTGTTTCAAAGACAAGACCGCTTAGTAATTTTTTATTAATTCGAACCTGGATTTTTCTTGTTTTAAGTATGCGGTTATTTATGCTCTGAATGAGAAAAACATGTATCAGATAAATGATGAAAATGGATATAATAGTAAATTTTTTTCTTAGGAATGTTTGATATTGTTAAAAATAAAAGCACTTTATTCTTGAGCGAAATTCATATTTTTTAACGAACTTTGTATACGACCTAAAAAATTTAATATCTTATGGTTGTATTTTAAGTTTTAGACGAAACAAAACTTTTTATGAAGAATAATTTTGTTTCTTAACTTAAGTAGACACAGTAATGCACATATTTATGGATGAGGTATGTTTAAAGGTAATGAAAACATATTTGCTTACACTCTATCAAGACTAATTATATAATAGAGAAAATAAAACAAAAGGAAAATGAGGGAAATAAATCCTTTAGTCTCACAGTCTATAAGATTTTATATTTCATAGAAAAAAGGAGAACTACCGGTTTCGTGGCAAAATGGGTCACATCTTCAGGTTCAAATCACAAAAAAATTCGATGTTGTAAAATTGACTTTTGTCTTATACCAAAATATTTGGCTTAATCACAAAATAAACACCTGCAAGTGTTTCTCTCATTTTTACACTCACATGTAACAACAACAACCCCCATTTAATATAGAAAATCACTTATTTGTTCTTTATACAGAAAAAATGAAATAAATTCATTGAAATTTTAGAAATTTCTTTATATAATTCCATACAATGTTCATGAGGGAGTTGAAAGAAAGTTATATTTATTCTTTTTAAAAAAGTTATATTAGATAATTTTAGAAATTTTTGGTGAAGACAAATGATAATCGCATTTTTTTAGTGATAATTGATATAAAATTTGGCAAAAACATAAATTGTTCTTAATTTTTTGGAAAAATGTGCATTAAAATTTGCAACCTAAACAATGATTTCAAAAAATGTTTAAAGGTAATGAAAACATATTTTTGAACACTCTGTCAAGACCAATTATACCGTATAGAAAATATTTTATTTGTTCCTTAAACACAAGCAATTAAATTAATCGTATCTATTAAAATGGAGCCAAAAAAATAAGAAGCTAAAGGAAAAAGGAACCAAATTAAATAGAATCCAAATAAAAAAGAATTTAAAAAATAAACCTAATTAATTCAAATTTGTTTATATAATATATGCTCTATAGTTAGTCTTTCACATAAAATTGCTTATATTTATAATGAAAAAAAAATAAATAAAACACTTTAACGACTATCCATTTAAATTTATGAATACAGAGTATCCCCGAAAATAATGCATATATTTATGGAAAAGGTATACAATCTTATGGTTGAATTTTAAGTTTTAGACCAAACAAAACTTTTTATGAAGAATAACTTTTTTCTTAACATAGGTAGACACACTATATACAGGGTGTCCGCGAAAATAATGCACATATTTATGGATGCGATATGTTTGAAGGTAATAAAAACCTATTTGCGAACACTCTGTCAAGACCAATTATACAGTATAGAAAATATTTTCTTTTATTTGTTCCTTACACACAAAACATTAAATAAATTAACTGGATTTTTAGAATTTCTTTATAAAATTCCACACAATGTTCATGAGGGAGTTGAAAGAAAGTTATATTTTTTGTTTTAAAAAATGTTTAAAGGTAATGAAAACATATTTGCGGACACTCTGTCAAGACTAATTATATACCATAGAAAATATTTTATTTGTTCCTTGAACACAAGAAATTAAATTGATTATACTTACCTAAAGAAGCAAAATAAAGAAACCAAAGGAAAAAGGAGCTAAATAAAAAAAGAAACTTTTGATATGCAGAGTTGTTTCAAATACAAGATAGTTATGAACCAAAAAAGAAATCCACAAAACACGTTCTGTATCTCTGTTACAGAGACCAAAAAGTTTGGTACATTTAGAACCTCCTCAAAGACCTAAAAATGTCTATTTTTAGCTAATTTAAGAGTAGCGAAAATGTGTGTATGGTTAGCTTTAGAGTGGTTCTTATCTGAAATGAGGCCCCATCGAGAGATAGCGGTATCGTGAGGTATGATGGTGGTCGGCCGATGGCCAAGCAATTGAGGCTTGAGAGGTCGAGTCAACTCGGAGAACCACAAAAAGTGCACAGCGTTCACATTTCAATATGAATGCAAGTGGGGCCCCGGCGCTTCGCCACTTAGCGCCACTTCTAACATTCATTTTCTTCAAAAAAATCCCTCTTTAAATAGTACGTCAAAAACCATTTTAGTTGGTAAACCGCGAAATTAATGCACATTTTTAAATGGCGCGTAGAACGTGTCACCTGCAACAAAATATTATAATAATGACATTTTGTCCTAACATCATCAGTTTATCCAAAAATGTACATTTACTCGAAAATTTATACGTGGCTACACTTCACACTTTTAATAAAAATGTGTGTCATGTAATTAAGAAATATCTACCATAAAATTGTGTTAGTTTGCAGATGATTCAGATCGTGTAATCGTTTTGGTAAAGCAGTTTCAATAATTCAGTGAAAACTGGCATTTTATTCAAAACAAGAATATCACATGTTTATTAATCTAATCCGCAATGTTTTATTTCAGTGTCTCTAAAATTGTTGGAACGTGTAGTATATTACCTAAAAAAAGTTTGTACCCTGTAATAATGGCCGAGAATACATTTTTCCCTCTTCTACATCCCCTGTAATCGACCATTCTAAATATCTAGGTGTATCACAATAAAATCTTAATTTTAGAACGTTTAAAAACCATTATTTATACTTGAGTGAGTTCTCGGTGTTGCCGGCTTTAGTTGCTTTTCGGTAAATAATACATATTTGGATAGATGTAAAACACTAATATTTATTTCTTTGAATAAAATTATTTTATTTTATTCTGCATACGTTTTAATTGTATACCTTTTCCATAAATATATGCATTATTTTTGGGGATACTCTGTATTCATAAATTTAAATGGATAGTCGTTAAAGTGTTTTATTTATTTTTTTTTCATTATAAATATAAGCAATTTTATGTGAAAGACTAACTATAGAGCATATATTATATAAACAAATTTGAATTAATTAGGTTTATTTTTTAAATTCTTTTTTATTTGGATTCTATTTAATTTGGTTCCTTTTTCCTTTAGCTTCTTATTTTTTTGGCTCCATTTTAATAGATACGATTAATTTAATTGCTTGTGTTTAAGGAACAAATAAAATATTTTCTATACGGTATAATTGGTCTTGACAGAGTGTTCAAAAATATGTTTTCATTACCTTTAAACATTTTTTGAAATCATTGTTTAAGTTGCAAATTTTAATGCACATTTTTCCAAAAAATTAAGAACAATTTATGTTTTTGCCAAATTTTATATCAATTATCACTAAAAAAATGCGATTATCATTTGTCTTCACCAAAAATTTCTAAAATTATCTAATATAACTTTTTTAAAAAGAATAAATATAACTTTCTTTCAACTCCCTCATGAACATTGTATGGAATTATATAAAGAAATTTCTAAAATTTCAATGAATTTATTTCATTTTTTCTGTATAAAGAACAAATAAGTGATTTTCTATATTAAATGGGGGTTGTTGTTGTTACATGTGAGTGTAAAAATGAGAGAAACACTTGCAGGTGTTTATTTTGTGATTAAGCCAAATATTTTGGTATAAGACAAAAGTCAATTTTACAACATCGAATTTTTTTGTGATTTGAACCTGAAGATGTGACCCATTTTGCCACGAAACCGGTAGTTCTCCTTTTTTCTATGAAATATAAAATCTTATAGACTGTGAGACTAAAGGATTTATTTCCCTCATTTTCCTTTTGTTTTATTTTCTCTATTATATAATTAGTCTTGATAGAGTGTAAGCAAATATGTTTTCATTACCTTTAAACATACCTCATCCATAAATATGTGCATTACTGTGTCTACTTAAGTTAAGAAACAAAATTATTCTTCATAAAAAGTTTTGTTTCGTCTAAAACTTAAAATACAACCATAAGATATTAAATTTTTTAGGTCGTATACAAAGTTCGTTAAAAAATATGAATTTCGCTCAAGAATAAAGTGCTTTTATTTTTAACAATATCAAACATTCCTAAGAAAAAAATTTACTATTATATCCATTTTCATCATTTATCTGATACATGTTTTTCTCATTCAGAGCATAAATAACCGCATACTTAAAACAAGAAAAATCCAGGTTCGAATTAATAAAAAATTACTAAGCGGTCTTGTCTTTCAAACAACACACTGTATATCAAAATTTTGAAAATCCCTTGGCATGTTCGAAAATAGCAAAAAATTAAATTAAAAAGTCCGTTTTAAATTTTTCCTCAGATAGTTTTACACTCAAATTGTGAACTTAAAATTTGAGAATACTATTATTTTTATTATAATATAATCAATTTAATTAATTTGATATTAATTATAAAAAAATTTCATTTAAATAACATAATTAACTAACTATCTCTAATAATTTAAATTAAATATTAAATTTTATTTTTAGTTTAATTAATCAATATAATTAATTTTTACTAATTTTATATAGGTAATTTTTATAATAATTTAAATTAACCATCCCTAATAATGTAAATTAAATGTTATAATTTAAACAAAATATATTTTATAAACACTTAAGTACAAAAAAAATATAACGCAACAAAATGACGAACTACCATATTTTTTTCTGATAAATACAGATATTGAATTTTTCTAAAAATAACACTCCCTCTAATTTTTTAGATTAGTAAAAAATGTATATTTTTTTATTGAAAAATTAATTAGATTTGAATAAATTAACTAAAAACCTTAAAAGTCATTTTAATAAATATTGTCTATGATGTGTTATTTTTTTATCAATTTATAATTATTTTTTTTTCTAAACATCAATCTATAATAAAATAAAATTGTTGATTCGAAAAAAACCTTCATATAGTACATATTTACTGAAATCATATCGCTATAAATAATAAACACCAAAAATATACCTCAAAAACATATTTATATTTTCAAAATATAAAAATATAATTCAATAGTAGTAACTATTTTTATCAAAAATAAAAACTGGAACGATATAATCAGTTGTCCTACTTTAAAGTTAAAATTAAGTTCTAAAATTAATGTTCGATAAATTTTGGTTATAATTAAATCAATATAATAATAAAATAATAAATAAATTAAATAATTTTAATTAGTAAACTTACCTATTTACCCGCTTGTATCCGCCATCCTCTTCTTTCTTCGCCATTCTCGCCAAATTCCATATTTTTTCCATTCACTCCCGAATTATCGCGTTTCGAGCACACTCGTTTAAATATAAAAACATGTCATCCATCATACTTCAAAATTCCATACAGACGCTCAATCAATCAATCAATCAATCAATTAATATACAAAAAGAATGTTTAGAGTAAGTAAATTTTAGAGAAAAATTGTTTTTGAATTTTGTATAATTTATAAATAGTCTGTTATTAATACTAAAATTATATACTGTCCACATTAAAACTAGTATCTATTATTTATAATTAACGTTAATATCACTAGTATTCATAAAAAGAATATAATATAATATAATATAATATTATATAAATATAAAACATATTCTAAAAAAATATATTTTGTTTAATTCTAAATAGATTCAATAGATTATATAATAAAAATATTAAGCCAAAATAACTAAAATCGATCATATTTATATTCTTTTATTCTCTCCACATTCATTTCTGTACCTTCCTTATGCCGATACCGTTTAAATTTTTTTCCAAACGAACGATCTGAAAAAAAAATTAATAGTAATCAGTATCAGAGTTTGACTTTTGCCAGAGAATCTTATGTCCCAATTTTTAAAAAAATGTATTTTTCGGTCTCTGATTTAAAGTAAAAATATCTATTTATATTTTTAAAATTAAAGGATTTAAATTTATACATGTTTATATATAATCAATTTGCAAGTACTGCCGCCTGTTAAGTATTGTCGGTTGAATAGCTGAACACCCTATGTATAAAAAACTAGCTATTGTTAACAAAATTAAATTTACTTTTACTCTATCTCAGTTAGCAAATTATTATTTTCTCCTCAAGTGACTGTTATAATGTGGCCCATTACTTATATGAATCACCCTGTGTAATTAGAGAATTAAATATACAATATTTATTCCATTGTAACATAGATATAGGAATCTTTCAATTTACATTAAATATTGATAACATAAAAAAATTAGATCTAAATGTGAATAATTTATCAATTTTTTTTTTATTTTAAATGTTTTACGTACATTCTATATGAAACATTTAGTAGGTAAAAAGGCGCAGTCAAATATTAGTAAAATTCACATTTTAAATTGAAATAAAATGTAAAAACCAACAGTGATATTAATCCCAGAAAATATTGAATACTTACCATTTGAACCAATAATCAATTTATTACCACAAACACTTCATTCACAATAATCATAATCCGAAAGTTTTCAAAAATATTTTCGAGAAATAAAGTTGTGTCTAATTCACTGCGTTTCATAAAATCGACTCAAGCTTAGTTTTTTTTTTAGGAAACAGGTAACTTTTTTTATAAATTCAGTTTCCATTTTTATGCACAAAAAATATTCAAAGAGAGAGAGAGAGAGCGAAAGAGAATGATAGAAACTATTTAACACATAAATAAATGTTTTTATACAGGATGATTTATATCGGATTTTTTATTATTTTTGATTAAAACATATGTGAATGTATACATTATTGGGCGAATTAAATATAAATAGTGTGAAAACAAAAAATTTATTAAACAAAATAATTTTGCCTTTATTTTAGAGATTTATGAACTTTTCCAATTAGTTGTAGTTGTCGAAATAAAAATCAAATATATAGGGTGAGGCACCATTGCTACACACTTAAACGTTTTTAATTTTATCTATCTAGATGGAGAACATTTGTTTTAAATTGTATTATCTGAACAAAATCTTTCATGTACTTATTTCAACCTGTACTTATCATTATTATATTATATAAAATAATACAGTGTTGCATTGAAAAAAATAGGGAACCGACTGTGCTGAACATACATGAATCACTTTATATACTTCAATTTACATTGGGAGAACTACAATTCAGTTAAAAAGTTTTTCATAAATCTTTAGAATAATGTCAAAAATAATTATGCTTTCCACACTGTATAAACCTAAAAAAATCCTGTTTTCATTAAAAAACTTTCAAAAATAATTTTATTATTTACAATGGTACAGGATGATATAGATAGAATTAAAATAAAATTTAAAACAGATTAAAATAACACATTTTTATTAATATTGTTAATACATGATAACACAAAGCAAAACAAAGGTTAAAATATAATTATAATGATTCATTTTAAAATAAACTAAAATATTTGTTTTGATAACTAAGTCCTTTTTTTATTAATTAGGTTACCATTATTTTATCCCAAGAGTTTACAGAATTCCACCTTATACTTACATTTATAAAGAGCTTAAGGTGTAAGTATCGACACATAAATCTCAAACGACGTTTCGTTCCTTTTGATAAAATTGACAAACTGGCGACATTATGACAATGTCAACACAAACGTCACTACATCAAAGGTTTAGGTTTGTGTCTGTGATTCATTAATGAACCACTACATAAACTTAAAAAACGAATATACTCACAATGATATTGTTAATCTAGTTTTTCAAGCCTGAAAATATATGTACTTAATATTTACTAAATTCAATTAAATATTGCTTTAATCATTATTAGTTGAATATTTTAGTGAAATGTATTTTTAGCAGCACCTAGATATTCCAGGTTTGAAAGTATTTGTATATATTCCTAAAGGTATTACGAATTTTTTACAAATGTACTTAAACTAACATCATTATGTTATTTCAATGAAATATGTTCTAATTGTACAGTTTAAATTATAAGCAACCTTTGCTGTACATTTTCATATTTTTTTCCTAGATTTATCCTTAACGTCACTTCCTAGTACATTAAAGTATAAATTAGGTTTATATTCATTAATTAATACCTTTACAAAAATTATTAGACGTATCTCAGTAACTTTTCCAATCAACCTATAAAAGGAAGAAAAGTTTATAAAAGGTGTAACTTTTAAAACAGGGATAATTTTTCAATGGACAACCTTAAACCGATATCAAGGACTCAGTACTAGTAATTAAAAAGATAATCTTAATGGTTGTACAAAAGAATAATTGAATATCTGTCGATTGCCAATATAATAAACAAATCTTAGAGCTAAAAATTAATAAGTATAAGAATAATAGTATTAAAATAGTTATAATCAAAATTTGTACGATGTTAAGAAGCAAGAAAAAAATGGATATTTCTGGCCAAGAATCAAAGTTACAAAAAAATATGCGTCTTCAATATGAAATAACATCATCAACGACTCCATCTGAAGTTACAACATATGCATGATTCTTACAGCACGCATCTATTTTTTTTTACTCCTTCCCAATTATGTATATATGACTATACACAAAGAAAAAAGCATTAAGACTAATTTTATTGATTTTAACACAAAAGATAATAAAAAAACGTATAAAAACTATGAATTAACCACAAATATTTCGATTCTATATATCGCGTGTCTCAATTCTTAAAATCCGATTGAATCGCAATATTTCTGTGTTTAAATTTCATATGCAATTAATTCGACAAGCGGTTTTTCGTCAAAGCTTTTTTCTTTACATAGGATCACTTATTATTGTACAAATCTTTAATGATATCATTTTAACTTTTTAAGATGAAGAACTATCAGAACTATCAGAACTGTCAGATTTCTTTCCTTTCTTATTTTTCTTTTTTTCCTCGTTCTTTTCATTTTTGTTTCCCTTCTTACTTCGATTCTTATTCTTTTGGACTCCTCCTCCTTTTCCTTTGTTACCTCTGAAGTCTTGCCTACCCTGGTCATTACCTAATGCAAAAATAATAAATTGAGATCAATCAATCAACTGTTATTCTTCAAGTTAAGCCAATTACCCTTCATTTTTGGAAAGCATTTAATAAATACAACAATAAAAAAGGGAAAACCAATCACGGTTCACAAATTTTACCTGCGTGAAAGCTGTTATTAAACTACCTAAATAGGTTATTTTACCTTTAAAGCCAGAACCTCCTTGTTGGTTGTCTCTGGAATGTTGCCTGTTGACACCACCGTGGTAGTTATATGATTGGCCTTGTGGGTGTGGTGGATAAGGACCAGACCCTTGAGGTAAAAGTGGGGGAGGGTGTTGTTGTCCAACGTACGATGATGAAGGATAATTGTAAGGAGGATATTGTGGATATCCTGGAACCGGATAATTAGGATTTGGCGGAGTATAAGGGTATTGGGCGTTTGCTTCGGTCGGGTTTTTTTTGAGGGTTATATTAATATCGAGGTCGTGCAAGTCAGGAATAGCTTTTGGTGGGTATTCTTGCGGACCTCCTGGTCGAGATGGATATCCTTGGGGGCCTAGTTGAGATGGGTATGCATAAGGGCTGGGCTGTTGTGGATAGCCATATGGACCAGGTTGTGGCGGGTATCCATGTGGACCAGCTTGTGGCGGGTATCCATGTGGACCATAAGAATTTGGAGAATAAGGAGCTGCTCCACCTTGTGGATAATTATTTCGTTGGCCATTCTGGGATGGTCTGCTACGATGGAAATTTTGTGGATTTTGGCGATGGGCCTCTTGGTAAGTTGGAGGGGGACTCCTACCTCTTGAGCGTTGCGTTTGGTTCTTACCTTAAATAAAGTATACACATTTAAAATATTAATTATTTAAACTAAGAAAATAAATTTTACTTTTATTATCGCTTTTATTCTTATCTTTGTTTTCCTGTTCTTTATCTTTTTTTTCTTTTTTCTCCTTATTTTTCTTTTCATCTTTTTTCTCCTTATTTTTATTTTCATCTTTTTTCTCCTTATTTTTATTTTCATCTTTTTTAAAAGGGATTTTGTGCAGATATTCTGTGTTTTGGTGTTCTTTATTTCTCGAGTCCTTCTGACACATATACAGCTCTTTAATTTTCTTTCCATTATGCTTTAGCTTGTACAATTTTTCAATGGAATCTTGAATGTCCTTTGTACTGATAACATCTTCTCGGCCAATTGCTTTGTTCGATTTGAGTGCGTCATCAAATCGATTTTTTAATTCTATATATTGGCAAAGTAATTTCTGAAGATGGTTGACTGTTTCAGTATCACAATAACGCCCCAAAGATTTTTCCCTGAAATGAATTGAATAGAAAAAAATATTTACCACATACTGACAAATAAAGATATACAAAAGTTAAAAGCACTGTGAAGGTCACAAAACAAATAAGTCAGTCAGATCTTTGACAATGTAAGTATGAAATTTTATAGTTTTTGATTGAAATGGCAACAACAAAGAAGTAGGAATTGAGTGCAGAAAATGGGATATGAGAACTAAAAATAAGAACCGAGTGAAATGTATTATATTTGGCAATATGCAATCCTACAGCATTTAACTATGAACCTCCACTGTACTAGGATGTTAATACCATAAGGCACAATATATGTATAATCATTACATTCATATGGATTCACTAATTACCTGTTAATCAAATACTCAATATAATCTTTATAGGCATCATTAAATGGAGTAATCGCGTTGTTTTTTAGATAATGTGCGAATTTGGCGCAAGTTTCAATAATGACTGAATGTTCTTGATCCAGTTCGCGTTTCTTAAGTTCTATGGCATCCATAATTTTCTCTTTGCTTTTCATGAGCTGTTCTCTGTTCTTAATGTTTTTTTGCATGTTTTCATCGATTTCTTTTCCCTCTTTAGTTTTTGTCATGTAGTACACGTGCATATGAACTCTAAAGTCGCAGCGGCACTGTTGGCAAGTTGTGCTACCACTCATTGCTGCACAATGCATCAATTCCGGAGCTCCGATTATTTCCTTTGGAACATTGTTCAGATAACAGGGATCATGGCATCTTTGCGTGTAGTGCATAACATTTTGCCCATTAACCTACAAGGCGTTTTGAAATTGTAATATACATTTTATGAATTAAAAATTGTTGATTTTTTACCGGATATACTTCACAGCATTTTCTTGCAGTACATACTGTAGCAGGTTGGGTCATTTTGATAACTTCTAAAGTAACAAGTGGCATGTAAAGGTTTTGCTTCATCTCTTCCAGAGATCCTCTATCTGCTTCAAGATTTTCTCGGTGCCTGTTTAAAGCGCTTATGTTTTGGTTAATCAGTTGCGTTATGTCTGCTAAAGGCTGAGCTAATTGATTTATCATTCTTCTAGCCTCGTTGACTGCGTTGGTACTTTTCACAAAATGAGGTTTCAAGGGAGAAACTTCTTTGTCGCCAGTGATGTATTTTATTAATCTAAATGGAATGAAAACTATGTTTAATATCTACTAAAATACTTTCAAAAGAGCAGTAACTCTATCCCTATTGTCATCTACAATTTTTAAGAGAGTAGCTACACTACACAATGGTTATTATTACACACAACACAATAATGTGTAATATTAAACTTTGATATAACGAAGTAATTTGCAATGTACACAACAGATAGTTATCTAAAGTATTTATCTTTTGATCAAAGTGTAAAGACTCTCTATTAGAGTTTAATAAACAAAAAATAATGCGTTCTTTGGATAATTGTTTTTAACTCACTTCCAACATTGGGCTGCCGACTTTTCCCAACTTTCTTTGTTTCTTTCCTTAATGTCAGGACTGAATTCAACGTTATTTTGGACAGCTGCCAGATATCTAAATGGCTCGTTATCAAAGCAGAAAATATTTCTATTCATTGGAATTTTGGCGTAGGGAGGTTTACTGCCAATGTCATCAACCATTTTTTTCAAAATACTTATAGTTTCTCCAGGACTATAATCCGCTCCTCTAGTGTTAGTGAAACAGAAAATGATGTTGTCACTAGCAGATTTATCCAATCTTGATAAAATCTGTTTCATGCAATAATTGAAGAAAACTGTATCTCTGGATTCATTAGGTTTTAACAAAAAGCAAATAGCATGTAACTCATGCAATTTCGCAATATAGCTCAAAATATTTTCTGAATTAATGTCGTCTTGATTGATACCTAGAAAACAAAAGGAAAAACAATTTCTTTAGTAGAAAAGAGGTCTCTGTAGCACTTCAATTGAAGGGCCTTATTAAGCAAAATAAGTACCGAAATATGTTGAAAGTTTTTATAATCAGTATATGTTATTAAATATAAATTTATATAAACCTACCACGTGTGTCGCCCATTCCAGGAGTATCAATAAGTCGAATGTTAATTTGTCCATTCCATATCGGAAATACGTAAGTTTTTACATCCTGTGTAGCAGATTCACCAGTTTTTAGATATTCATTTTTATCACTTTCCCCTGTATTAATATCGTGCTTTATTCCATTTAAGTCTGTTGCAGTGAATGTTGTTGGAATCAAAATCAACAATTTTTCTTTTTTTGCCCTCTTTAAATCACTGAATGTCAAGTAATTGGCAAACGCATTGATCAAAGTAGATTTTCCCACGCCAGTTGAACCCAACAAAAGGATGTTAATATCATTTTTTTTATTTAGGTTCAGGTCTTTCAGTTTATTTTCAATAGTGGGATCAGACATCTTAGTATGTGACTTCTGTTAGAAAAAATTATACTTATAATAGACGTTTTAGAATATAAACAATGATATTAATTATTACAACCATTAACATGAACCTAATTAAGCATTCATTTTTGACTAAAGGTAAGTATATATTGTATTGTATTTTATTTCAAAAATATGGAGTCACATGGGACTTCCTTCTTAACTGTTTAGTAGGAAAAAAAAATCATTTTTTTAAACACGTATTTCAGACGATTTACTATTTTAGGTGTAACTAATTTAAAGTGTTAATACTTTTGTTATTATCAAGGACTGATAAAATCGAGAAATATTAAAAGGCGTTTCTCTACTTTATGAACGGTCCGTATAAATAAATATCTAGCCATAATTAAAATAAACTCTAAGTGAAGAGTTAGTTGCTGATTATATTTATTATCAAATTAAATTAATCTTATTAAACAATTCCAATACAAAAATATTTGATTTTATTTTCATTTTTTATTTATTTAAAAACACTTAAACAAAATGAATACAAATTGATTTGTTTACAGTTATGTTTTACCCATGATCTATATTTGACGGCTTACAGATAATAGTTTGATAACTATAGTGATAGCAACAAAAAATATGTGCAAATATATTTGAAAGCAACAAATATTTACAAACCTTTTGCTGGCTCATTTTCGTTCACAATTGAATTTAGATACACTTTTTTTGTATGTAGAGAAAGTTGAATATGAATACAAAATCAGTTTAACTGGTTATTGAAATGCGCAACACCTTATTTGATGAGAATGTTGATGATGAGGAAATGAATTACCAAGCAGCTGGCTGGACTTAGGTTTGGTTACTTCTAAGTACCAACATAATAAAGTTTATAAGGTTGGTACCTAAAAGGTACTACATGTGTCTGGGAGGAGTCTTTTAAACCGTAGCACAGGCAACACATATTACACCAACTTTTTTATTCTGTTCACACAATGACAAAATCAAGTATTAATAATTTAGAGTAATTTATATTATTTCTTTAGAAACTTATCTAATACTATTTATTTAAATTCCATTTTTATGGGTGGTTTCAGTAAGTTTAATGTGAATTGTCAAATATATGTAAAGATAAAAGAAAAAGACATTAAATAAATTACCTTTTTAAGAAAAATGATAAAGACCCAGGTAATAAATAATGCTAACGATTTTCTGAAAAATAGATAAACCTAGTAAACGATGAGTGACCTTATCAAAATAACAAGATAAAGTGTACAGCTCTGTATAAAATTATTTAAGCATAAATGTGATATCAAACTGAGTTGATAAGAATAACAATTTGCAAAAAAAAATAATTATTTAAAATATACGTTTATAATAATAACTATTGTAAAGAGTAACTAAAATAAAAATATAATAATCATTATTCTACAAGTGTAAATCTTTATCTGTATTTCTTATTTTTTTAAATTTTTTCGTCTGTTTGTCTCCTTATTAATATTATAACAATAGATGACTTTCATCAACATCTAATTATATAAAAATACGGAATAAAATGTCACTAATTTACATTTGCAATCTGTAAAATTTTCGAAATACATTTAGAAATGTTTCAAATAAATTATACATAAAAAATATCACGGAATGAATTCTAATGCAACAAAAATTTAAGCTAAACAATCTAATTATTCCAAAAGACTTTTTTAGAAATTGCCTTCAAAATCACGGAATAATAATGCAATTAAGAAAAAAAAATTGATATAAAATGCAATAGTGAATGATATTGTTATCTGTTATCTGTTGAGTAAAATGATAACGTAAATAATTAGTTTTACTTACTGTTATTTTTAGTTATTTTTAAACAAATATAAAGAATATTTCAGTGTTACAGAGTTTATATTATATTGTATTATATTATGTTATATTTTGTAGAAGTAATTTTACTGTACTATCAGACTAAATTCTTAAATATATAGTTTTATATTTAATGTATTAAATTGAATTTTATTTTAATCCTTTTTATAATTTTAAAAAAAATTTTGACCATCAGTTAATTGTTGTCTCCTATTGTAATTAACAACAATATAGAATGACTCTTAAAAAATGTAAGACTATCATTTGTAAAATCTTCTTATCATAAGCTTTTATTAGTTATTATTATAATAACTCCATTGATTTTGAGTGTCCCTGCAGATGGAAATAAACATTTTTCCGAAAGCTTGGAATTATTTTAAAGAGTGTACTTTTCTTCTGCTGGATTCCCAATAATTGTAAATAATAATATATACTTATTATTAGAAAGACCAGGCCATTATACAGTTTAATACTATTCAGTCATTGGAAACATAATCTTGGTTTGAAGAAGAAGAAGAAGAAGGAACTTTGTTATCTAAATTCACACTTTAAAAAAGCTATATTTAGGCAGAAGCACAAACACACTCACCTATAAATACTTGTAACTCAAATAGAAAACACCAAGATTATTATATAATAATACATTACACACCTAATCACTCTTAAGCTGCCGCTGACATATAAACACAAACCGTACTGAAATGTGATTAAGTGATTGTCTTTGTTTTCACCTCCACGCCCTATAAATATGCTTAGAATGGGGGAATCACTCGGAAAATATCGGCCAACGATAATCAGCGAACAAACCCGAATTATGTATTTATCTGTTCAAGTGAAACGCTATTAAATTAATGTTGTTTTAAATTCAATTAAATTATAAGATTACATACATTTTTTAAAATTGCAAACAAATAGATTTTAATCGATTTGACTTATTAAGTTTGTATTCATTGAAATAATCGATTCTACTTCTTTTTTGTATATTACTAACCAAAATCAATTATTTTGGTATACTGAAATAATTATTTTATACATTTCATGCTAAAGTTTCATACATGTAACACTATTAGGCAATACACATTACACAAATTTGTAAATTCAATTTTTGTCCACCTTTTCAATTTTTTAATTTTAAGGGAAATTTTGATTTTCAATCTGATTGATCTTCTATTCTTCTTCTTCTTTGAGTGCCGTGCAGTTTACTGCGTAGGCGTCCTCCAAACTTTATATATATCTGTTATTCGCAGCGTCTCTAAGCGCACCAAAGTCGTGAATTCCAGTCCATTGCCGGATGTTGCGTAACCAAGATAATCTCTTACGGCCAATACCTCTTTTACCTTCCACTTTTCCCTCCAATATCAGACGCTGAAACTCATACCGGTCACCTCTCATGATGTGTCCAAAATACGAGATCTTTCTCTTCTTGATGATCTCGAGCAGTTCCCTATCTTTTAGTTTTGCTCTTCTTATGACCTCTTCGTTACTGACTCTCTCTACCCATGATATTTTAAGCATACGGCGAAGGGTCCACAATCAATTTAAATCGATGGAAAATAGCAACCGGCCCGGTGATTTTGTGCGATTTCCATCTTCCGTCGTTTCCAATTGACAATTTAAATGACCATGATTGGCCGATTCCCTTACTCCTCTTTCATGGAAAAACCAGTGGAAGATCAAAGGTCAATCGCATCGCATGGCCGATCCTTTCTATTCTTAGTACAAACGAAAAATTACGTTAGAAAGTACGAATCGGAGCCCCTTAGTTCTGAAATACCAGTGGCGCACCTCTCCACTCACTTATTCTATAGAGATTCTTCTTCTTCTTCTTTAATAAATTATCCTTTGACCCGCCTCTGAATTGGATCTATTCGCACTATTTCTCACATTAATCAGGTCCGGAGCGAGGAGGAATTTTTATTTGGAGGTGTGCAACTATATTTTGGCAAAACTAGGATATCTCAAAATATAAGAGCCGTATACTAAAACTCCAATTGGAATATCCTGTTATCAATGTTCTATTATCTACTTTACAAAAATGGTTTTTTCTACGAAAATGTCAACTTTAATGACAAAATGGTTAATAATTAAAAACTAATTTGAACATTACTAAATGATGATTATAAATAATAAACAATGTTTTAAGATAATCAGCACTAATTAGAACTAAATTATAATATTTATCGGTAAATTTCCACACCACCACTGAGGTATTACCGAGGCGGCGCGTTACCATTTTTTTAAGGGGATGGTTCGCCTGTAGCCATATAACCCCAAATAAATTTAAAAAAAACCTATCATCAATGAATAAATTATATGAAGAGAATTGATTTCGAATTTTTTACTAAAAAAAACCGGGAAAATAATTTCAATAAGAAATAGGCAAAAAGAAGAAGAATCTCTCCAGGAAAGCAGAAAAACACTTCAACGAAAATCATTGAAATAGTAAATAGGGAAATAAAATAGAACTAAAACCAGAACAGCCCTTCTAGGAAAACAGAAAATACCAGAGAAATAGAAAAACAACCATTCCATAGAAACAAATATCAAATAACCACGTAATACAGAGAGAAACAAAGAAATTGTTATGAATTTAGAAACAGAAACTACAGACCAAAAAAGAAAATTCACTGTAAACTCCTCAAAATCCGAAAATATAGTTCCAGCTACAAATAATAAACAAACCCCCGGATAATAATACTGATGATCACGAACCTATCAAACTTCAGTTTCCGAGTTTTCGGAACAAATTCGACTACCTCCCCCTTTAACGCATCCGCTTGCTTTGGACACAAGTCTGATCAATGCAGGTTCGGCAGAGACCCCAGCTAGAGGTGCACCACTGTTCAACGAAAATCAAGGAAAAAGAAGGAGCGCCCCTCAATAAACAACGAAAATAGAAGAATAACCTCACCGGGAACATAGAACGCACATTCAAGGAAAAAGAGGTAAATAGAAGATCAGTGCCAAATAAAATAACTACCAAAGACAGGAAAATAGAAGAAAAATCTCCAAAAACAAAGAAATGAAAAAGTCCCTCTATAAACAAAGAAAATCCCTTCAACCAAAAACAAAGAAATGGAAAATTCCCTTCATAAACAAAGAAAATCTCTTCAACCAAAAACAAAGAAATGGAAAATTCCCTTCATAAACAAAGAAAATCTCTTCAACCAAAAACAAAGAAATGGAAAATTCCCTTCATAAACAAAAAAAATATCTTCAACCAAAAACAAGGAAATGGAAAATTCCCTTCATAAACAAAGAAAATCTCTTCAACCAAAAACAAAGAAATGGAAAATTCCCTTCATAAACAAAGAAAATCTCTTCAACCAAAAACAAAGAAATGGAAAATTCCCTTCATAAACAAAAAAAATCTCTTCAACCAAAAACAAGGAAATGGAAAATTACCTTCATAAACAAAGAAAATCTCTTCAACCAAAAACAAAGAAATGGAAAATTCCCTTCATAAACAAAGAAAATCCCTTCAACCAATAACAAAGCAATGGAAAATTCCCTTCATTAACAAAGAAAATCCCTTCAACCAAAAACAAGGAAATGGAAAATTACCTTCATAAACAAAGAAAATCTCTTCAACCAAAAACAAAGAAATGGAAAATTCCCTTCATAAACAAAGAAAATCCCTTCAACCAATAACAAAGCAATGGAAAATTCCCTTCATAAACAAAAAAAATATCTTCAACCCAAAACAAAGAAATGGAAAATTCCCTTCATAAACAAAGAAAATCTCTTCAACCAAAAACAAAGAAATGGAAAATTCCCTTCATAAACAAAGAAAATCTCTTCAACCAAAAACAAAGAAATGGAAAATTCCCTTCATAAACAAAGAAAATCTCTTCAACCAAAAACAAAGAAATGGAAAATTCCCTTCATAAACAAAGAAAACATCTTCAACCAAAAACAAAGAAATGGAAAATTCCCTTCATAAACAAAGAAAATCTCTTCAACCAAAAACAAAGAAATGGAAAATTCCCTTCATAAACAAAGAAAATCCCTTCAACCAAAAACAAAGAAATAGAAAATTCCCTCAACAACCATTCCAAAGAAACATAAACCAAATAAACCACGTAATTCAGAGAGAAACAGAGAAATTGTCATGAACATAGATACAGAAACTACAGACCAAAAAAGAAAATTCACTGAAAACTGCCCAAAATCAGAAAATATAGTACCAGCTACAAATAATAAACAAACCCCCGGATAATAATACTGATGATCACGAACCTATCAAACTTCAGTTTCCGAGTTTTCGGAACAAATTCGACTACCTCCCCCTTTAACGCATCCGCTTGCTTTGGACACAAGTCTGATCAATGCAGGTTCGGCAGAGACCCCAGCTAGAGGTGCACCACTGTTCAACGAAAATCAAGGAAAAAGAAGGAGCGCCCCTCAATAAACAACGAAAATAGAAGAATAACCTCACCGGGAACATAGAACGCACATTCAAGGAAAAAGAGGTAAATAGAAGATCAGTGCCAAATAAAATAACTACCAAAGACAGGAAAATAGAAGAAAAATCTCCAAAAACAAAGAAATGAAAAAGTCCCTCTATAAACAAAGAAAATCCCTTCAACCAAAAACAAAGAAATGGAAAATTCCCTTCATAAACAAAGAAAATCTCTTCAACCAAAAACAAAGAAATGGAAAATTCCCTTCATAAACAAAGAAAATCTCTTCAACCAAAAACAAAGAAATGGAAAATTCCCTTCATAAACAAAAAAAATATCTTCAACCAAAAACAAAGAAATGGAAAATTCCCTTCATAAACAAAAAAAATATCTTCAACCAAAAACAAGGAAATGGAAAATTCCCTTCATAAACAAAAAAAATATCTTCAACCAAAAACAAAGAAATAGAAAATTCCCTTCATAAACAAAGAAAATCTCTTCAACCAAAAACAAAGAAATGGAAAATTCCCTTCATAAACAAAAAAAATATCTTCAACCAAAAACAAAGAAATGGAAAATTCCCTTCATAAACAAAAAAAATATCTTCAACCAAAAACAAAGAAATGGAAAATTCCCTTCATAAACAAAAAAAATATCTTCAACCAAAAACAAGGAAATGGAAAATTCCCTTCATAAACAAAGAAAATCTCTTCAACCAAAAACAAAGAAATGGAAAATTCCCTTCATAAACAAAGAAAATATCTTCAACCAAAAACAAAGAAATGGAAAATTCCCTTCATAAACAAAGAAAATCTCTTCAACCAAAAACAAAGAAATGGAAAATTCCCTTCATAAACAAAGAAAATCCCTTCAACTAAAAACAAAGAAATGGAAAATTCCTTTCATAAACAAAGGAAATTACTTCATCCAAATACGTTGGGCCGAAATCTAAAATTTACAATAAATAATATACACACTGTATGTCATTCAATGATTAGAATGTAAGAAATTTAAAAAATGTTCACTTACCTTTCGAAAACACTGTATATCATCAAATTTTTACAACAGTAAAAATTTCGTAACGTTTGTTTGTCTTTCGAAGAAACTCTGCTGTTGAACACACTGTATATCATTCACTTCGTACAACTGTGAATAAAACATACGCACAAAAAGTTTTTTTATATATACGCACAGGATAAAAAAATTGAAAAAATGTTCATTTACTGTTCGAATACACCGTATATCATAAATTTTTACAAATGTAAAAATTTAATAATAATCGAAGACACCCAATCTTAAAGGGCACTTCACACGCGCGCGATTAAACGGAACTAAAACCGCACGAGATCCTCAACGAAAACGAAATAATCGAAAGCGATTAAATTTTTTTAACTAATTGATAAAAATCGAAAGAATTATTCGATTTTAGGACCGATCGCGGTGACTGACACTCGAATAATGAATTTATTTCGATAAATTAATACCTTAGTCACGACATCTTTACGTAATAATGACTAAAATGTGTACAAACAAATGATTAATAAAAAATCGTAAAAATATCTATAATTTAGAGTTGAAATTAATTGAATGTTAATACTTTTAAACTTTTTTAGTTGGTGTAAAAGATGGCTACTAGTTTCGATTAATAAATCATCATCAGGACCAAAGCGGAAGACTAATTTTTATCAATTTTCGACGTAATTCCATTTAATAAATTTAAAAACGTTCAATAATAAAATCTTTCAACTAACCTTCTGATTTCAGACGTAAATTTTTCCAATCCTAAAGGGCACTTCACACGCGCGCGATTAAACGGAACTAAAACCGCACGAGATCCTCAACGAAAACGAAATAATCGAAAGCGATTAAATTTTTTTAACTAATTTATCAAAAACGAAAGAATTATTCGATTTTAGGACCGATCGCGGTGACTGACACTCGAATAATGAATTTATTTCGATAAATTAATATCTTAGTCACGACATCTTTACGTAATAATGACTAATATGTTTACAAAGAAATGATTCATGAAAAATCGTAAAAATATCTATAATTTAGAGTTGAAATTAATTGAATGTTAATACTTTTAAACTTTTTTAGTTGGTGTAAAAGATGGCTACTAGTTTCGATTAATAAATCATCATCAGGACCAAAGCGGAAGACTAATTTTTATCAATTTTCGACGTAATTCCATTTAATAAATTTAAAAACGTTCAATAATAAAATCTTTCAACTAACCTTCTGATTTCAGACGTAAATTTTTCCAATCCTAAAGGGCACTTCACACGCGCGCGATTAAACGGAACTAAAACCGCACGAGATCCTCAACGAAAACGAAATAATCGAAAGCGATTAAATTTTTTTAACTAATTTATCAAAAACGAAAGAATTATTCGATTTTAGGACCGATCGCGGTGACTGACACTCGAATAATGAATTTATTTCGATAAATTAATATCTTAGTCACGACCAGCGCATGCCCACTCAGATACAACTGTCACTCCAGTGAAAATGATTGAAGAACCGTCCGATAGTTGGCACTGTAGAGGTTCCGACAGACTGCTAAAAATGTTCTAAAAAGAATGTTATAATTAACCTTTTACTTGCTATTAAAGAATTTTACACACTTGAAGTACAAAATTTGGCCTTTTCTTTCATCACTAAGTGTGTACGCACCAATACGTAACTTTTATTACTCATCATTCAATGTATATTTTCCAGCTCCGTCTTGTAATTTTCGAACATTTTTTAAATGACCTGTGTAACATATTTATAGTACTAAAAGTAATAGTTTTTTTATTGGTCTAAGAGAACAACATTATTAAGAAAAATAACGAAAATATAACTTTGTAGTTGACTATGAGGTCGTATTTACTAGTAAAAATAACTTAGAATTAACCACATAACTATTTTACTAATTTGAGAAATATTTAATATATTTTTGTTACTACGAAATTACCTATGTTATTGTTATTATTAGGATATAAGTACATAATTGAGATATTGTTTTATTAATATTATTTTTCTAATTTTTTCTACATTATGAATTCTTTCCTAAATATATTTTATATACACTTAAGTCAAAAAAATATTATAACACAACAAAATGACGAACTACCAAATTTTTTTATGATAAATAAGGATATTGAATTTTTCTAAAAGTAAGGCGCCTTCTAATTTTTTAGATTAGTAAAAAATGTATATTTTTATATTGAAACATTAATTAGATTTGAATAAATTAACTAAAAACATTAAAAGTCATTTCGATAGATATTGTCTATGATATGTTTCTTTTTATCAATTTATAAATATTTTTTTTTCTAAACATCAATCTATAATAAAATAAAATTTCTGATTTGAAAGAAAAACTCCTTGTAGTACATATTTACTGAAAACAATATCGCTGTAAATAATAAACACCAAAAATATACCTCAAAAACATATTTACTTCTTCATTTTATATCTTCAAAATATAATTCAATAGTAGTAACTATTTTTATCAAAAATAAAAACTGGAAAGATATAGTCAGTTAACCTTCTTTAAAGTTAAAATTAAGTTCTAAAATTAATGTTCGATAAATTTTGGTTGTAATTAAATAATTATAATAATAAAATAATAAATTAAATAATTTTAATTAGTAAATTTACCTATTTACCCGCTTGTATCCGCCTAATTCCATATTTTTTCCATTTGCTATCGAATTATCGCGTTTCGAGCACACTGAGCACACTCCTTCAAACATAAAAACATGTCATCCATTATACTTCAAAACTACAAAATTCCATACAGACCCTCAATCAATCAATCAATAAATTAATATACAAAAAGAATGTTTAGAGTAAGTAAATTTTAGAGAAAAATTGTTTTTGAATTTTGTATAATTTATAAATAATGTTATTAATAATAAAATATGTAATTATATACTGTCCAGATCAAAACTAGTATCTATTATTTATAATTAACGTTAATATTACTAGTATTCAGAAAAAGAATATGTTCTATATAAAACATATTCTAAAAAAATCTATTTTATTTCATTCTAAATCCATTCAATAGATTATATAATAAAAATATTAAGCCAACATAACTGAAATCGATCATATTTATATTCTTTTATTCTCTCCACATGTGAATGTATACATTATTGGGTGAATTAAATATAGTGTGAAAACAAAAAAAATTATGAAATTAAATGATTTTGCCTTTACTTTAGAGATTTATGAACTTTTCCAATTCGTTGTAGTTGTCGAAACAAAAATCAAATATACAGGGTGAGGCACCATTGCTACACACTTAAACGTTTTTAATTTTATCTATCTAGATGGAGAACATTTGTTTTAAATTGTATAATTATCTGAACAAAATCTTTCATATACTTATTTCAACCTGTACTTATTATTTTTATATTATATAAAATAATACAGTGTTGCATTGAAAAAAAATAGGGAACCGACTGTGCTGAACATACAGGAATCACTTTATTTACTTCAATTTACATTGGGAGAACTACAATTCAGTTTAAAAAGTTTTTCATAAATCTTTAAAATAACGTCAAAAATAATTATGCTTTCCACATTGTATAAACCTCCTTAAAAAATGCATGTTTTTATTAATAAGCCTTCAAAAAATAATTGTATTATTTACAATGGTACAGGATGATATAGATAGAATTTAAAATGTAAAATGATTAATAACACATTTTTATTAATATCGACACATAAATCTCATACGACGTTTCGTTCCTTTTGATAAAATTGACAAACTGGCGACATTATGACAATGTCAACACAAACGTCACTACATCAAAGGTTTAGGTTTGTGTCTGTGATTCATTAATGAACCACTACATAAACTTAAAAAACGAATATACTCACAATGATATTGTTAATCTAGTTTTTCAAGCCTGAAAATATATGTACTTAATATTTACTAAATTCAATTAAATATTGCTTTAATCATTATTAGTTGAATATTTTAGTGAAATGTATTTTACCTGCACCTGGATATTCTAGGTTTAAAAGGATTTGTATATAATCCTAAAGGTATTACGAATTTATTACAAATGTACTTAAACTAACATCACTATGTTATTTCAATGAAATATGTTCTAATTGTACAGTTTCAATTATAAGCAACCTTTGCTGTACATTTTCATATTTTTTTCCTAGATTTATCCTTAACGTCACTTCTTAGTACATTAAAGTATAAATTAGGTTTATATTCATTCATTAATACCTTTACAAAAATTATTAGACGTATCTCAGTAACTTTTCCAATCAACCTATAAAAGGAAGAAAAGTTTATAAAAGGTGTAACTTTTAAAACAGGGATAATTTTTCAATGGACAACCTTAAACCGATATCAAGGACTCAGTACTAGTAATTAAAAAGATAATCTTAATGGTTGTACAAAAGAATAATTGATGATCTGTCGATTGCCAATATAATAAACAAATCTTAGAGCTAAAAAATAATAAGTATAAGAATAATAGTACTGAAGTAGTTATAATCAAGATTTGTATGATGATAAGAAGCAAGAAAAAAGAGATATTTCTGGCCAAGAATCAAAGTTACAAAAAAAATATGTGTCTTCAATCTAAAGTTACAACATATACATGATTCTTATAGCATACATCTATTTTTTTTACTTCTTCCCAATAATGTATATATGAC